>QVRM01006304.1:0-352500 GCA_003439945.1 Dermanyssus gallinae
TACTGTTATGATGACAACAAACAAGAACAAAAGACGATTAGGTTGAAGACGACGACAACGACGACGCGACGCGGCGCGACAACGAAGTGATCGAACCAACGGGCGAGTAGTCGTAGACCTTCATTGAGAACCTCGCCCTGTCGTGCTTAGGCCGAACTGAGACAGCAGCAGCAAGTTAGCTCAGCAGCAGCAGTAGGAGCGGCAGCAGAAGCGGCGATGCAGCAGAGAATTTGTTGCGAGACTTCAACAGAGAGAGAGAGAGCGACAGTCTGGGCGCGCGTGTGCGACACTCGCGCGCCTGTCTGCGACATTGTGTGTATTGGCGTATCGGCCGGCGTTCGACAGGCACCTGGCGCCGTCACCCGGCAAGTCACCCCTACTCCCGGCAGTGTGACAACGACGACGACGATGAGGAAGACGAAAAACATGTCAGTGACGACCAATGTCGATGCTTATGGCCATGATTGTTGTCACGGCAATGCTGATAATGATGATGATTGTCATCGGCGGTAATGATGATGATGATGATGATTGCCATCGGTGATGCTCATGATGATGGTGATGATGATGGAGGTGGAGGTGATAGGGCTAGCCAGCTGGGGTTGGGATCTAGTGGGAACATGGGGGTTGTGGAGATGCGGGCTGAGGGCCTTGAGATGATGTTTAGTGTGTGTGTGTGGTGTGTGTGATCACGATGCTGACGAGGATGAAGAGGACAATGATGATGATGATGAGCATCGTGACGATGCTGCCGTCTTACTAGCCGGCCTCGTCGGCGTGGCTGGTTCGGCCAGTTGTGGGGTGTTTTCTGCACCTGCTCGACCCGTGCCGTTAGCTCATCGTGTAGTAGGCCATTCGAACCATCGGCTAACCCTGAAGGCTATAACTACTACTCTGAACAGCTCTACCTACTATGGAGTGCTGCTATGGCGGACGCTGATGCAGCCACGCTGCCGGGGGACTACCGACAATAACCCGCCGCGGTGCAACAGCAGCAGCAGAACAGGCATCAAGCAGCAACAACAGCAGCAGCACTGTTCTTGATCCCGTTTGCCGTGCATTCGTTCGCCTGCCGCTCGCCAGGCGTATCCTCCACTACTAGCACCCACAAATGCAGCGTGCGCAGACCTACATACGCAGATGTACCCACATTATATATATATATATATATATATATATGTATATACACACATGCATTTGCGTATATCTGGACGTGTGTCCGTATATGTGTGCTAGCACCGATCGAAAGTAGGAAAGAAATAGCATCCTTGAACTAAAAGGCGCATGCACAGCCGTCACCTGTACAGAAATGAAGGATAGTCGCAGTTGCTGTGCTCATAGATAGTACTGCTAGGATGGTGGCCGTCGTGGCGAATGCAACGTGGCTGTTTTTGTCGTTACTTATCATCTCTAGCGGTGCGCTCAGACTATTCCCCCCCACCACCGCTGCCGCCGCCCCCACCCTGGTCTGTTTCATCGGGGGCTCGCAAAAGTGCGTCCCGCCGAGGGGTGCAAGAGAAAGAGGGAGAGCGAGAGAGAGGCGGAGTGAGGGAAGTAGTAAGTAGCGTTAGGCAACAACGAGATCGTCTGCTGGATCGCATGCAACGTGCACGCCGAAGGGGGTCTGGGGAAGCGAGTGTAGTGTGTCCCAGGCGGCCGCGCCGCAGTTGGAGGACTTGCTTCGTCGGTCGGGTGGTGGTCGTTCAGCGCGCACGCCTTCGTCGGCTGCCCTGTATTGTACCCATTCCATTGCTCTCCATGTGTACGAAGCAATGGAATCGTATCGTGTGCCATAGACTGCAGTGACAGCGGACATTGCTTGCGTCAGCATCTTTTTCATCGTTGTTGTTGTTGTTGTTGTTGTTGTTGTTTTCGTTGTTGCTGGCGAAGCTGTTGCTGTCATTGTCGTTGTTACTGTTGGCGAAACTGTTACCGTCAATGCTGTTGCTGTTGTTATTTCTGTTATTATTTGCTGTTGTTGCCACTGTCGTTGAGCAGGTGACATTCTATCATGCTTGACTAATAATCATGATGATTTTCACTTGCTGCAACGCTAGTCTACACAAAGGAGCAGGCCGTCTGTCTCATCGTGCACTACGTAGCAACCAAACGTACTCGACATCTTGTTATTGTCTACTTTGTGCACACTCGCCCTTTGGCTGGCCGGAGCTAAATCGCCCGGTTCTAATAATAATAATAATAATCGTGAGCATCCCTGTGGCGTTTGCAATGCACGCTTGTTGTTGTGTGTTTTAAATGCCAAACTAATTGCCAACAACAATGCCAATGTGTTGTTGCGTTGCCCCCTACAACACGCTTGTCGGCGTTCTTGATGCCGAAAGACAACCGAATTGACTGTCCTTTCTTCGAGCTGACCCTCAGCCAACATTTAACGTTCACGGGAATGTATTTGCATTAATTCGTGAAACGGTAACCCAATAAATTCAAATGCGCAACGGTGGGGCTCGAACCCGTGCACCTATGTATCTCCTCCAGTCGCGAGGCGCACGCGGGCATCACGCAACCGGGCTCGACATTTGCACAAATATAATTATGCTACAATGCTATAATTATATATAGCATTGTACAAAAAAATCAGAGATCTTGTATGCATTCGGTCGTAATCATATTGTTGCTGTACGACCTTCTACCTGGTACTCTCGTAGCATTCATTACTCCTCTGTCTCATCAATTGTCCCGAAATGTTTCTAGTTACAATAAAAAATATTTATATATATATATATATATATATATATATATATATATATATATATATATATATATATATATATATATATATAAGTGCTATATAGCTCGCATAACTTTATAAAATCTTACTTCTACTATAATATTACTATAGTAGTATGCTTCTACTATAATACCAGCCTGATATGAATAGTATTCGCGTATAATGATAAAAATAAAAATTATAGTAGTAAAAACAATAATGATAAAAATAATAATAATGATGATGGCCAATGATCCAATGATTGGATTGTCCAAAGATGATGCGGTCTATACAACAGCTGTACCGAGTTGAGCAATGCAAGTGTTTGCACCGTGTTTATCGCTATATCCGTTTTTAACAACAGTATTTTTTTAGCCCCATGTAAATAAACTCAATTTTACTTTCTTCATAGGTTTCTCTGTCGCTGAAATAACGTCGCGGGTCTTTGAGCCTTCAATTTCGTTTAAACTCGTCTTATATATAGGGTGCCATTCCGCTAAAAGTCGATGCAACACTAATATTAGCTTAGCAAAATAACATTGACTTACAGAACATGCATCACGTGCTGGTAGAGGAAACGGACTTTTGAGTTTGGTTATTTGGTGATCCTTAGTCAGTTCCAATAACTGCATCAAATCTAGGCCTAAAGCGAGCACGTTACGTTGAGATGGTATCGGTCGATATTTATATACTCCTCCAATAGTGCCGTCGTCTAGGTACCAGAGGTTTAAGGGAGACTGGATAGAGTCGACCAGTCCCTTAATGGCTAAGCAAAACAAAAAGGTATGAAAGCTCTGAAATCTCGGTGGGAAAAGTGTATTGAGCTTCTCGGGGAGTATATCGAATAAGAAAAATTTAAAACATGATTTGGAAAATTCTCGGTTTTCATTCTAAGAACTTATTGAACTACCTGTATATATATATATATATATCCTAAGCGCCATGCCTCAAGACGCCTCCGGAAATAAGGCCGGTCCGAGCCACTCGGACGACCCCCCGCAGGCGGACTACCAATCTAGCCTGGGGCCGGGTACGGGTAGTCTGACCCCCGCTCCCCTCAATAACAGGGTTATTTGCACGCATTGCCAAAAGAGCTTTACAAGCAGGGGAATCAAACGGCATATGACGACAGCGCACTCGGGCACCGATCGCTCACTCCTGCCCCCCACCAGCTACCCCGTCGACGACGTCAATGGCACCCACCTGCGCAACAAACTCGTCGAGTACACAAAGGCATACAAACGACTAGACAAAATCCCCAAAGCGCCCGACCTGCAGTGGCCGCAGCGCTGGCCGGCACACTTTTTCTAGTGCACCTTAACAACGACACACGCAGCTGGGCCAACCTACTGTTGTTTGCGCATACAGTGCTTAGAGTCCCATCCCGAAAGCGGAACAATCTCACTTGGGCTACATTCATCAGAGACAGAATCGAGGACCACAGATCAGGCCGTGAGCCCCATTCGAATTGGTCCCAAGGGCGCATCGGAACAAGCAACGTAACGACGATGAGGCTGCCGCCAGGCGAGCAACTAAGCTGCTAGGCGAAGGTGACATCGGAGGCGCCGCGAGAGCTTTGCTTTCTGTGGGGAGCCCGGTCTGCGCAGCCGATGCGTACACGGAAATGACTTCGAAACATCCTAGAGAACCGGCCGACCTCGACCTGCCTCCAAGACCACCGTACACCGATCCACCTATTACCAGTGCAGAACTGCTCCGCGAGCCTGTGTGGACCTTTCCGGCGAGGTCCACTGCAGGTATGGACGGCTTGCGGCCGCGCCATCTCAGAGACCTCCTTGCCACAACTAACGCAAATATTGCCAGCCGTTTACTGCGTGACCTAGGAAAAGTGGTGGACATCATCATAAGTGGCACAGTTCCTGAGGCCATCCGCCCTATTCTTTTTGGGGGACGCCTCATCGCAATAAAAAAGCCGAGTGGGTCGCTTCGCCCAATCGTCATCTCCTCAGTTTTCCGCAGAATTGCGGCAAAGATCACAGTGAAACTAGGAGCAGATTTGGTGCGCGAGAAGCTTGGAGCTCACCAGCTTGGCTTCAATACGCATAACGGCATCGAAGCCGCAGTCCACACTACAAGAGCTTTCGTCGCCAGCGCACCCAACAATTTCGTAGTCGCCAAACTCGATTTCAAGAACGCCTTTAACCAGATCCGTCGTGACCACGTACTGAAGACAGTTCTAGTCGATTGGCCAGAGGCGGCCCCCCTGGTTGACCAAGCCTACAGATCCAGGTCGGAGCTTTCACTTGATGATAAGACGATTTTCTCATGCAGCGGCGTACAGCAGGGAGACCCCCTTGGTCCGCCACTGTTTTGCTTAGCCATTAAGGGACTGGTCGACTCTATCCAGTCTCCCTTAAACCTCTGGTACCTAGACGACGGCACTATTGGAGGAGTATATAAATATCGACCGATACCATCTCAACGTAACGTGCTCGCTTTAGGCCTAGATTTGATGCAGTTATTGGAACTGACTAAGGATCACCAAATAACCAAACTCAAAAGTCCGTTTCCTCTACCAGCACGTGATGCATGTTCTGTAAGTCAATGTTATTTTGCTAAGCTAATATTAGTGTTGCATCGACTTTTAGCGGAATGGCACCCTATATATAAGACGAGTTTAAACGAAATTGAAGGCTCAAAGACCCGCGACGTTATTTCAGCGACAGAGAAACCTATGAAGAAAGTAAAATTGAGTTTATTTACATGGGGCTAAAAAAATACTGTTGTTAAAACGGATATAGCGATAAACACGGTGCAAACACTTGCATTGCTCAACTCGGTACAGCTGTTGTATAGACCGCATCATCTTTGGACAATCCAATCATTGGATCATTGGCCATCATCATTATTATTATTTTTATCATTATTGTTTTTACTACTATAATTTTTATTTTTATCATTATACGCGAATACTATTCATATCAGGCTGGTATTATAGTAGAAGCATACTACTATAGTAATATTATAGTAGAAGTAAGATTTTATAAAGTTATGCGAGCTATATAGCACTTATTTATATATATATATATATATATATATATATATATATATATATATATATATATATATATATATATATATATATAAGTGCTATATAGCTCGCATAACTTTATAAAATCTTACTTCTACTATAATATTACTATAGTAGTATGCTTCTACTATAATACCAGCCTGATATGAATAGTATTCGCGTATAATGATAAAAATAAAAATTATAGTAGTAAAAACAATAATGATAAAAATAATAATAATGATGATGGCCAATGATCCAATGATTGGATTGTCCAAAGATGATGCGGTCTATACAACAGCTGTACCGAGTTGAGCAATGCAAGTGTTTGCACCGTGTTTATCGCTATATCCGTTTTAACAACAGTATTTTTTTAGCCCCATGTAAATAAACTCAATTTTACTTTCTTCATAGGTTTCTCTGTCGCTGAAATAACGTCGCGGGTCTTTGAGCCTTCAATTTCGTTTAAACTCGTCTTATATATAGGGTGCCATTCCGCTAAAAGTCGATGCAACACTAATATTAGCTTAGCAAAATAACATTGACTTACAGAACATGCATCACGTGCTGGTAGAGGAAACGGACTTTTGAGTTTGGTTATTTGGTGATCCTTAGTCAGTTCCAATAACTGCATCAAATCTAGGCCTAAAGCGAGCACGTTACGTTGAGATGGTATCGGTCGATATTTATATACTCCTCCAATAGTGCCGTCGTCTAGGTACCAGAGGTTTAAGGGAGACTGGATAGAGTCGACCAGTCCCTTAATGGCTAAGCAAAACAGTGGCGGACCAAGGGGGTCTCCCTGCTGTACGCCGCTGCATGAGAAAATCGTCTTATCATCAAGTGAAAGCTCCGACCTGGATCTGTAGGCTTGGTCAACCAGGGGGGCCGCCTCTGGCCAATCGACTAGAACTGTCTTCAGTACGTGGTCACGACGGATCTGGTTAAAGGCGTTCTTGAAATCGAGTTTGGCGACTACGAAATTGTTGGGTGCGCTGGCGACGAAAGCTCTTGTAGTGTGGACTGCGGCTTCGATGCCGTTATGCGTATTGAAGCCAAGCTGGTGAGCTCCAAGCTTCTCGCGCACCAAATCTGCTCCTAGTTTCACTGTGATCTTTGCCGCAATTCTGCGGAAAACTGAGGAGATGACGATTGGGCGAAGCGACCCACTCGGCTTTTTTATTGCGATGAGGCGTCCCCCAAAAAGAATAGGGCGGATGGCCTCAGGAACTGTGCCACTTATGATGATGTCCACCACTTTTCCTAGGTCACGCAGTAAACGGCTGGCAATATTTGCGTTAGTTGTGGCAAGGAGGTCTCTGAGATGGCGCGGCCGCAAGCCGTCCATACCTGCAGTGGACCTCGCCGGAAAGGTCCACACAGGCTCGCGGAGCAGTTCTGCACTGGTAATAGGTGGATCGGTGTACGGTGGTCTTGGAGGCAGGTCGAGGTCGGCCGGTTCTCTAGGATGTTTCGAAGTCATTTCCGTGTACGCATCGGCTGCGCAGACCGGGCTCCCCACAGAAAGCAAAGCTCTCGCGGCGCCTCCGATGTCACCTTCGCCTAGCAGCTTAGTTGCTCGCCTGGCGGCAGCCTCATCGTCGTTACGTTGCTTGTTCCGATGCGCCCTTGGGACCAATTCGAATGGGGGCTCACGGCCTGATCTGTGGTCCTCGATTCTGTCTCTGATGAATGTAGCCCAAGTGAGATTGTTCCGCTTTCGGGATGGGACTCTAAGCACTGTATGCGCAAACAACAGTAGGTTGGCCCAGCTGCGTGTGTCGTTGTTAAGGTGCACTAGAAAAAGTGTGCCGGCCAGCGCTGCGGCCACTGCAGGTCGGGCGCTTTTGGGGATTTTGTCTAGTCGTTTGTATGCCTTTGTGTACTCGACGAGTTTGTTGCGCAGGTGGGTGCCATTGACGTCGTCGACGGGGTAGCTGGTGGGGGGCAGGAGTGAGCGATCGGTGCCCGAGTGCGCTGTCGTCATATGCCGTTTGATTCCCCTGCTTGTAAAGCTCTTTTGGCAATGCGTGCAAATAACCCTGTTATTGAGGGGAGCGGGGGTCAGACTACCCGTACCCGGCCCCAGGCTAGATTGGTAGTCCGCCTGCGGGGGGTCGTCCGAGTGGCTCGGACCGGCCTTATTTCCGGAGGCGTCTTGAGGCATGGCGCTTAGGATATATATATATATATATACAGGTAGTTCAATAAGTTCTTAGAATGAAAACCGAGAATTTTCCAAATCATGTTTTTAAATTTTTCTTATTCGATATACTCCCCGAGAAGCTCAATACACTTTTCCCACCGAGATTTCAGAGCTTTCATACCTCTTGAGTAGAATTCCGCGTCGTTAGACTGAAAATAGGCATTAACAGCAGCCTTAACCTCTTCATTGCTGGAAAAAACGCTTTCCACCGACACTATTCTTCAAATGTCCGAAGAGGAAATAATCAGAGGGGGCCAGGTCTGGAGAATAGGAGGGTTGTTCAATAAGTTCGAACCTCAGTTGGGCCAGTTTTGCCGATGCTTGCCGGGACTTGTGTGCAGGAGCATTGCCCTGGTGAAACGGGACAACCTTTTTCTTCAAAGCGGGCCGTTTCACGATGAGTTCTTGCTAACGGCAGTCCAACAGTCTTGCATAATATTCTCCTGTGATCGTTTTACAGCTCTCAAGGTAGTCAACCAGCATTATTCTACGTTGGTCTTAAAAAACTGTAGCCATCACCTTTCCGGTCAATGCCGTTGTCCGCACCCTCTTCGGAGGTCCTTCATCAGGTGCACACCATTGGCAAGATGCTTCTTGGGTCTCGGGAGTGTAGTGATGAACCCGGCTTTCATCGACGGTCATGAATCTGCACCAAAAATCCGACAGATTGTTCGACATCTTGGCCAAATTTCGCTGTAAAGCCAAAACAGGCGCGTCTTTTTGGCCTTGGTTAAGCAAATGCGGCAGCCATTTTGCTCTAAGCTCTTTCATCTTCAAGTTTTCGTGTAGGATAAAATGCACACTGCCTAAACTAATCCCTAATGCCTCCGCTATTTCCTTAATGTTCATTCGCTTATCTGTGCCAAGAATTTTTCGCACTTTCTCTACGTTTTCCTCATCAGTTGCCGTTTTTTGGCCTCCTGGACGTAGTTCATCCTCGGTGCTCCTGCGACCTCTTTTCAACACATTAATTCAGTTGGAAACAGTGGCAAAACATGGCGCAGAGTCACTGTACGTCTCGTCTAACTCAATTTTTACTTGGGTCGCATTCCAACCTTTGAAATAAAAATGCTCGAAACTATTGTTTCTCCATTTTTAAAAATCACGCCGATACGTTGCACGGGAAAAGCTATCAAACGAAATCGCAACGGCCAATCACCATAAAATATTAAGTGCTAGCAGTCGAAAAGTTGCAGTTTCTATTAGCGGTGAAAGCGTGCTAAAATTCGAATTCTAAAAAGCTCATTCTAAGAACTTATTGAACTACCTGTATATATATGTATATATATATATATTTGTATATATGTATATATATATATATATATATATATATATATATATATATATATATATGTATATATATATATATATATATATATATATATATATATATATATATATATATATATATATATATATATATATATATATATAAGCGCTTTAATTAGGAGAGAGAGTGAAAAGTATAAATGTAGTTATTCTGCCTTTTCCTCTCCTACATAGTTGTGCGAAATCTACGTTTGCGAGAGAACCAGTTAGCGCATGAAGGAACCGATTATACCGGCGTGTTCGGAGGAAAATTCTGCACACTTCACTACCTTGCGTAGCAAAAAGCGAATTGCCAGGTTGTGGAAAGTCATAAAAAGTTGTTATGGTGTTATGTCTAACGTTAACGCTTTTTCGTAAAAAATAAAAAAAAATCCATTACGACCAAAAATGTATGTCCAAAAGACCAGTCTCACGTAATAGCAAATTTAATGCCCACAATTTTCCTACCAAAGTGTTTGTGCTGCGTTACGTAGTTGTCAAGTAATTAAGCTTCTTCGATAGCCATATTGAAAGCGAAGGCATGCATACTTGCATAGGGTGTAAAGTTTTCGGGCTGACCCTCAGCCAAGATTTAACGTCCACGGAACCGTTTTTCACATTACTTCATAGACAAACCCCTATAAATACAAATGTGCGACAGTGGGGCTCAAACCCGCGCACCTATATGTCTCCTCCGGTTGCGAGGCGCAGACTTAAGCCACCACGCCACCGGGCTCGATAATAGGGTGTATGAAAAAGTTAGGTACATATACTAAGGTTTGGTAGAATTCGGCAAGAGAATAATTTTTCGTTGTGGAAGGAGGGGGCGGAAACGTCTTGGCAAAATTTTACGGTTCTGAATGTGAAAACTTGCACGTAAAACATAACAACTATGACTGTCGAGATAGCTTAGTTACTTGACAACTACGTAACGCAGCACCATCACCTTGGTGCGAAAAGGGGCATTAAATCTGCTATTGCGGGAGAGTGGTAATTTAGACGTAACTTTTTAGTCGAAATGGAAATATACGACTTTTTATGAAAAAGCGTTAACGTAACATATCGACTTTCTATGACTTTTCTTAATCTGGTTATTCGCTTTTCCCTACGCAAGCTAGTGAAGTGTCTTCCGTTTCCAATTTTCCTCCGAACACGCCGGTATAATCGGTTTCTTCATGCGTTGACTGGTTCTTTTATAAACTTCACTCTCTCTCCTAAACAAGACGTTTCCGCGTCCTCCTTCCATTATAAAAAATATTTTCTTGCCGAGTTCCACCAAACCTCGCAATAAGTACATAACGATATGAATGACTCTGTTTATATATATATATATATATATATATATATATATATATATATATATATATATATATATATATATATATATACATATATATATATATATTCATGCATATACACATTTTGCTACGCAAGCTAGCGAAACGTCTTGTGCAGAATTTTCCGCCGACTACGCCGGTATGATCGGTTCTTTCATGCGTTGACTGGCAAACGTACATTCTGCAGAACTACGTAGAAGAAAGAAGCAGAACAACTATTTTTATAAAGTTCATTCTCTATCCTAAACAAAACGTTTACGCCCCCTCTTATTTTATCGGGATTTATTTTTTGCCGAGTTTTACCAAACCTTAAAATACGTACATATTGTTATGATAGATTCTGTAGATGTATGTATGTATATATATATATATATATATATATATATATATATAAAACGGTCGCACAATTCGCGGAATTTAATTTGAGTGTGCATTGCTTGGATGCCGTGTGTCGGAGTCGTTCGTCTGTTACCTCGTTCCTGCATTCGCTTATCAGCGTTCGCAAGTGCGTGAGTGGATGCAAGTTGCGTTACTGTAACACTTGCTGTTCTCAGTGAACTAACAACAGCTAATGCTATGCTGTGTCTGTGTCTGTTGCTGTCACCGGGCTGCATAGCGGGCCGATAGCGGGGTGGGTTGCAATCTGTTTGTTATTTGGCGGACCGGGTACATACGGATAGTTCGGTGGCTAGCGCGATAGATAGATAGATCGCTAGATAGATGATGTATAGACGCTTATTCCCAGATGCGTCCAGGACCAGGACTAGGAACAGGCGCGCCCTGGGGAGCCCCGGCTTCCGTGTCTCGCGGGCACGTCCGTCGGCTGTTACCAGGCTGTTGTTCTTCTTGAGTTGCCGCTACCGCTGGCTACAGTGCTGCAGCGCCGTTGAAGCGCCGTTGCTTAAGCCGAAGGCAACCGCTGTCGCGGACAGCACAGCTCCTCAATGAATGAAGGCCGACGACGTCTTCTGCTTCCTATCTATCTCTAGTCTCTCGTGTGGCCACTACTATGGCTCTGCTACGAGCTGCTCTACTGTAGCTAACTACTACTACTACTACTACTACTACTACTACAATTTTTACTGTGGCCACTTTAGCTCCCACCGCTCCTGCTGCTGTTGTTGGTCCGTAACGGTAGCACCAGCAACAACAACAACAGCGGCAACAACAACAGGCGACAAGCAGCCCAAGAAGCGACCAGTAAACCGCAAGCCTGAAAGAACGAACAAACTGTCATGGCTGTCGTTGAAGGTCTAGTCTGTATCAAAGGTAGGTCGTGTAAGGTAAAAAGGAAGGTGTGGACCGGGTTGCCGCCGGCCGTATCCGCCTGTTGTACCGCCGTAGAGCATTCAGCGCGCCAACCAATCTACCAGTCTGCCAGCCTGCCAGCCAACCGAGGCGTTTTCAGAGGTTGTTCAACTCTGTTGCTGTTGTTCCTGTTGTTGTTGCTGCTGCTGCCGTCGTTGGCTGGTGAAAGTATTTCTTACTCTTAGCTGGCGGCGAGTGGGCTTCGGCTCTAGCAGCAAAAGTAGATGCACAACCATCAGGGCGAGCACCAGCACCACCGCTACCCGTCACTACGACCACCACCACCATGATGGACTTCATCAACACTGTCACCCACCATCAACGTCGTCACCAGCATGCGCAACACCATCTTCATCATCATCGCCACCATCGCCACCCCATCTTCATCATCATCGCCACCATCGCCACCATCATCACCGTCTTCAGTTCTTCAGCACCGACCGCTCACGGCGGTCTGTGCTGGGGGGTGACGATGGTGGTGGTGGTGGCGGGGGTCATCTCAGCGAGGCAGCGAAGAAATCTACTGGATGGAGGTTGAGCGGAGTGTTGCACCGTTGCACCGTCGCTGCTATTGCTGTTGCCGGTGCTGTTGCTGCTATTGCTGGTGCTGCTGCTGATGCTGCGGCTTCTGCAATGCCTCGGTGCTGTGCGGATGTCGGTATGCGTCGCCGTCTGCCTATCGCAGCGTCTGTGCCTTTCGCATCGTCGATTGTCTGTCTGGCGATCGTCTAGATCCTCGCGGCAGCCTGCTGTTGCTGTTGCTGCTATGGCGGCTGCTGCTGCTGCAGCGGACCGTCGCAAGATCTGCGATCTGCGATCACTGATGAGTGAGAGAGGCCGCTAGCCAACATTGGCCACAACTCCGCCGATCCGCCCTCCTGTCCGGTCGCCTCCAGTCGTCAGCAGCCAACTGTTGTCGTTAGTGCTGGTTTTCGCGGGGCTCTTCGGCTAAGACGCCGGCTTTCTCGGCAGCGACGGCTAATGGCGTGCACACGGCGAACACTTCAATGGCCAGTGCCAACGAGTACCATATTGGCGTTGTTGGTCCGGCTGCCACTGTTGCTGCTGCTGCTGTGGCGGCTGTCCGTACTTATTGATGGTTATTGATTGCTACTGCTGATCATGTGGCTCTCTCTTATATAAATATATATATATATATATATATATATATATATATATATGATCTCAACCAACCATCTCTCTCGTTTAAATCATCGCATTCTATCGTTCCCGCCCGTCGCCACTTTCCTTTCCCTAATCGCTCTCCCTTATCCCTCGAGGTCTCTTCCTCTCGCTGTCCTTCTTGAGCGTTAGTCAATGTCAGCAGCGCGTTTTCGGGACACGTATGTGTAGGGGGATCTGACGTGTATCATCTCGTATGCATATGTGTGTGTGTGTGTGTGTATATGTATATATGCATTGCACGGTGTTGGGTGCGTTCAGGACTGGAGACGTTCTAGTGTAACCGCGCATTGTTATGTTGTTCTTAAGCAGAAATCATGCAACACACGTGGCAGGGTAGCGGCGGAAATGGGTAACACCATTATCATGGTTACCCCACTGGCATCACCACCCCATCGTCTGGTTTTAGGCAGTTACACTCTGTCAGCCAGACATGGTAGTAGCTAACTACCCCTACTATATCTACTTTCTAGGCTGACTCTCAGTCAAGATTTAACGTCCATGGGACTGCTTTTCGCATTGCTTCATAGACGAACCCTATAAATACAAATGTGCAACGGTGGGGCTCGAACCCGCGCACCTATGTGTCTCCACCGGTCGCGAGGCGCAGACGAATGCACCACGCCACAGGGCTCTACGCACTTACCATTACTACTACTACTACTACTACTACTATTCGAACAACCTCACGAGAACGAAAAGGTGTCAATATTATTAATATTATTAGCACGGTCGTCACCATCATTCACTAGCGGCTAGTCGCTGTAGCGATCACGGTACTGCAGCGCGCACATCGTTACACAGCTCAAATGTGCCACTATGCATGCATAGTAGAGAGAGGCTAGCCACGGGCACATTTGCGTATCCTTGCTGCCAGATGCATCTCTCTCTCTCTCGGCTAAATCTGAACAAGTTGAGCTTTATCCAGTGCTACACTTTCCACTGCATGGTACCTAGCACATTTGTGCAGGCAGAACCGCAGGTGCACAACTCGTACCTATTCTGCTAACAGTGGCGTTTAACATGCCAGGTACTGATAACCATGCATTATGGCATATACGTGACGACTAGCACATGTAGGACCAAAGGCGTAAGACATTGAATGCATCTAAAGGTCATCTCGTCTGGCCTTTTCCACTTAAGATGGCCATTTCAAAAGAAAACATTTATAGTGTCTCATACTGTATGCGGCATCTTCAGCCTGAGTCGGATTGTTTCAGTAATTGGTGGACAGTTTGACATGAGATACACAAAGCGGCTTCTCGCTTGTATCGAAAAACAAATCACTGGTTTCATATGACGATGAAAGATACGGGAACGAGTCGACAAGCTCCAACGGGTGGCCGCAGCAACGTATTAGGTAAGTCAAAAAGTTCGTCGGCTTTTTTACCCGATTTTAAAGAGCCTTATTTATGCAGACAACAGTATTTTTATTCAATGATATATTGACCGTTTTGTTCGATAACCTTCGCCCATCGCCTCGGTAGATCCATGATTCCTTTCTCCCAGAACGTCTTGTCCTTCTCGTCGAAATACTGAGTGAGGTGATTTTTTATAGCCTCCAAAGATTCAAATGTTGTGCCATCAAGGGAGTTCTGGAGAGACCTGAACAAGTGATAATCAGAGGTCGGGACTATAAGCTGGGTGCGGCAGCACATCCCAGTCAAACTCCGCCAATTTTTGCCGGGTGGCCAAACTTTTGTGTGGTGTCGCCTTATCATGTTGAAAAGTGACGCCCCACCTGTTTGACAATTCCGGGCGCTTCGTTGCTACTGCAGCCTTCAAATCTTCGAGTTGTCTGCAGTAGACGACGGAGTTGATCGTCTGACCCATTGGAAGCAGCTCAAAATACACGACGCCCTTACAGTCCCACCAGCAGCACAGCATAACCTTCTTCTGATGAGTTTCGGGTTTAGGGATAGCTGCGGCCTGAGAACCTCTGGGGACCCAACTTCTTTTCTGTGTTACGTTTCTGTAGAGTATCCATTTTTCATCGCCGGTTATCAATCTCCTCAGAAATGGCTCATTCAAGTTCTTCCGGAGGAGTGCGTGACAGGTATCGACTCGCCCTTCAAGCTGCCTATCACTGAGGTCGTGTGGTAGCCAGATATTCCGCTTGCACGAGAAACCTGCATCATGGAGGCGATTCCAAACGGTTCCGTGGGAGACTCCCGTTACATCTTCAATTTATTTTATGGTCAAACCTGGGTTCGAAGTAACCAGGCTTATGACTTCGTCGGTATCCACAACATTGGGTCGTCCTGACCTCGGTTCATCTTCGAGATTGAAGTTTTCAGCTTTGAAACGGGCGAATCGCTTTTCGACTGTGGATTTGTGTACTGCGTTTTCGCCGTAGACTGCACATATCCTCCGGGTTGTTTGCGCTGCACTTATGCCTTCACGGTAGGAGAACAACATAATGTGTCGAAAATGCGTATTTTTGTCCTCCATTGCAAACAGCTGCCAATTCCGCAAACGAAACGGTAAAGTTGGAACCGGTATACCGTCGCGCCGCCACGGGTCTGCTCCTGAATGTAAACACCCAGCCGCACTCTCAGGCGGCCCTGCTGCAGAGCGCGGGAATTTCAAAAATGTGGTCCCAGAAAGCCGACGAACTTTTTGACTTACTTATAACGTTACCGGCAGCAAATCGACTTCTACGCCTTAACTTCATGGTTTTTATTTTCCTGATCTTTAGTGTGTAGTCACATCATCGCCCTCTATCCGAAGCTGTTTTTATCCTAAATTATTTTAAAACAAGAAGCGTTTCAACATTTCACAATTAAAAATATTAAAGTTGCAGTTGAACGGCAACCGAGCTAGACTGCTCAGCGAGTAAACTTCTGCGCACGCTTATGCGTGGTATCGCTCACATGGCTCCTCACAACTGACACAAAGGCTACGTTCGTCGAACGTTCGTTGTTACACGAGACATGATAAAACAGAGTCCTACACTCGCGCTTTCATATGTGGCTGGTTATCGCCCTTTTGTTGAGAAAGTTAGTCGATCTTTTCGTTTCGGTTATATATATATATATATAAATGGAAGAACCGTACACGGGCATTAACCTTACAAACAATCTTAAAGAAAGAAAAAAAAAAAAAAATATATATATATATATATATATATATATATATATATATATATTATTGATAAAAATATAATTAGTTAATAATATAATTAGTGATTATATAACCTTATAGGAGAAAATAATATAATTCGTTAACATAATGATAGAATCCCCATAATAGAGCAAATGCCTCTAATTTAATAAAATACCGTCAATTATATTAAATTTATTTAATATTACTACTTATTAATTCTAAAAATAAAAAAGGTGCAGCCCAAACTCTCGCCCGGGCTTCCAACTTCCTAAACATTAACGACAGGAACCTGCGTCCAGGAACCAGTCAACGAGAACGTCCGCGTATACATGTGTCCTCACGGGGACAACTTTAGACAACATAAAAGAGTTAGACAAGATAAAAGCTAATTTTTGTAAAGTATATCCTCGAACTGCCGCGTAACGCATCGTCAACCTTGGCGCTGGAATTATGCCAAGAGTGAAGCTTTGTGGAAAACCTTATCCCGATACGATTTCAGCGCACTGGTCGTAGAGCGCTATTGCACCTACAGAGAAAAGCGTAATTACCGACGGTCCTGCGTTCACGACAGACCGTTGGAAGCAGGGAAGACAAGCACAACAGACGCATGCTCTTTAGACTTACCTGGCATGGTTACCACTAATATATATACCTAAAAGAGTATCGCTTTTAAATAGAAGACTTTGGATGTAAATATTTTGGCACGTGTAATGTTGTCCAATACTACATACTGCAATTCAGGGAAATAGAAGCTGGTTTGGCGCATGCTGTAGTGAGAGGTGTTATCAGCCGACATAAATTGTAGGTAATATCTGCAAAATGTTGGCAAACTAAACTTGCATATGATAAATATATATAGGCTTGATATTGAAGTTGAGATTAGTGATGCTCTTTATATGCTGGAAACGGGCACACACCGTACATCCTGTATAGAAATTGGTTTATTGCATGCAGTAGTGAAATATGTTATCAGCCGACATGCATTTTCGGTAATATCTGCATTTTTTTGGTAAAATGAACTTATATATATATATATATATATATATATATATATATATATATATACAGGGCGAGGTGGTCTGATAGCCAAATAGAAACACATAATGCTAATAGAATAAAACTACTTCTTTTATGCGGCCCCTTTGGCACGTGACTGGGTGACGGACATCCTCAGTACATCGTGACATCTGCGCATGCCGCTTGTCATATAGCTGACATAGTGTTGTTATCTTGGTGACTTTTTCGACCTCTCTTACTGTCCTCTAACGCTACCCCACACGGGTAAAAAAAGTGGAAACCTGAAATGGAAAAAAGAAATAAACACCTGCCTTTGGGCGTTCTGACCTATACCACGAAACGATCGTACGTCTTCACTTCAACTACTTACACCTGTCCTCACAAATGGGTGACGTTTACGACTTCACTTAAAATCTTAGATCAGGTCATCATCTTCAGACATCTCAGTCCGAAGTCCCGTTAAAGTTGTTGCTGTCGCCAAGCGGGTCTCCCTGAAGTCTTCTTGTAGCTGATCCAATCCGGCGAGCCAGCATTTACGATCGTTCAAACTCCTAGGTTCAACGAAGGCTAACTGTTCAATCATTCTAACCCGTCGAACCAACGCGTCCGTTCGTCTGTCGTGCGTTGATCCGTCATGTGCAACGACTTCATCACGACGAACAACACTTCACGACGTTGTACACTATACAGCCTCATCACAGAACGGCTTGACGCATTTTACGAATCAGACGGTCGAAGCATCACGTGCGTGCCGCTTCGACTTGATGGGCTGTCCATCGGCAGATTGTTAGCCACCGGATGTTTCGGGCCATCTGCCCGCAAGCGGGTGGAACGCCGCATTGGGGCATGGAAGGTTTCTTGAAGTTTGTAGCGGCGGTGGCTTAGGCGGCTAACGCACCGTTCGAAACGGGGCGTTGCCATGGCAACCATGGTTAGCAAAACAATCACAAGTTCGAGCCCCGGCCTTGCTGGTTGTATTTGTTAGACGTGGTTGTCATTGCTCTGCTGCATTACATACCTCTGGTGGAGAAAGCCCATATAAAATCCAGTACGAGAACGCGATGACGAAAGATGCATTTAGACGACATCGTGCCACAGCCAACTTAGCCTATTACGAGCGTCTAAAATGTGGTTGTCAGAGCGTTAAAAAAAAGTTTCTCGAGAGCTGTCGCTCCGTTGATGATTACATGCAGCCGCAGAGGCTATTAATCGCTTGATGGTCTGCAACGACATCACCGCCGCTTACGGCGTTTCGTTGTACTACCGTCGCGTGCTTCGTTTGGAAAACAATCATTTCAACCTATTTTTCCCCGCTATTCTATAGGTACGAGTATACAGGCTACCGTGCGGCATTGCGTATTGCACACGTGATTGAAGTGCGGGACTTGGAATCCCAGTAAATCAGTGTATTTCAGTTTCACTTACGTCGAAGGCGATAAACAGGAACAACCGGTTCAGGAATTGTCATATTCATCTCATAGGATACAAGAGGTATAGCAGTTCATCCAGGACGTATTGCGTCGTTGGCATAAAATACTTTATATATATATATATATATATATATATATATATATATATATATATATATATATATATATCTAGGGAGAGAGAGAATGAGGAATGGAGCAAGAGTGAGAAACGCAAAAGGGAGAGTTAACATTATTTTTCTTCGACAGTCTATGTATTGTGCTTAACCGCACTGATCGATACGCTGCTGCGCGTTCTGAACGGTTGATGAATGAAGCCATTGTAAAGAAGGAAGCCGGCTAGCAAGGACAGTCTATCGAAACTGGCTAACCCAAGTCAACGGCGATAGACCAACCAAGACGATGGTAAAGGTAATGGTGTATCGTGATCTTGCTGCTGTTGCTGCTGCTGCCGCTGATAAAGATATCAGTCATAGAGGGATCATCAGAGCGTCGCACAGAAGCGAAGATACTATAGATATACAGAAGAGACAAAAAGCAGAAAAACGGCTCAGGTCCGTGAGCAACAGCCCGCAGAGATCTGTCTCCGCTGATCTGGTCCGCTGTGGTAGCATAGCTAGGTATAGGTAGGTAGAGGTAGCTGCACCTGGTCACCTATACATATATATCAGCCTATATATATATATATATATATATATATATATATATATACATATATCAGCCTATATATATATATATATATATATATAGCTACACTTGTGTCAAACCTGTGTGGCGTTGTCGTCGTCGCGAGCTGTTGTTGTGGTTGTTGTTATTGTTGCTGTAGCAGCTGGTTTTATTGTTGCAGCTACTGCTATCGTTGCTGTTGCTGTTGTTGTTATTGTCGTTGATGTAGTTCTAGCTGTTGGTGTTGTTTTTGTGATTATTGTGGTGCTTGTTTGTTGCTGTGACGTCTGTTGTTGTTGTTTTGCTGTTGCTGTTGTTGTTGTTTTGCTGTTGCTGTTGTTGTTGTTGTTGTTGCTATTGTTGCTGTTTGTACGGTTAGGTTTTCCGTTGCTGTTTTACTGCTGTATTGCTTCTACACTATGTAGTTGTCTTAACTATTGTCGTTTTTGTTGTTCTTGCTGTCGTCGTAGTTGTTGCCGTTGTCGTTGTTGCTGTTGATGTTGTCGCTGTCGTTGTTGATGTTGTCGCTGTCGTTGTTGTTGTTGCTGTTCTTGTCGTCGTCGTAGTTGTTGTCGTTGTTGATGTTGTTGTCGTTGTTGATGTTGTTGTCGTTGTTGATGTTGTTGTCGTTGTTGATGTTGTCGCCATTGTTGTTGTTGTTGTCGCCGTTGTTGTTGTCGTTTCTGTTGTTGTCGATACTTTCTGCCGTTGGCCGTCAGCACGGTGGCACACTTGTACGTCGGATGGCCGCACGACTGGTGGACGCAGGCCGCTGCCGCTGTATCTCGTGTCGTTCTTCTTCTTCTTCCTCTGGCAGGATGTGGGCGACGACGACAACGACGACACGAGCCACCCTAAGGAATAGGCGGAGAATGGTGCCGGCCGGCCAACGAACAAGCACAGGTAGCGACGACGGACGGCCAGACGCGTGCCTACCATGTGCCATCTCCGTCGTCGTTGTCGTCGTCTTCCGTACGCGTCCGAGGCGTCATCTCGCGCTCGCCGCCGGGTACCGTTAACGGCTTCGCGGCTTAACCGCCGCCAGTAACGTTATTTCTGTGCAGCGTCAGCGTCCAGGTCAGTTCGACGTGAGTCAAATGATTTCTTCCTCTTGGTCTTCTTCGTTTGGTGTTTCTGCTTCGCTTGATTCCTTGTCCTTTCCGTGTGTTGTGGCGAGCGGACACGCCAAACGCCTGTCAGGCAGCAGCAGCCAAAGAAAAACCAGAAGAAGAAAAAAAAGAACAATACGAAAACAGAGAACCCGTTCGCAGATCGGAACCGCCCGCGTTCAATCGCGTGAGCAGCGTGGTCGTCCTACAGGCTTGTAGTCGGCCTGTATTCATGCCCTAGACATGGGACTACCTATCTATCTATCTGTCTATTTCTCTCCATCTATATATCCCTCTATATATCTATATATCCCTCTATCCATGTATCTATCTATCTGTCTGTCTATGCATACATGTATGTATCTGCTTATGAGTCTGCGCGAGCGCGTGCGACTGCTGTCTTTGCCGGTGTAGTTGTGTTTTGGCATGCGTGCCTATCATATGCATGAGCGGCGAGATACAAGTGCCCCTCGCACAGGTCAGCGGATGGTCCGCGGGGGGTGGCTCCCCCCGGTTGACTCCCCCCGGTTGACTCCCCCCGGTTGACTCCCCAGACTCCATCTGGGACCCGTCGGTCGCCGCCGCCGCCGCAGGACAACGCCTACCACGTCATTCTTGTCGTCGTCCTCGTCGTTGTTGTCTTGTGTCGTCGAAGTTTGTCGCGCGACCCACGAGCCTACAACATGACACGACGGATGATAGCCTGCAGAAAAGACTATAGCAGCCGTTTCTACTATTGTAACATAGCACAGCAGCAGAAGAGTAGTGCTTTTGTACCACTGACACCCGCTTGATGTGGAATCAACAATCGCCAAAAGAACCAACAGCAATTCGAATACGACGGCAGTAACGAGGGTGGTTCGGCGCAATAACTACAATAGCAAAAACAACTGCAGCAACAACAAAAACAACCACAACGCCAATAACAACGTATTCTTGTTGTTGAATTTATAAACGATAGATTCAACAATAAGAATTCGGCAACAGCAACAATGATGCCAAGATGATCATGACAGATGAAACAAGATTGGCATGAACGACAACGAAAGTAAATCAGACCCGAACCGATACCTCTCGGCCAAGCAAATGTAAAGTTTTTTAAAGTTCGCCCAAGATGCGTCGGTTTGCGTCTCATTTATGCCGACTGAACTTAAAGACTGTTAAATGAATATACGGCTATACCGGAAGTATAGTGAAGAAGAGTAATCAACGTATTCAGCTTTATCGTGCCAGACCAACAAAAATGGATTGCATTCTTCGTCTGTAACGAATTTCCCCTTTATACCTTGCCCTCGGAGGTACCTACGTAAAGTTTTCGGGCTGACCCTCAGCCAGGATATAATGTCCACTGGACTGCTTTTTGCAATTCTTCATATACGGACCACCAAACATACAAATGTGCAACGGTAGGGCTCGAACCCGCGCGCCTATGTGTCTCCTCCGGCCGCGAGGCGCAGGCAAATGAACCACGCCACCGGGCTTGACCTCTCGAAGATACCTAACGTATAGAAACTCTAGCAATCTCAATCAGGGTAGCACGCAAGGGATATTACACATTTCGGTTAGCTGGTACAGCATTGTGTTCTGTCGCTTTATGAGTAACGTTCTAATAGTGTGCTAGTAGTAACGTGTTAGTATTTAACAGGTTGTTAAACGTTGATTTGCCCCGAAGGAATCTTTAAACACTCTGCGAATGAAAATACTTCTTCTGGGCGTCTAATGCGCGTCTAATTATTGAGAAAATGGCATACCAGGTTGTCTCATGACTTTAATGACTGCAGCCAAAGAAGCAATCCTAGTCGGCCGCCCGCGTTTTCTCTCTTGCGGACGAACAAGTATTTTACGAATGTCAGGACTTTTGCTCACAAAGCCGAGTCGGTCCATAGCAACTGGTAGTACTAGAAGAGTTTTTTTTATTTTAGTAAATTCATGGCAGTTCCGTCATAAATCGGTGTTCGCGCTTTCGTGGGCACGATTGATACATTCCACACTAGACTCTCCTCGGTTTTAAATACGGTCTTCCAATTTGAGAGATTAAGTTTCCTAGTGGATTCTAAACCTGTATAATATGATCGCAACATATACATAACATTACAAATGTACTATATAATATTATATATTTATTTAAGTGGTTTCAAATGAATAACCCTCTTTTCTTGTAAAAAAAAGGCACGCCTTTTATGTGAACTTACATGTGTATGTATGAAATACTTCTAGATTGTCTAAGCCCACACATCCGGTCTTTAAAAAGTGTTTCTGCGATTGTTGAAATAATCTTCTCTTGGCCTGGAGATGTACTTCATATTCAACGTTTGTCGTTTTGGACCCACAAATGTTAGCCTAAACAGGATTTTATTTCATGGGCCAGCTGAAGATTGAAACGTTTGCAGCCTGAACACACCACTGGTGGATACTTCGGGGCTATTACTTGTGTCTTTTTAGTGTAAAGCTCTACTGCTGATATCTTCTTTTGATGACTTAGTCACTGATGTGAGAGAGCTGATCCAGAGATCTGTGTATTTGCACTCCTTTTGGCATGCTTCGTCATCTATGTCATAGGGATAAAGTTTTAGCGCGATCAACTAGTCATGCTGGAGACACAGTATGACTGCCTTCTGATGACAAAAAAATTGTCACTTAAATTTTATTATTTTTATTTTTCTTTAATTAGGACACCAGCAACGATTACACCATTATATTTATTGATATTCTAATAATCAACATACTACACATATTTTACTAGCTGTTCTGGCTCGGCTGAGCTATGATCCAGGTCAGGTAGGACCGCCATTCAAATTTGATTTTAGTAGTGTTTCCTTATTAAACCTTTGAGTTAATTATACCACCTTCCCCCGGGAGACTAAATGGCCCATGCCTGTGCAAATTATGTCGTTCTAAGTAAGGAAATCTAGTTTTTAGTGATATCACGTTTGCCGACTTTAAACATTTAACGTATCTGCTTACTTGGTTCACAGTGTTTTTTTCTCTTGGTTTAGTGATACTCATTGGTAAACGTATACAACGGATACAATCAGTCAAAAAACAGTTAGCCGTATGCTTCTTGTAAGCAGAAAATAACTCGTTCGGCCTTTTGCAAGCAGGCGTTCATAAATTTCAATTAAAAGCATAAAGCATCTGTCGATGTGGGCTGTTCCTGACTATGGCTAGAAAAATCTTAAAACCTATCAGAACACATACACACAGACGCGGGAGTACGCCACAAAATGAGATGGTGCAGGACAGATGATTAATTAAGCAACGAAAAATGCAGAATGAAAGATGAAAGCAAAAAGGAAATCAGCCGGACGTATCCACTTTTACGACAGCCTCTTCCTTTAGCCGTACACACGATCATTAGCCAATCACTGCGGTGAGCGTGTGCTTCGCATCTCGGCAGCACAAACGCCGAAAACGCTCCACGACCTAAGGCATGTTGTGGTTGTTGTTGTTTTTGCTATTGTTGTTGTTATTGTCAGCGTTTGAGCTCGACGCACCTCGGCGCAATGCCGCCCTTGGCACTGCCATCAACATCCCCCTAGCCAACGGAGGTCTGCATCTCTTCGTTCCTGCCCTGCCCAACCGAGTCGCATCATAAGCCGGCTTACGGGCGCAAGCTTCGATTGCACACGGTCGCAAGGGGAAGCAATATATATATATATATATATATATATATATACGGACAGAGAGAGAACGAACAAGGGAGAAACGGATAGTATCTCTCTCTCGATATCCCCTTATATGTCTATATATATGGAGAGAAGGAGAAAAAGAGAGGGATGGCTTACATCCGCTCCGCTGACTTCCTTGGCGGTGGGGCGCCCGCATGACAACATGCCACGACCCCAACTGGAAGGAGGCCCGAAGACGCAACAGGGCAAGCTAATTACTCGTTCGCTGAACGAACTCGCAGCCAATGATCGGCCGGTGGGCCTACTCTACACCGTCGGCTGTAGTGCCGGTTCGCCCAGTAGTTAGGACGGCAGCTTCTCTGGGAGGTGTTGCAGCTCTGTAGGCACAGGTAGCGCAGCCACCGTAGCCATTGACTGACTAGTAGTTGTTACCCACGGCCCACGGAGAGACTCGACGAATACTACTGGCTCTCTACTACTACAGCATATAGCTGTGCTGTTTCGGCGCCGAGCTACCTACGAGAGAGAATACGAAGACGCCTCGATAAGAAGACTAGGAACTTCTTGTCATTGCGTTCGAACCCCCCCGCCTCTCTCCTTTGAGGGGGCGTTCAGTCGGCCGTGAAATTCTCGTGTGAGAAAGACGCGCCAGACCCGCTTAGCTACGGCGTGTTGCATAGAGATGTGACCCGCAAGACAAAAACAATGTTACATGTTCTCTGCTGCTCTATGCACTCGAGCGTACGCTTCGATCGTATCGGCATTCTTCTGCCCCGTCGTTACATGCAAACCTGAGCACGAACTCAAGAACACAAAGAACCAAACGCATCGAACGGAGAAGAGCAAGAGAGAGAGAGGGAGAGATCAGAACCGCGCAAGCGGATGAAAAGTGTTGTCAGTTTTGCGTCCACTTCCTAGGTTTTTTAGCTTATCGACTACGTGTTCACCTAACATGTTTGGGTTCGACCAAAACAGTTACCTGCAATTGTCACTGGGCCGCTTTGAGCTTGAAAAATAAAGGTTGTGAAATGCTTCAAGAAGCAGAGGCGAGGCAAAATAGCCAGCCCATTAAGCTCGAGATACTAGCATTCATCATTCAACTTACAGTGGCATCATTCAACTTACACACTATTACTGGCGACTCGTTAGGTTCTAAAGGGTTTTTTGAAGCAGTTGCCAGTGGCGACGGGATTCAACTGAAGAGCTATGCAGCTTTCAATAACAATAGGGTCTTCCGCGCGTCATAACGAGCAGATAAAAACTCATACAATATTTGGACTCGGAGGATAAAATCATAACTTCGGTGTTTTGGCTTGGGAAGTCTCAGAGATAAAAAAACAAAAAACAAATGCATAATAGAGTATCGGTATCTACCCCAAAGCTGGTACTGACCAAACCTTTACAAGGGTTCGAATAACTAGATAGGTTAACTACAGAAGTTGTTGCATCATATGTTTACCAGCCAAGCCGGTTACTTAGCTATACAATTCGTTTGATGCAACCGCTGCTTTCAAAAACTTATCTTGACGAAAATTGGACGGAACGTCACACACAAAAATGCGTAAAAAACACCAATGTGACCACATTTGGCCGATAAAGTGTATTTATGTATATACATGATGTAACAAAGCCCTGAACGTTGAAAAAATATTCAAAAGCACCGTTTATGCCTCCACTATCGCCGGTGAGTCAAATGTCCAAGAAGTCGCCCTATAAGCCAACAAATCTACAATTAACAAAGGCGAATGAAGGAGGATATCGTTGTTATTGTGCCACACACAACAGTCCGGCTTGGTGCTCGACAAAGATAAATCTTTATGGTTATTGAAATTCTACAAAAACAGAGTTTCAAGAAGCTCTTTACACTTATCAGCATTGGGTAATTCGAATACCTAGTATGAACAGACTAATTTCGATTTGGTCTTACTCACTAAGAGCAACACAAGCTGAAGTAAAGGTGACAGCTAGCGGTTTCAATACAAGAAACAGCCGGAAGGTTTCATCCTTAGATAGGTTAGACACATTCCGCCTTGTCGTTTCAATGTAAATTGCCGACGTGAGCTAAAATAGAACAAACACAATACATTACGGTCTGCATTTTACCTCTGTTCTTGTTTCTTCTATGAGAGTATTGGCAAGTACTCTTAAATAAGCAGGAACAAAGACTTATGTTTAGAAAGTAGCTAATTAGTTTAAAGGGACTGCTCCCAGATCGAACCACACACCCTTCTAATATGGCTGCACCATATCCTTGCTATAAGTTTACATAATATCTTATTGTTAGGACTGTGCAAGGATTTTTATTAAAATGACATTTAAGTGTTACAGCGAGATGTAATTAACTATCAACACTAGGGCTTGTGGGGAGCGCTACCAGTCGAGCTTATCCTCGAGGCAGCCCCTCATTGTGCCCATTATTGCTGCCGCATTGCCGCGTTGAACTGCCAGCGATAGTCGCTGAAGTAGAAACTCAAGTGCTCTTTTTTCCCCTGTCGCCAGTTCAATTTGTTTGCCAATCTTCTGTAAGAGCGACCATGTCTCAGGGCCGGGCCCCCCGACTGTGCAAGGATATTTTTTTCAAATGCAACGTTGTACCGTCGGCGGCTACAGAAGAATGCATCTAACAAAACGATGCGTGGAAACATTAAATTCAAATATAGTCGTCATTCAAGTTAGTCATAAACAAACACGAAGTTTATATGAAACAAGCACAAATATATATGAACAATGCGATGAGACGATGAGGAGCGATGCCATTTAAACCCACTCGTTGCTCACTAAATGCCTGGATATCGAAGGTCTCAAGTGAGGCAATGTACTCAAGCGTTTGTCCACAATAACGCTGCAAACGACAGCTCCGGGCACTATCTCGTTAGTCGTCAAGGCGTACCATTTGACATGCCTGATTCCAGGAAGTGTCGTGTATGCGTGTGCGCTGCCTGTTTACAACCTATAGTAAAGACAATTAATGATGGGTTGGAATGAGCTCATTTGTATGACGAGCTTTGTGTGGCAATGTGCGCAAGGTGACAAACAGTTGTGTCCGTAACTCAATCGTGAATGCTTCGTAAGACTCTTGCAGCGACGATTAACACACATATGCACATATGCACTTACAACGACAACTACTTCGGCAATTATATCGACCCACCAGAGCAAATTTGATGCTCAAATCAATCTCGCAACATAGGCCAGATAATAAATAAGTGAAACGCTTCGGCAATCAAAAGCTGCTTAGATACTCAATCCGCCACTGCCTCAGACGTCGCGTCTAGGCTTCGCCGTAGGGGTCGCCCAAGACGACGACAATGACTCGCAAGCTCAACCGCAACAACTAACATTTGCGCCCATCAAACAAAGCAAACATTTCACACGCGGCCGAAAACGTGGTGGCTTGAGCACGAGAAGACGGCGATTACTCCTCACGTCACAACGCCAACACTATTTTTCTGTTACGAATCGTCCGACATCGACCCCGGCCAGCAGAGGATGCCGGCCGTTTAACGACAGCGCAAACGGCGACTTTAATCGGTGTTTGCTAGAGATATAGACAGACGACCGTTCGTTAGCCGGCTCGTTGGCCGTGCTTGGTTAGTTATACGAGTAGTAGTAGTAGTAGAAGAAGATCATCATCTTTATTGCGGTTAGCAAGGCGTTCGCTTGCTGTGCCGCTGCGAACGCCCTATTCGATCCCGCCCATCGCGCTGCCGCTCGGCGACAGCAACGATTGCGGCGTCTTAACGGCAATCAGGCACCCTTGCAAGTTGACGCCTCTGTCTATTTGCCCCACTCTCTCTGCCTGTCTACCCCCCGGGGGTAGGCCCTTTCCCTCCCTCCCTCCCTCCCTCCGCAGATCATCAAGCAGCAGCTTCTGCTTTTTGATTGTCATCACTTCTGTTTTTCTTCACATCGTCTATGTCTCTACTTTCTTTTCTGCTTTTCCGTCGGGGGGTGGTGGGGAGAGGGGTATTACCTATATCCCCTGTTCTTCTTCCTAATCGCCGACCTCGCCTCTCATGTGGGCTTTTGCGTTCAGAACAAGACGCGCCGCCGCACTCTCCCCTGGCTAGCCGGCCGGCCAACGCTTGATCTTTTTAAGTAATCTCGACTGTCAGCACCTTTTATGATGCGTGTCGTCAACGTCACTTTGATTGCTCGTCGTCGCTGCTTGGGTTTATTTAGATTTGAGTGAGCCCACCCCTCCCCCCTCCCCGCCGCGCTTCCTCACCTCGTCGGTGGAACGGGGACGACGCCTATGATGAGTATGCCGAATGGCCTGCTGCAATGACTTTGAGAACGACTACCCCCCACTGTTATTACTACTACTACTACTACTACTACTACTGCTACTACGGTGTTTACTACGCTTATTGCTACCGTCGCAACTACCGTACAGGCGCCGATTTGACTGTGGCTACTGGTCTGTCGTTGTCTGCTGCTGCTGCCGCAGCAGTAATGAAGACAAGCAATTATTGCTCGCGTATCTTCTCGCGTCTCAAACCCCATCGAGCGAACGGGGTGACTCTGCGCTTCTGCGGGTTCGCCGACCAAATGGGGAACGTCGGACACCCGTTCACTCTTCGGCCTGCTATTTAGATTGGTCGTGATGGTGGTCGTGGCGGATCTCTTCTTCCTTCCGCGACCTTCTGTCTATAGATAGACAGACGTCTATAGGCACGTAGGCAAGATAGAGTAGTCAAAGTCGGTAGACACGCAGCGTCCTAGGCTCGTAGTGACTAGGCACGCAAGATAGGTCCAAGCCAAGTCCTAAGGTTCGGTCTATGGCCAGTCTACGTATAGCCAGTAGTGTAAGCGAGCAGGCGTCAGTTGACTGACGATTTCGAGTTCAGTCCAGACGTGTTTGTAGTGGTGTGCCTTTGCTTGGTGTTGAGATCTGTCTGCCTCTTTGTCTCGACGACGAGACCAGGCGACGCGGCCGGCGGCAACAGCTAACGTCTCGACACTGCCTATGTGCGCCGCTTGCGGATGCTTCTTTGCTCTCTCTGGCTTGCTTCATAGACTGACGTACGTAAATGCATATATATACACATACACGCAACATATGTATATCTATATATATACAAATATATGTATATATATATATGTATATATATATATATACATATATATATATATATATATGTATATATATATATATATATATATATATATAACACACATGTTTTTGTGTTGGATGTTGTTTTGTCTTGGTCGTACATATCTTTTCGCTGCGTTGTTATCCCTTGACCTGCGTCCTTTGTGTTTCTGTGCCTATTAAGCGCATGTAGCGATACAAAGACAAGTACACACAAGTATATATATATATATATATATATATATATATATATATATATATATATATATGTACAGTTAGTCTCTAGCGCTAGAGAAAATGTCTGCCCAACCTCTCTCAAAGATCTTCTGTTGATCAGCCAGCCAACATTCCCAATAAGGTCTGTCTCAATTGTGCTACTGGTTCCGCTTCTACATATGCTTGTTGCCCGTCAACGTCGTTCGATGTTGTTATCTCGGATAGTGCTGATTTTCCATCTTTATTATTTGTCCTCGGTTGTTGTTGTTGTAGCTGCTGTTGCTGTTGCTGTTGTGGCTCTTGTTCTCGTTGTTCTGTGTGCTATTGTTGTTGTTGTTTTTGTTGTGGAAGTTGTCCGACCTGAATTTCGCCTGTGTCCTATCTGTACACTCTGTGCTTGCTGAATGGTCACGTTCCACCTTAATGGAAGGAACTTTCCCTGTTCTTCTGTTATCGTTCGGCGTTCAGCACACTTGAATCGCGTCGACGAGCACGCGTTGACGGGCGGGTGGGCGTGCAAGCGAGCCGTCACAAGTGGCGCGGCGACTTCCTCTGCATATCATATCGACCTGCTACCGCACTCTGACTTTAATGACCAAAAAACAACAACAGCAGCAGCAGCAGCGACTTACGGCGACACAGTACGGCCACGTCTGTCGCTTACGCACAGGAGCAGTTCCTCTACTTCTGGATTGTCGCATCCACAGGACAACCAAGACGACAGCCCGCTAATGCTCACATCACGATGAAGAGCGGGACGATGGATGTCTATTCCTTGATATGCTACACTTGTTGTGTACGCAAACTGCGTCCACTCATGATCTCGGAAAGCGATTTCCCCCCTCTCTCTCCTCCCTCTCTCTCTGTCTCTTTCTTTTTCTCTGCTACTTGCCATATATCTCAGTGTCATCCAGTTGACACACCTCCGCTGTTTCTGGCATCATCCGTTTGTTTGTCTCAATCTGACTAAATGTCCTTGGTCCAATCAACCGAAGACTCACTCAACCGAACCTCCGTACGTACCGCGTGAAGTCGAAAAAATCCTTACACCGTTATCCACTCCGATCGAATATGTGAAACGACGCTTCTTCAAGGCAAGACAGTATGGTTTCGAAAGAGCGGTACTTGTTGTTGTTGTTGTTGTTGCTGTTTGTTGTTGTCGTTGTTGTTGTTGCTGGTTATGCTACTCTCGTCATTGTTGTTGGCTATGTTGGTGCTGATTAAGTGTTGAACCATGAACTCGTGATATAATACTATAAACACTACCTATTGCATATATCACAAATTCTATTATATAGTCAATTGTCTTCTGTGCCTTCTATTTGCTTTGTATTCTGTGCCGCCGTTATCGCAGACACGGTACTCGCGCCGCGTGGACTTACTTCGTTTTTGGAGAGCTGACGCTATCATTGTCGCGGCTTTGGCGGCCTTCCGCCGCTGCCGTCGTTTAAGGAGAAACGACACCAACATGATACAAGACGTACTACAAACACTCATACACGCATCGTACATACGTCCATACATTGAGACACACACACACACAGAAACACATGGTAACGTACATACACATCTAAACGCACATACAATCATTTATACCCGCACATTCGTACGTTTATACAGAGCCCCCCACAGTCAGCCAGCCAGACACACACACACATCTAGACAGACGGACAGATAGATAGAGGCAAAGAGTCAGGCATACAACTCAACGAAGAGATATAGATAGAGTTATGGTCATCATCATCTTCATCATCAACCCCCATCACCCCCCATCACCCCCTACGCACTCAGAGTGGAATAAGCGTACGATCCGTCGTAGATTTTTCGCCCATTCACCATATCGCCCGCCGTCATCATGACGACTGCCGGACGCGGAGGAAGGAGGGAGGGGGTGCGCGGCGTTGGGCGGGGGCCGAGGGGAATAGCAGCAGAACAGGAATAGTCTTGGTAGACTTGGAGAATTAGGCTTGGTGGCACTATTAGGAAACCCCGTATTACATTATTATTATCCGTAGCAGAACTAGAAAACCCCGTAGCAGTATTAGGAAAACGCGTAGCAGTATTAGGAAGACGCGTAGCAGTATTAGGAAATCCGTAGCAGTATTAGGACAACTCGTACCAATATTAGGAAATCTGTAGCAGTACTAGGAAATCCCGTAGCAGCACTAGAAATCCCCGTAGCAGTCCTAGGAAACATCGTAGCAGTACTAGGAAACATCGTAGCAGTACTAGGAAGCCCCGTAGCAGTACTAGGAAGCCCCGTAGCAGTACTAGAAAAAGCCGTAGCAGTACTAGGTAAACGCATAGCAGTATTAGGAAACTCCATAACAGTACTAGGAAACCCCGTAGCAGTATTACGAAAACGCATAGCAGTATTAGGAAACCTCATAGCAGTACTAGGAGAAATCCTAGTACCACCACCACCACGAGTCGCAATTGTTGTAGTAATCATCGCTAAGAAGCTAGCGGAGCGAACAGCAATGACTCGACGCCTGTTTTCTGCGGCCGACTGCCGCCGCTGCGGCCGTCGCCAACTATAAGCGCCGTCCTCGGTTCTAGGCAGGACTCGCTTGGCAGGATCGTCGTAGTGACACAGCGAAAGCCGATTACGCGACCGATAGGGAAAAGGAAGAAGCTATGCTGTTGCTGCTGCTTCTGTTTCTGTTACTGCTGCTGTTGCTTCTGCTTCTATTACTGCTACTGTTAATGCTGCTGCCGCCTCTGGCTTCGACTTGTATTACAACTACAACTTTTGGTACTTCTACTACAACTACTACTACTACCGCTTCGGCTACTACGATCGAACTTTCTCCTCGACGACTGAATGACTGGGTAGTAAACATGGCGACGCACAAGAGCGGTATCGTCGGCGGCGAAGGCGGCGGCGGCGCTGTTGGTGCCGGTGCTGCGGCTGCTGATGATGACGGTGGGACGCATGTTATGTGTACACATGATCTCCAGCAATACTTACCCCCGCACCCCCCGCACCCCCCTCTAACTCTACCGCCGCCGTCGTCTTCCTTGTCCTCCTGCCCCAGAAGATCCCCTCGACGCGCCCGAAGCAAACCTTTCCCCCCCCCCCGCGTCTGCTGTTGGCTTGTGACAACGCCGGCCGACGACGACAAAACGCGACGATAACGGCGATAGAAGCAGCGAAAACAACAACAACAACAACACCGATACCCACAACAGCGGCATTGACAACAACAACAACACCGATAACCACAACAGCAGCAACGACAATACCAACAGCAACAACAACAAAACAGCACTAACGACAGCAGTAACAACAACAATAACAATAACGTCAACAACAACGACATTAGCAACACTAAGGACAGCAGAAACAACAACAATAATAACAATAACGTCAACAACAACGACAACAATAACGTCAACAACAACGACAACAATAACGACAACAACAGCAACGACAACAATAACCTCAAAGGCAACAACAATCAACCGCTAAAAGACCATAAGAAGGCCAGCGTCGCCACAGACAGCGACAACGAACAACGTCACTCCAACAACACCACCAACAACAACAACTGTCGGCTGCCACTCGTAAAGCTGACTATTTTTTTTCTGCCTGCGTACCGACTTACCTATCCTATGCATGCAACCACTACGTCTGGGCCTGGCTAACTCTCTGCTAGCCAGCACTGTCAGTGAGCGGAGAAGGCGGCGGCATTCTTCAAAGAAAGTTTGGAGACTCTACAGAGAGAGCGAGCGAAATGTATATATATATATATATATAGAAAGAGAGAGACACAGAGACAGAAAGAGTACGTTGATGAGTGCTAGTTTAGTCAACGGGTTCGTTCATTCATTTCTACATTTCATCAGCGCGGTCGCTACCTGTCTGTCTGTTCATTGCTGTCCATTTGTCGCGCCGTTCGTCCGAGCATGATGGCCGCCGTCCTCCAAGTCGAACTCGGAGACTCTGGCGTTGGCGGCGGCGGCGGAGGCGGTGGCGTCATACCGGTCGGCTCACTCAGTTGAACTCGTTGTTGGACGCAAGCGCCACTGAGAGCCGAGAGCAGAGAGCGCCGACAGAGGCTGCATCAGCAACAGCAGAAGAAGCCATCGCCGCCGCCGGAAGTAGCAAGTGGATGCCGGAGGGCAGTCGCCAGCATCGTCATCATTATCAGCAGCGTGCCACGGGCAGACACGATAGAGCCATTAAAAACGACGCGTTGTTAACTCAGGACATCACCACCAACAGCTAACGCGGATGAACTCAAGCCAAAGTTTCCTTTTTATCGGTCTATAATAAAGCGGCGGTGCGTGCCTAGCCGCAGTTTGTAACGTATCATTTATGTATATATATATATATATATATATATATATATATATATATATATATTTATTTACATATATATATATATATATATATATATATATATATATATATATATATATATATATATTTATTTACATATATATATATACCGAGCAAAATGGCTCAGTGGCAAGGCCTTTGCCTTGCGTTCGGGAGGCGTGGGTTCGAGACCCAGACCGGCCACTCTTAAATTGGTTTGCATGAGAAGGTAAATGCCGGAGTGGATTAAAAATCAGCCATGACATGAATGAAACCGTACACGGCCATTAGACTTACAAAAAAAAAAAAAAAAAATATATATATATATATATAGTTTGGTCAGAATAGACGGACACGGGCAGGACAAACAGTCTCGTTTTGCAGTGCACGGTTTTCACCACCTTCTATGCCAGATAGACGCTTGTCATAAATCCTCTGACACATGTGTTCGTAAATATTGTTATGATATATGTGTAAGATATCACGGCAATGAGTGCAATGCAGTCTCCTCGCTAACAAGGTTGGCACGGAGCGATTTTTAGTTTTAAAATCATTACGAGGCTGTGGTGATATTGACCATACACTATTGTATATTTTACTCAACCCGGTGTGGAAATAAATCGTGTGATTTATGGAAATAAGTCATATGACTTACGTGTAATACTTTAGTTGCCACCCATTTCAAAGCGTCGCTCAGAATGAAAACCTGGCCGGCGTAATAAAAAGGTTACTTTGAGTCTCCGGGCGTATTCACTTGTCCATACACAATTGTTTGTAACAATACAATATACCTTGCTTGCACCTATACACTAAAAAAATAGGTAATGCAATATTACTGCAAATGGCTGATGACCTGTTTTACCCTGTCGATTCTATGTATGTATATTAACTGATAAAATGTTTGTGCACACCAAACGACACGATTATATATATATATATATATATATATATATATATATATATATATATATATATATATTTAAATTCAATTCAATTTCAAACGTGGTTTATTCACGAAACTGCATTTCACAAAGTTTAAGTTCTCGGTAAATAAAAATGGTTGAAAAAAGATGAATCAAACAACAAAGCAGATAATTACTCTCGACAAAATCCTAGGAGTGCTTTGTATAAGCACTTTACACACAATGGTATTACAGTGGTTAATGATTTACACAAGAACTTCAAAGCAGCAATTGGTGCGTTTGTTAGAACCCCGAACACCACATGAGGCAACAAACTCGCAAATATAACACAATATATATATATATATATATATATATATATATATATATATATATATATATATATATATATATATATATATATATACCCAGTTTGAGCGGCACTTTTTACGATATTTTAATTTGCAGTCCATACGCGTTGATAATTTACAATCAATATTAAAGCCGTTTCAGACAAAACACTGCTCTTTGCTGTTGCGAAGCTCTCGACTCTGGCTACTTAAGAATGTTAATTAATCTGTTACGAAACTTCAATGTACTAGAAAATATTGAAAGGGCTAAGCAAGCCAACGAGGCACGACTATTTCGTATGTTACATACACACTTGCATGCATACGTACTTTTTTTAAAGCCTATCTCTCTCTCTTTATATATATATATATATATATATATATATATATATATATATATATATATATATATATATATTATATATATATATATATATATATATATATATATATAGATTTACACTTGAGCTGCAATGTGGTGATAAAACGGATCGAGTACGTGGCCGGCCAGACCCTTCTGCCGAAGCAATTCGGCTTTTAGAGAGGTCGGGAAACGCGTGATGCAATCCATGTGTTTCCGGTCAGAAATAGAACGAGCTGTGGCAAAACCCGAGGGCCATTTGTACGCAGTCTTTATTAGACTGCATCGAGGCCTTTGGCGAAACACCTCGAGTGAAGTCATTCCGACATACAGGGATTAGTGGCTCTCACCTGGACGTAATTTCGAGCTTCCTCCTTGACGACACGTTACTGGTATCCTAGGGTGAATAAGATGTGTTGCAGGTAAGGCAAATGCGACAACTCTGCCAGGGACCCACTGAGCTGCGTCTCCTTTACTCTTCTGCTTGCCGATTTTGTCGGCTATATTCAACAGGTGTACGGGATGACCACAGTTGTGATGTATGCAGATTGCATAGTGGCCGCTCGTCACAAGCTAGAAGCCATCAAGCGCATCACTTTCATGACAGAGGGGTTCCTTTTACTGCAAAGGCTAGAAATAAACGCCATTAGGACAAAGTCTGTGAACTTAGATTGGCTGTCCGTGACATTATGCGTTACAGCGACCAATCCTTAGAGTTTGTCAATGCGTGTAAGGAGCTGCTTTGTGTACCTCATGTCAGGCTGTACACGGATTGTCGGGAGAATGCAATTGGCGTTAAAGACACTGCATACATTACCATTCAAAAGCTTTGTCTCGGAATGGGGATATAAGATTGAGCAATTGCTGGCCTGATTTTGCATGTGACAACCGCTAGATACATATTGCATGACTATCAATACATGGTCTTTTCGAATCCGATCTTCCACGAGCGGCTGCCAACCTGGCCTCTACGAAGAGATCGCTGCACCGCCTCTCTCGAATGACAAGTTGGCATACAGTATAAGTAGCATTGTTAATTTAACTTAAAAATGCGTAAAATAAATGTATTCTGATATATATATATATATATATATATATACGATATATTATATATATAATATATATATATATAGATATAGATAGATATATATATATATATATATATATATATATATATATAATATGTATATATATATAAATATATGTATATATATATATATATATATATATATATATATATATATATATATATATATTGGGCTGAAATTTAGCGCAATCGTGCTGATTACCAGTCCACCTAATCAGCCGCGTTGTTCAGGCGAATTACTACATTATTCGTACTGGTCATTTGTGATATTCGCAGTTGTTATTTGACATCTGCCAGGTTAAAAAAAGCTGGTAATGTAACTACCGTATACTGTTCGGCCAACGTGTTGCAGTGTTTTGAGCCCTTAAGTTCTATTACATTTCTGTTTTAAACTGTGCCATTGCACCAGCGAGATAGACAGACAGTCAGTGGCTCTCGACTTAAGAACATATGCACACAGAAAGAGAAAAGGAACGCCGACGCGGCCGACGACGACTCAGGTCTTCTTTCACACACGGTGCAACAACTGTCTACAGTATACACAGACCTAACTACCATTTGTTGTTGTTGTTGCTGTTGTTGTTGTTGTTGTTGTTGCTGTTGTTGTTGTTGCTGTTGTTGTTGTTGTTGTTGCTGTTGTTGTTGATGTTGTTGTTGTTGTTGTTGCTGTCGTTGTTGTTGTCGCCGTTGTTGTTGTTGCTGTCGTTGTTGTTGTTGCTGTCGTTGTTGTTGTTGCTGTCGTTGTTGTTGTTCAATAAACAGTTCTCAAAAACCAGAAGCAACAGTAGCCATGCACAACATCCAGTATGGCAAGACGACTTGTCTCATGGCCTGACCCGGCCTAGCCAGACGGCACCGATCGGCCGCCGATCGCTCGCCCGTTCCTACGCTCGCTCGTCCTGCCCGCTCTTTCGCCCGCCCGCACAGATCCCACTCTGCCGCACGAGAAAGAAGATCGCACGACCTACCTCGTCTGAGCAGCTAACCCCGGGCGGCACGGGTTGAGCAAGCTTGGCTGGGCTATTGGCTACCCCTACGGCGACTTATTGTCAGCCGATAGAGACTGTCGTCGTCGTTGTAAGGCTGTAGGACTGGTGCCATCTAGGAGATGACCGGCAGCCACTGTGGCTTCTACTGCTGCTGGTGGTTGTGCTGTTGCTGGCGTGATTGAATCTACAATCGATCAAGACTATTATCGATTCTTGTGACGATGGTGGTTGTGGTAGCAGCGGTGGTTGTTGTTGTGTGTATGGTGCATCTTGGCCTCTCGATCGGTACAACACCAACAACAACAGCCACAACGAAAACAACAACGACAACAACAACAACCACGACGACAACAACAACAACAACCACGACGACAACAACAACAACAACAACCATCACGACGACGACAACGACCGGAGATGAAGACCATGATGATCAGATTGTCTTCTCAACTACGACTGCTACAACAACAACAACAGCAACAAGCAAAGAGTTGACCGTTAACATCAGCAGCAGCAGCAGCGACCTCGTCATATTCCGCGCAGCATATGTTCCGCCGACGCGGGCGTCCGTTCAACCGCCGCACAACCAACCAACCACCCACCCTCCCAGCCTATAATGAATAGACTTTTGTCGGCCGCCGCCGCCGACGATCTTAAAATGCATCTAACCGTCTGCGCTGCCGGGCTTCGCTAACACACCCAAAGGGGTCCGTCCGTCCAACGCTGTTCCTCCAAAGAAGATGCTCCAGTGCCAACTCCAGAGGATCCGGTAGTTCCAGCAGCGTCTGGGCTGGATCGACTGCCTCGTCTCTCAAAGCTCGTCTACATATACGTATGTATGTATAGCGCGCACCTGCGATAGACAATTGTTTTGAGCATGTGGCCGCTATATACGCTATACAATATGTTTAATTGCAGTGGCGGCTGCTTAATTCGCTCAGTCCCGCTCAATGGTCAATGGCGCGGTTATTGCTGCGGTGAGTGACTAGCGTTTAGTGAACGTTAACGCGCTCTCGACGTGAACGAATAAGAATCACCCAGCGTTCAACCAGCTAAGCATCTCGCATGCATCTCGAGCTTGTCTTGGAGCACTCGACAGGGGGGCTGAATAGGAACTAGATAGTGTACCCCCTACTGCATAGATATACGTACGAGGGGTAATGTGTTGCTCCTGAACCTTTGCACTTTCGAGATTACAAATCGTAAGCTATAGCCAAAGTCCATGTATGCACGGCGATTTGTTTGCGTCAACGACTAGAAGTACAACACAATTGTAGCTGGGTAAGTGTCGTGTTTGCAGCAGAGGACACTTGCTCGATGGACTTGATGTCGTCTGGGGTGTAGCTGAGGCATCAGCCTCGAGGAGGAACGCATTTTGTCGCGACGCTTGTCGACCTTCTGGTCATCATCATCATCACAATCATCACCGTCGTCGTCATTATGATCGGCCATGCCTACTGTTGCGAGCGCGGTGTGGGTCGTGTGCACGATGGTCGGCGGGAGGTGCCGACTTCAAGTTCGACCGAACCGCCAAAGGCCATCTGTGTAGGGCAGTTAGTGTGAGGTGCGGGTGACAGGCGTCCTACTGCCTTCAGATGGACAGCGGCTGTAGCCGCAGCAACGTTGCTGATTGTTCATTGACCTATCTCTCTTTCTATCTATCGTAGGCCTATCGGGCGAGAAACTGCGCTAGAGATCGCGCGCCGATGTGAAGGGTTAGCGCTGAGGTTGGGCGCGAAAGCAGCACCGACACTTTCGCTCGGTTGGTTGGTCGAGTCTGGCGCGAACGACTTCGCGCTGAGCATTGTCGATTTCAAACTTTACTCCTGAAGCAGCTACCGAAACTTGATCCTGCCGGACTAAACTGCTACTGTATATATATATATATATATATATATATATATATGTTTCAAACTCGAGTCTACTGCTACATTTAGTGTAGTCTTTATATACCTTCCCTTAATTAAAAATAAAATCAGGACTTATACATAAAGTGAGGCTTATGAAGGCAGTCTGCACAATATAATTGTTTATTAGATAACAAAGCAAATGCTTACGTATTCATTCTTATCGCTAGATAAATGTAGCGTGCAATATATATATATATATATATATATATATATATGCTTACAGAAGGCTTGTGTGTGAAAAAAAATTAAATAATTCTCATCGTACATTAGGTATAGTCGTGGGAATCTCTAAATGCGCACCGATGCCATAATATTTCACCAACCGTTTAACGACACATACGAGCTTCTCTTGCACCTGGTCGCCATAAAGATAGCACGTTTCTTGGCTTACCCTCGCACAGTCTGCCATAGTCACACAGGGAACAAACTACCGAAACTTTTCCTTCCTCGTTCGCACTTACGCCTGTTAAGGTAGCGTAGTGTTCGGGGGTTTCTTTTAGCATGTTCGAGCACCACCATGTGTCGGCAACAAGAGGCACAACAACCCTCAGCTATCGTGCCTTTTTCCGTCGTCGTCGTCGTTGTTTTGCTTATACACACATCTGTAAGTTTGTTACATTGCGCTGCTACTCGTAATGATCTAGCACCACTTGGACTACTGCTTGGACAATTAGCCATGTTGTACTCGTCTGCTGACAAAGTTCGTAGAAGCCTTGGTGGTCGGCAGGCTGACCGTGGTCCGAGGAAGCGACTGGATGCGGTAGAGCGTGTGGGGGGGGGGTAGAGCATGGAGAGTTTAGTGAAAGTCGCACGAAAGTTTCTATTCGACACGGCGCGACAAATCGCCACCATCATCGCGGCCGGCCAAACCATGAGGCGATGAGGCCAGCTATTTGGAACACGTACCACGAGTACAGCTAATCCTTCTTCTTCTCCTGCTCCTTCTACTACTCTGCTACTCCCACTACTATTGCTACCTCTTTATTGATTGTATCGACGGTTTTGTTGCTGTTGCTTCTGTTGTTGCTGCTGCTGCTGCTGTTTTCCTTTCTCGTTGTTCTTTCACTGTGGTCCTCAATGTCACTCACGGTCATCACTCTAGTCCTTGTCTGTCTGGCCACGGTCGGTCATATTATTCTTTTGATGACGATTAGGTAACACATGGACCCGTCCGTTCCCCCCGTGCGCCGTCGGTCGGGGCGATTGTTCACTGTCCATTCACGCTAACCTGGTGGCTTTTAACCGCCGGCGCGACGATTAGCGACGATTTGGCGTTCGCTTGTATTGTTCCTCGACGCATGTTGGATAACGGATCGGAACGCACGTTCAGTTTAAGCCACCTCACCGGGTGGTCCTGGATGTCCCGTTGAAACGGCCACTGTTCAAGTGGCATAGGGTCGGTGACGGCGACAACTCTCGCGTCATACAGCTATATGCCACCCACGTTGTTGTTGATGTTGTTGTTGTTGCTGTTGTTGTTGCTGTTGTTGTTGCTGTTGTTGTGGCTGTTGTCTTTATTTGTCATACAAGACATTCGAGTAGAAACAGTCAGCGAGATAAAAAGTCAAGCTAAAAGTAGAAGGTAGACGGCACACGATAACGCGACACACGTCATGACAGACGATAAACGCAAACAATGATGAGAACTTTATTTGCACGACAATAAGGCATACGTCTATGTGTCACTTAAACTGTTAAGAAAGAGATTCAACTCGAAATAAAAAAGTTGCCTCACGTTTGGCTGTCCCTGATCGAAGTGAAATGTTTTCCATCTGGAAGTAGCCACTATTTGTCGATCTATTGAGCTTATACTTCCTTGGAATCAAGTGAGTGGTTATCTGTTGCCGAAGGATGTAAGGATATACACGTTACGTACAAATTACGTACCAGTTAGTGTGTGTACGTATAGGTATTTGTACGTTGTGACGAATTCGTACTGCAACGTGTAATAGCACAATTCGTTTTTAAATCTAGAAAGTTTGAAGTGTGAAGTTGAACGTTCCACACCTAGCATTTTGGTTTCTGTGAAGTTAAAAATGTGTCGCCGCCTTTCTGGGTAGCTCTAGTACTGTCGGCAATGCTTGCGTTAGCATTCATTCAGGTTATCCTCGTCAAATGGCATAAGTAGTAATAATGATATTGAAATCTTGAAATATAACTAATAGTAAAACACCATTTTTAATATTAATATGCGTAACAAATTTAGTAATAACACAATCAATACGATTGACTTAATACATAGGGCGTAATTTCTATATGTTTTAGTATAGTCATCGCTATAAATGCAAGTAACGTAATAATAATATGAAAAAAAACAACAACATTGTTTTTCTATATGATCTTCCTCCTGAGCTAAGCCCCCTAAACAAGCAACAAATGTTTTTTTTCTACAAATATGTTTATCCTACCAGTACTAGAACTAAGTTGAATACACAGTTTTTTTTCTTATTACAGTAAAGCTAATGTGCAGTGTACGCGAATACGCCGGGCTCTAAACTCACGAATTGTTAATCCCTTATCCATCATATGCCACTATATAACCTAAAAGCCGTTAGACTTTTACTGCGCTAATACATGTTTTTTTTCATTAGGCGTCCACTCCTGCTAGGAATATAGTCATTTTAAATAGGGATAACATTTTCATTACTCCGTGGAATAGGTGAGCGTTGCAGCTAAGCTCCTTGATAAAGGGCGTTGCTCAGGGCTAATAAGAGAGTATGCTGAATAGAGGACATGCTGTGAGTCTCCAACCCGCCCGAAATTTTGGCTCGTTATGGCTTGTACTGGAATAACAACTGCCTCGGGAACTCCCCTCGTATCTAACTTATGTGGAACAAAGCTAAATGCATCTCATTACCGCCAGTTAGTACTGAAGAGTTGTATAAAGCCTTGGGCGCGTTTCCAAGTCGGCAACAGCATATACACTTTCCCACAGAACTCTGCGCTTTTCCACAAAACAGAGCAATCTTTACTGTAGCTCGGCAACAACCTACCAAGGTACGCTTCCTTAAGAATAGACAGTTATCCCCAGACTCGTCCGATATCGTTGCGTGTTGCGCGCGAAACGTTGTTAGCGTTTTCAATGGATTTTTCAATCTCGTGTACTTTAAAATCCAATTGTGCTGTAAATAATATATCCTTGTCTGTAAGGGTTTTGGCCAGCCATTCAAAGCGAGTGGGAGCGATTTGTCATCTTACGTGTGACATCACCGATAAGTGTGACATCGCCGTTCAATGTCGAGAAGCAAACAAAAAAGAGTAAATGTTCACCCTCCCGGGAACTCCGTATAGTCAGTGAAGTTCATGCCGTTAGCACTTCTGAATACTAGCATTTAAAACTTTTCGTATTTAGATAGTAACAAACTTTTTAAAAGCGTTAGATTATAGTACTTAACTGACCATTGGAGATTTAATGGAAATCTCGAGAATTGTGCAAGCACAAATGACTCATAAAAGCAGTCTAGCTTTTCAGTGAGTGTAAACTCAAGTTTACGACTATCCATGAAAATATATATATATATATATCCAGGTGGTCGACACCAGGCCTGAACCTAGGGCTGGTATAGTTTGTCGTCACGTTCGCTGGGGGATTTATATATATACATAACTGAACGAATACAGAATAGAAATTTCTATGTTTTAGAATTGGTCAAAATAGGTAAACTGGTCGCCGAAGGTTTTACGTTCGCTTAGAAAATTGTCCAGTTGAGCCCAGTAACTGCGCTCAGAAAGCCATCTATCGAATCGCAGCAAAAACATCGAATTAGCAATGGTAACAAAACTGTGCTTTATTGGCATCTTGAAAACGTCTATACATGCCCCACTTAGAGTGGTATCTAACAACGTAGTCCTCTGCGGCCTGGAAAGCTGGTCAAACCAGCATGCCTGTCTCGTGGTGCCGAGATGGTTTGCTGAGGCCGGCCACGTGCACTTATATTACATCCAACAATTATATTAGTCCCCAGCTGTGGGGTAGGCGGCAATAGTTCAGCCAGCATAAGTTAGTCTCTACAACAAGAAATGCTTGCTTTGCAATCAATATCACTGGGCCAAAGAACCATATATATATATATATATATATATATATATATATATATATATATACTGCACGTGCTCTAAGCTGTCAGATTTAGGACGCTCGGCTATGCGTTCGCTCGGAGCCGTTCGTCAACGAGATGGGATGTGGGGTTTGGGGTATTTTAGTTATCAGCAACCCTGTGGAGCTGCTGTGTATGTGCAAACATGTTGTCCTATCCGGCTCACTATGTGAGCCATTTGCATCGCAATTTGAACATGTCATGATTGATGCAGGTTCGTGTCCACCCACACAGACTTCCTAGTGTCTGTTTCTGCCGATGAGCGCTAGACCGGTATTTGCATGCATCTCGCGCAACGCGCATATAGGCGCTCTACGGGGTTCGCGCGCGTCACAAAGTAGTAATGGTTAAAACGTCCAGCCAGCTTTTGATAGCCTTAGTGAACCGCTTGGCGTCGCACCATAACTTCGACGCAAGTAACCAACCGGGATCGGTCCAATCAAATTAACGCCAATCAATGTTTTTAATAGCACAGTTTTAGTGGTGCTAATGACCACGTTGTTGTTGTTGTTGCTGCTGTAGCAAATCTTGTTGTTGTTGCTGCTGCTGTTGGTGGAGCTGTACTGTTCCTTGCTGTTGTTGCTGCTGCTGCTGCTGATGTTGCTGTAGTAATTCTTGTTGTAGAAATTCTTGCTGAGGTTGAATATCTGGAAACAGAAAATACCAGTCATTAAGTAAGCTTTTGTCTCTAGACGAAAACATTACGACAAAATAGCACTGCCCAGTTCTGGACAGAACATGGAAGGTGAAAAAAAAGTCGTGCAACTGATCCAGCAGCTGCAATGTATGCCACAACATCCCGTGCAGGAATAGAAGTGCCTACGCTGGTACAGATAGGCATCTAGTGAAGCATGGATTAGGGAAACTCTTGCTTAACGATGACGCCGAGCACAAAGTTAGACCTAAGGGGCTTGCGAAATCAGTGGAACAAGATGGGGAACGGGGGGTAGTGGTCGTATAGACGGGGCATGCGGCCTCGCGTCGGCGCAAGGCTTCGTCAAGCCTCAGTTGGAAGGGGGGACCAACTGGATGCGACAAATATATACATGCATATATATATATATATATATATATATATATATATATATATATATAAATGCATCTATGTAGATTCGGGTGTATGTCGGCCGTCCGAGTTGTTCCGTTCTGTTGGGTCGTGTTAAGTTTAATTCTCTCGAGCGAGTGCTGCATCGAAGCAATGCATAATCGAGGCGTACCGACCGCCGTGAGCTGGTGCGGTTGCGGATAGGGGCGGGCGGCCGAGGCCAACAAAAACGAAGCCGCATCGCATGCGACGATACCCCTGTCGCCGCACGTGCGAGCCTAAAAATAGGGACAATTGCCGCTAGGACTGTGGCAGCAAACACGGCCCCTTTTTGGCCGCACTGCGCACGCATGCAAAAGCGAGCTAGTAGCGGCTCGCGAGATAGCTGGAGAACCAGGGGCGGCAAGAGAGAGCGACACCGGCATTAGAGCGAGCAAGTCCAAGCGACAAAAAAGTCCAGAGATTCAGGTGGCTGGTGCCTAGCTGACTGGTGGTGGTAGTAATGGTGGTGGTGGTGGTGGTGGTGGTGGAGGCCGTCGCCTCTAACGAGAAGGAGAGGTGGGTGCTCAACTCGCAGGCTCGGCCGAATTCGGACCGACCAGAGGACGACCACCACGGCCTGATTGAAGTGTGATTGTTGAAGTCCGCGCGAGTGGGCGACGGACGACGACAAGCGAAAAGGAGTGAAGAGACGGAGAAAGGGGAAACCAACGGAGACTAGGGAAAAACCAACGGAGAAAGGAGGGGGCGAACGCGTGTAAGTGAGTGTATGAATGTGTGCATGCATGTGTGTGTGCTGCTCTGGGGAGATCAGGGAGAGAGAGAGAGTGCGTCTGAGTGCGGAAAAAGTGGCCTCCTAAAAAGAGATTTCGGCGCAGGGCGCATAGCTGTCCAGTTGTCTAGGTATCTTCAATCACAAGGATAGAAAAGTGTGCACCTAGCTCCCCGACGTTGTGTTTTTCGGCTCAATCTCCCCTCGCTTCTTCTTCTGTCCCCCGCAGAAGTACTCCGTTTCAAATCGGCTGTACGCCGTCGTGTCCAACGCATGCAGCTGAATGTATCAATGTATATATATATATATATATATATATATATATATATATATATATATATATATATATATACATACATACATATGAACTAAGGCGTTGCCATGCGTAAGATCGAATCCTGCTTGGGTTGAATGATTTCCTCTTCTTTGATTTTTAATTCGGGTTGAGCATTGCCATACTGGTGCATGTTTCCGCTGGGGAAAGCCTAGGTAAGTCCAGTGTTAGCATGCAAAAGGCGGTTAATGAGATAGTAATGAAATTATGGCATACAGTAGTCGTCTACTAGCCATGATAGTACTTACAGCTAGAGACGTTGAGGTTGAATTGGCTATGTTGACGAAGAGCTGCCGCAAGCTTTCGGTAGCACTGCTCGTCGAGTAGGCTGTCGGCATTGCCATTAAAGTCCAGCACCTCGGAAGTCGGAAAGTCGCTAGGTTCCTGCTTGATGACGAGGACGCTGTCGTCGAGCAGAGGCATTTGTAGGCGGGCCGCGAGAATGTTGCCGCTTGGAATAGGCGACGTCGGCGTCGCGGGAACCGAACCGAGTCGCGTCTCGGTAGGTGCCGGAGAGCCCACTGGGGACGTGCCGCTATTGACAGACTTCGGCGAGTCGAGTGGCGCCTGGAAGTCGAAGCTCGTCTGCTGAGGATCCGATTGGGAGCTCGGCGTAACCGGCATGTTGTAGTCGAAGATGACGTTTGACGGCGGCAGAGGACTGGTCTGTCTGGACGACCCTTCGTCCTCCGACAGTCCGAGGATCGTCTGGAGCTCGCGGATGTACTCGACGGCGCACCTCAACGTCTCGACCTTGGACATCTTTTTGTTAGCGTTCTTGTATCCCTGGACGTGGTGGCGAAGCGTGTCGAACGTTCGGTTGACGTGCTGGACTCGTCGTCGCTCGCGCTCGTTTCTTCGAGCGACAGACATTTTGTACTTGTTGTTGTCACACATCTTTCCCACAGTAACAGTTACGTCCGCCTTTGGGGATGATGGACCCTAGAAGAAAGACGCGAGTTTAAGTTATTCATCGTAGACTTTGAGTCCCAAGGTAGCCCGAAAAAAAGTGGTGGTGGTTCAAAGTGCGCAGCGGATACGCTCGAAACAAAACAAAAAACACGCTAAACGCAGACGCTCAGAACGAATCACACACACAGAACCGATAGGATTGTAAACAGTAAAGGCGTGGGTGTCCTTACCATCTGTGTGGGTAGACTTCCTGAGTTGAGCACTTGCGCCGGTTGCACCGTTAACGTCGGTGAGCTCTGATGTGCGCCGCAGCCGGCTTTGAGCAACACCCGCGTGATTGGCATATCTAACTCCATTGGTGGCGCTGTCGGCACAAAACGACCCGTTATAGAACGCGGTTAATCCCAACGTGAGCGACGATACACACTCTATGTTCTCTCCTGTCGGACGTTCTAATCGCGCCTAACCAACGACGTTGAACAAGAGGGTGACGATTTCTCGACTAACTGACTGATCGACTGACCGGCTACTCAGCATGCGTCTGTCGGTGAAACTGGGTGCAGCCGAACTGGTTACGACGGTTTTGAACCTCCGTACAGCTTCTGCTAGGAAAGGGCAGAGTGGGTTCGGAGTCCGGGTTCTGGAGAGGAGGTTCCGAACCGGGGGTTGGGCCTACGGAACCGGCGAGACCTCCCTCCCTCGCCGTCTCTCTCTCTTGCTCGTTCTAGCTCTCGCTTTCTCTTTAGTTCTTCCTAACTATCTGGTTCTATCTATCCCCATTTTTTCGTTCTTCGTACTTTCTGTGACGATCTTTGCCGCGGCCGCGGCTACCGCCGCCGCTTCAGTCCAGGAACGTTTCGTAGCAGCGTTGGTTCTGTCGTTGTCGTCGTCGTCGTCCCCGTCGAGGATTCGACATCAGCTGCCAGTCGCTGGCGGCGCCCGTCGGCGTCAGTTTGCAATGGTCCTGGTACCGAGCTGGTACCGACCGGCCGGAGATGACGGCGGTGCCTGTGGTCATAGTCGTAATCATAGTGGTCGTCAATGAGGACGACGACGACGGGTGACAACGAAGAGCAGAGCAAGAAGCTCCATGATCGAGTCCGCCAAGGGTCCGGGAGGGGGGGGGGGGGTTCGGAGGTCGCGTGGCCGGCAGATGCAGTAGGAACAGTCGCGGCATCAAGCCGAAGAGCAGAGGTCGACGAAGACCAAGCCGAAAAAGAAGAAGAAGACGATGTCGACGACGACGACGACGACGATGATGACTATCGGCCGTCGAGAAACGATCACTGAAAGAGATCGGAGATCAGAGGAGATCGAGAGAGCACATCCATACAGCTAGCGGCAACAGCACACGATGGCGTAATCAGAGAGATCATAAATCTGGATTTGAACTCGCTCTCGGGCTAGCTCGGCTGTGTTTCTTGCACGCACCAGCCCATGGCAGCACCAGAGCCAAAGCCGCCGCAGGGGTGATTGACGTCTTCTGTTGATGCTGTTATTCCCCGGCAGACCGCTGTTGTTGTTGTTGCTGCTGTTACTGTTGTTGTTGTTGTTCTCGTTGTCTTCGTTAGCCGCCAACGCCGCAACTCTCGTAACAGGGCCCGATGTAACAGTTGCCACGTATTGTAGTTGATACACGGCGGCAGCAGCGGCAGCACAAACAGAATGCAATATAGGCGTAGGAAGAGACAACAGAGCAGCAGCAACAGGCCGGTGTTGCAAGACTCGCTATTATCCCAACCGTTCGTCCGCAAGCGCCTGCCCGCCACAGGTAGATGTGGCTGTCCGCGATCCACACAGCGCCGTACTCGACAAAGTCTAACTACCCCGCTCCCCCCAACGAGCAACCCCAATACCCCAGTCGCACCAGTACACCACCACCACTATTATTATTACTTCCCAGTACTACTACTGCTGCTAACGCTTCTCTCTCTCTCTCGTTCGACTAGTGCTGCTACAACAATGGGAGTTGACAGGCAGGCACTGCCAGTGATCGGCGATTAAGTTGATAACTTTCTTAGAGGTGTGGTAGACGCGTGGAGAGACTTTACAACACCTCAAGGTGGATTAGCTCAAGGTCAGTGAGTTCATTAGCGCAGATCAGATGCAGACCAGGCCTGCCTGCCGGCCTGGCTCCGTACCATCTACTCATCCGCCCGTTCGTCCGTTCGTCGCAGCACAACAGAAATCCCCTTCAAGGGCTAACGAAGGCGTATGCAGAGAAAGCTGTGTCCCTTTGAGCCGTTTCTCTTCTTTTCCATGACATAAATATATATATATATATATATATATATATATATGTCCTTAGAAGCAATTTACTAGATTTATATACTCGTAAGTATATCTTAAACATGAGCAGATAAGTACATATATTGCATAAGTACATATATTGCATAGGACCTTCGTAAGTTTTTGACGTGTCTAACCTTAAATACGTTTGTTTTATGTTAGTTTAAACATTATTTTATACATCGTACATTTAAATAAATCCTATGCAACATATCGATTTATGCAGGTCTGTTCATCTTTAAGAGATACATTCGAGTATGTACGAGTAAATTGTATCTAAGGATCTTAGACACGTCAAACAAAATACAATATCGGTAAGGTGTGTATGTGTCCACAGACACGGGAGATAGATATTTCTGCAAAATATGATTTATTGTAACATTTGTTAAAAATGTGTATTTTTTTTGTTATAAAATGTTAGTCTCAGTAACTAATAATTGAATTTAAATACATTTGCCATTTGAAGAAAGCTCCCTTGTATATATATATATATATATATATATATATATATATATATATATATATATATATATATATATATATATATATATATAATATATATATATATATATATATATTATATACACACAAATTATTATTATACACACAAACAAACCATAAAGAGACATGACGACGTCTGTGATCGCGTGGCGCGTCTTCTCCGCGAAAGGGGTCATGAGGTGGTTCGTGAGCGAGTATTCCGTCGACCGGGCGCACCGGGTCTAAAGCCCGACCTCGTAATAACAACACCTACCGAGGTCTGGGTTTTAGATGCCGAGGATTGCGGCCCGAACCGGGACCTGGCAAAAGCACGGCAAGACAAGATCGCCAAATATGACGTCGAGTTCCTAAGAGCGGCGCTCCCCGACCCGCAAAAACCTCGCAGATTCGGATCCATCACTATCTCTATGAGTGGTGTATGGGACTCCGAATCTGCGAGGACGCTCTTGGGGCTCGGCGTCACGAAGAGGAATCTTATGGATCTCACCGTTTTAACTTTGCAAGGAACCTTGAGGATATACCGCTCGCACCGGGTCCATAAGAGCGGGGGCTACCATCAAGCAAGGACACGGACAACTGACTCTTAACTTCACGTGACACCTTTTGGCCACAATTTTTATTAAGGCGAGCACTGCCAAGTGTGCAAATGTATTGTAAATGATTAATAAATCATCACAATATTTCTATATATATATATATATATATAAATATATAAATATATAATATATATATATATATATATATATATATATATAATATATATATATATATATATATATATATATATATATATATATATATAAGGTCGCGGAAACGTTTTGTTTAGGAGTGAGGATGAAATTTATAAAAGTCGTTATTCTGCCTTTTTTTCTCCTACATAGTTGTGTATACCGGCGTGTTCGGAGGAAAATTCTGCACAACGGAAGACACTTCACTAGCTTGCGTAGCAAAAAGCGAATACACAGGTTGAGGAAAGTCATAAAAAGTCAATATGTTGTTATGTCTTACATTAACGCTTTTTCGTGAAAAACCGTACAATTTTTCCGTTACGACCAAAAATGTATGTCCAAACGACCACTCTCAAGCAATACCAAATTTAATGCCCACCACTTTTGTACCAAAATGAGGATGGTGCGTTACGTAGTTGTCAAGTCACTAAGCTTTTTCGATAGCCATATCGAAAGCAAAGGCATGCATATTTGCATAGGGCGTATGAGAAAGTTAGGTACATATTTTGAGGTTTGGTAGAACTCAGCAAGAGAATAATTTTTCCTAGTGGAAGGAGGGAGCGGAAACGCCTTGGCAATTTTTTACGGTTCTAAACGTAAAAACTTGCACGTAAAACATAACAACTATGACTGTCGAAAACGCTTAGTTACTTGACAACTACGTAACGCAGCACCATCACTTTGGTACGAATATGATGGGCATTATTTTTGCTATTGCGTGAGAGTGGTCTTTTGGACGTACATTTTTGGTCGCAATGGAAACATTTAACAATTTTTCATGAAAAAGCGTTAACGTGAAATATCGACTTTTCATGACTTTCCTTAATCTGTGTATTCGCTTTTTGCTACGCGAGCTAGTGAAATGTCTTCCGCTGTGCAGAATTTTCCTCCGAACACGCCGGTGTAATCGGTTTCTTCATGCGTTGACTTGTTCTCCCGCAAACGTAGATTTCGCACAACTATGTAGGAGAAAAAAGCTGAATAACTACTTTTATAAACTTCACTCTCTCTCTCCTAAATAAGACGTTTCCGCGTCCTCCCTCCATAGGGAAAAATTATTTTCTTGCCGAGTTCTATCAAACCTCGAAAGAAGTACATAACAACATGAATGACCCTGTATATATATATATATATATATATATATATATATATATATATATATATATATATATATATATATATATATATATATATATATATATATATATATATATGCAAATCAACAAGTTCTGATACACATTCAGAAAAGACGAGTATTTATGTTCCAGTTTTTGTTCCCTTTAAAGTAGATCCTGCATTTTGCAATGCATTTGTGCCACCTTTTTTAAGCGCGTCTGTCGGAATCGGGTTGAGTTGCTCTTTCGATTTTTCTCTTTCTTTATTTCCTCTGTAGTCTTAAAACCCGAGGGATCAGGAAAAGTCGCATGGACCCAGATTCCGCAAATAGGATGGTTGCGGAAATCTAGAACGCACATTTCTCATCAAGCAATCTAAATTGGTTACAATTACACACAGTAACGATGTAAGAGGTGTTTGTCGAAGATCTTCAATCTTCTTAAAATTTCGCGTAAGTGGTCTTTACTGACCGCAAAACCAGGTGTCATTTCCACAATTTTAAAGCATATGACTTCGTTTTTAACAGAGAACCTGATGCATATGCGTGGCTCCTCCATTTTTAGCTTTTTCAAATGTGGCCAAACCTCGTTTTCCTTACTTCTTTGAACCATACGTAAACAAGAACCGCTGGGAAATTTGGTATCTGTGTAGTTCATGAAAGGCACTTCTAAGCAAAACAAACAGGGAGTCTTGGTCATTCCGGTTCAATGTTTGAAATTCAAAGTACTGAAACTTACCGGTCTCGGACTTAGCGGTCTCGGACCTCCTTCTGCCAAGATGATGTCCTTGTGTGGAGGCTCTCTTGTGTTAGTGTACCTTGTGACCAGAGACGGCAACACAGGCTTCACAGAATACTGTCAAACTGATCTGGAATGCAGCGTAAACTTAGTGAGTGGCAATCTAAACCCACCGGGACGATAAACCTGCACGAAAGCACAAGCTCTAAGAGCCCCAGAACTGCTACTGTTTCTTTATGGGACATTACGGCGAACCCAAGACTTCCTCACAATCACAGGTATCAGAAGAAATCGTACGTGTAAACGTGTGCAATGGACAGGTCCATACACATTGTAACCATTAAATACACGATAACACTGCCACTCGCTGTAAGTCCATGTCTCTTTTGGACAGAAGTCTTAAAGGAAATGTGCAACCAATCACTGCACCTGTGCGGACTAAAACATTGTAAAGCTGGAAAATCTTCGAAGACGCAAACTGACTAGCGTACTAAGCGGCATAGTAGGCATCGTCCAGTCAACGACGACAAACACCAACGTTTCAACCACAAACGCCGCACGCCTTGCCACGTGCTAAGGCATCGCAAACGCGCGGTATGCAACCCCCCAACGGCACCCCAGACCCCCGATCAGAACAAATAGATAGGAATTAAAGCACATTTTTCTAACAGCCTTTAGACCCAGATAGTATCAAGAAGACTTCTCAGTTTCACTAAAGCCCATAGTGTGGCCAGACGGAACACGGCTTCTACAGAGGACAGTTAAAGCCCTACAGAGTGCATGCTGCCCTGCCACACAGTCAACTGCCGGGAGTAGCAAATGATCCAGGAGTAGCGAAAGCAAACAAACTTGGGATTAGCAAAAAATCAACGAAGATGAGATGGCAAAATCGACAGAAAAAATGACAGTCAGGCCGGTACTACTCGAAACTATTCTGCCTTTAAAGCATATTTGAAGGGCGTAGAAGACATAGGGCTCTTTTAAATTAACAATCACGAAGGCACAAAGTGCGTAATTTGGAATGATAGAAGCGCTATAGACCAAGTAAGAAGTGCAACCAACGGAGCTGACTTATGTGTACTGGTTGTACTACCACCAATGTCACCGCACCGAGAGCATCTGAAAGTAACATTTGATCACAGTTGTAAGAGCCATCCCCGAAAAGACAAGTAAAATTATAGACATATCTCGTAAATTAAATACCGCATAAGCTAAATCGGATTTGCCTCACCTTATGCGGCCTGTCGAGGATGATGATAATTACGAGAGGGCGCTTCGATGAGCAAAGCAAACCACCGCTCTGACGCGGATCCAACGGTCTTCACCATGCCGCACACCATGATTCAACGAAAAATTTAAAAAATAGTTTAGTTCAACTAAAGAAAAACAAGTTATTGCGAAAGCAGCTTTATGAAGGAAAACTAGTGAACTAAGCACAATTATAAAATGGCGCAGCTAGTATCTCGATTCTAGCTTAGCTTTTATTGAGTCAAGGGGAACGAGACAAAATACACCAAATGTTGCATGCAGAGTCTGGCATTTATATAGACCACAACAACAAATTCCTAACGAATTATTTAAACACAAACTCTACGGTTGCATTTACCAGTTTGTTATTCCTTTTTATTACAAAAAATGTGTAATTTAATGTATATTAGCAATAAATTCTGAGTGTGAGGCTGACCGGCCAGTATCACATCTTCGAGTCATACGTCGTAGACACTTTTCTGTGCACGCTCAATTTCGTTTACATGTTTCTTCAGGACTGGTCGCTAAACCTCGCAACAATAACAAACATTCAACATAACAAGGCTTTTATTTTTTATCGGTATTTTTAAAATTAAAGAACAAAATATAGTATTGATAATAAGACTAGCAGACTTTATTTTCTGAGTTATGTCTCTCTTATACCAATAGTACGCCGACGTTGGGTGCTGATGCCGTCGTCGGAACACTATTTTGATACAGCGTCGATAGTACTCAGTAAATCATTTGTTTCCCCGTCCTTTCCTGTAGGTTCATATAACTGAGATCGTCAGATGTAATTTATGGGCGATGATTTGTACCATATGGGTTCTAGCTATGATTGTAGGATACAGAATGAAGAGGCCTCTAGACAGAAGCCCTGCAAGCCACCATATGGACGAGACCAAACCTACAAAACGCCTATCTACACGGACGCAGAAACTCCTATATAACCTAGATAGATCGAGATTCATTCAACTGAATGTCAATCTATGTGTAATAACTTATGTTTATCTAGATGCAATTAGCGGGCTACCGCACTTACACTTCTACCAAACCGACAACCAAACCCGTTGATGATCGACAACGAATGGCACATTTTTTTTATCTTAAAAAGTCTTATACCAACGAACAAGATGAGTTTCTATCGGCAAAGATCTTGTACAACAGAACAGTATAATAGCCTTAAAAAATATGCGCTACGTCGAAGAGGGTTTTAAGAACAGCCAAATTATGTAGACATCTTTTCTAGATTTTGACTGCGTTCCTCGTAATTAATTGCCTTCTAACAAACATTCGACGAGGTTTTAACATCAAACGCAAGACGATTAATCTTCTCTGAAGTATTCTATCGCACAGCTGAAAACTTGTCAATAATGAAGCACACCTAATTAACGATGTGGTACGGCAGACGGTGGATTTAGCTCAATAACATAGTTAGACTATTTCCGCTTATGCTGTACGATTTGGTCGGGGGATGGGGGGACGATAGGCACATTCAAATTGATGACGAAATTCTTCAACTGGTCCTCTTTTTCAATTACTTGGAAGTAACGTCAATACCACGATTAACTTAGAGTTGCCAATGCTAAACCATATTCGCAATCAAGAAAAAATAAGTAATTCTAACTTAGCAGACTCGGTTATACACACAGCATCGCTTCAGTTTCTTAAAGCGGGCTTCTAAGAACCGTCAATATACATATATGTTGTTTTAGCGGAAAGTATCAATGTGGAGCATTAGAGATTGGTATGATTGCGGTGATTTTGATCTCACACTTTTGTATTACAGTCTGCGGAATTCTTGGAGCATAATGAAATCCATTGGCATTATCATTTGGGATGGGAACCGGAATGCGGTGGTCTGTGGATGATCTTATTTTGCTGGCAGTAGGCCGGTCTTACATAGTAGCATTATGTGGGGTCTGCGGTTGACTTAGCTTTGCTGGAAAGTGCGGTTTTTGTGCTGGCTGCTTTACTTTGTGAGAGTGTCTTTCTTACGCCATTTCAAATTATGCCGTTCATTCCGATGGCGCGAAAAATCCTCTTAGGACCTTTGAAGAAGTTCTGGATTATCAGCACAAAACCGAAGCACGGGAAACTTTAACAACTGTTGGAAAACCTAACCAAAAGTTGGCGTTTGTAAATACCGGCTCTCGAACAGAGTGCTAGTCGTTCTATCTTCGATTGTAGTTAGTTAATTTAATTATTTCATAGGTAAGACTGAAGAGAGCCCCCATTACGCGGTACTGAATGCGCTTCACATCGTCAAGTTGACACTGCTGTGGTGTGGAATCGGCCCGTCTGAAAGTACAAAAACAGCGTGTTGTATCCCTTGGCGGCGTGACAAAATATCACGCTAGTCATAACGAACGCACTCTCAATCTCCTTGGCAACGACCGCAATCATGGAATAGAATTATGTTCATCGAAACGACGCAATGATTTTCTAAGGTATTAATCTAGAAGCTTTGAATGCAGGCCATGCAATGACTGATCCGTTTAATTACTGTATTCTTAACCTCAAGAATATCGATATAATTAAAACTATGCTTCTGAAAAGAGCGTTTGGTGCATCAAAAACTGCTTCGTCTACGCTAGCGCTGCAAATGTGCAATAAGTCCACATTAATAGAAGACCTAGAGCACCGTAATTACCAATTTAATCCCGAAGCGCTTGAGGCGTACACAGAGAAGAAACACAGAGAACGGCAAAACTGGAACTTTGTAATCAACAATTTTACAGGCGGACCCGCTTTTCGTAGCACCAGATGGAAAAAAGATCTGCAACAGAACAGAACATTGATGTGCAAAGTAACTTAGCACGGATACCACCAATACCTCTGCCTAAAGGGAAAATGTTTCCAACTCAACGAATGTGTTTGTAAATATTGTGGTGAAATTGACATCGACCAATATCACGTAATGAAATGTATAGAACTGAGCACCAGCTCATTACCAGCTGCTGTAATTGACGCAGTTGAGCGGAATAGCCCGTAAATATTGTGAGATTCTACCAATAACGGTGAATAAACATCAAACATATAGAAACTTAATTACAGTATATTTGGCTGCATGATGGAAGAGCTTGGCATAATTTGCTATGTTTTTCCCCGCACAAGTACTTCATTCCTGGAAGTTACTCGGGAACCAGTGAAGTCATTTTTGGAAGAGGGATTGAGTTGAGGTGATATATATATATATATATATATATACATATTTATAGCAAACACGAAATAGGAATCTCGTGTTTCCATCGACGACTTGTCCTTCGTTGTTCGTACTGGACGTCATGGACGGGAGTCGTAGCACAATCTAGTAGCCCTTAGTAGTAAGAGTGGAAGTGAAACTCGATCGAGCATCCGTGGGATGCCGATGTGTTTATGGGTGTGATACTGAGTGAGTGAGTGAGTGTGGGTTGTGTTGACTTAGTTGGAGACGCGACTCGACTACTGTAGGCACGAACTTGCACGAACGTTTAGCTGTATCCTGCTCATAGTAGTCGTAGTAGTAGTGGTAGTGGTAGTAGCAATATCAGTAGTGGTTGTAGCAGTAGTAGTAGTAGAAGTAGGAGTATGCATCCCATCGAAGTTAGCTATCCAGGCGAGAAGTCAAGTTTGCATTTAGGCTTTCTGGCTGCGCAAACACTTCTTACTTCTTATATATCGATCGTTCGGCTTGAAGTGCAGATGGACCCGTCTGTCACGGTAGCACAGCGCCCGCGTTCATGTCGTACCTCGCCAGCATCGCGCCATCGGATGCTGACTGCTCTGCGGGAGTCGGACACCTACGGCCGGAAGACAACCACCCCGTTCGAGCGAGGAAGTATCTCCCTCTGTTTGCCGGCTCGGTTGGCTTCCTCCTACGCATACACACCGGCACCCACATATGTAGGCGACAGTCGAAGCGAATTTGCACAAACAGAAGATTCTCTAACCACAGACCACCAGAGACAAGGTAGTTCGAGAGCGGAGCACGCGATTCGACGATACATGCTTTGTGACAAAAACGATGGACTAACTGTAGTGACAGGAATGGCATCGGCAACCACAACAACAACAACACTGAAGTAACAACAACGCCAACAAGCGCAACAACAACAACGACAACAAAAGCAACAACGACAACAACAAAAGCAACAACAACGACAATATGAGCAACAACAACAATAAAAACAACAACAACAACAACAACAACAACAACAACAACAACGATAAGCCTGGCACCCAAGTTAACCACTCAATGTATAAGTGCAGGAACGATACTGTCCGGTCCGTAGCATCAGCAACAACAACATCACAAACTAGGCTAGGAGTGCTCGAATCGTTGTTTCTGCTGACTGACCGTGTCCGATTGGGTTGACGAGTGACTCACTCACGCTGGCACTTAGCGCATAGACAGCTCAACGGATGAAGACGAAGAAATAAACCGATGATGACAACAACAACAACAACAACAACAACAGAAACTGCAACATGATGATGGTACCAAAGGACAGCAAAGCAAAGCTCAGCTTAGCAGTTGGTGACATGGAAGTCGATGGCGCAAACGCGACGATAGCAATAGCAGTAGAAACAACAACAACGACATTAACAACAACAACAATAACAATAACAACAACTGGATGAACCCTTTTATGGCGTTCGTCCAACGTTGTTCATCGACCGGATGAGGAAGAACTGCGCCTGTATGGGTGAGTGAATGAATGAATGTACGTGCATGTCATTCTCTTGTCAAATCTCTGGCCTTTCGTCATCGCTATCACCCGATCATCATTATCACCATCATCATCATCACCACCACCACCATTATTATCATCGAGCATAATTATTTATTGACTTATGGACCGGCGATGCCCTGACGGCTTGTCACCGGTATGTTACCCCCTTTGCTTCTCCACCACACCACCCCACATCCCATTTTATCCCTCCCCATCCCGCTGGGCCAGCCAGCCAGCCGGCCAACATTTCGCAGAGAAAAGATGTAGCTAGAGCTGCGACGGTTATGGTCTCCCAAGAAGCGTTGTTCCTTCTTTGTTCATCCTAGCCAGGCCTGGCCTGGTGTTCGCCCGAACGACCTGATCGTATGGCATGGCTGCCATCTAGGGACAGGAAGCGCTCATAATTGCCTCGTCTCCCACAACGCCCGCCCGCGATGCTGTTGTGGTGGTTAATGTCGTCAGTTAGATTCGCTCATCGTCACGATCACCGATCACCGAAGACGGAGTCAATCCTTTACTTGGCTTGCATCATTTTTTAGCCTCGCTTTGCTTGTCAATCTTAGCGTTGTCATAAACGAGACCTTGTTTGCGGTTGTTGTTGTTGTTGTTGCTGTTACTGTTGTTGTTGTTGTCGCTGTTCATCCTGCTATTGTTGCTGCTGTGGCTGTTGAAAAGTTCTAGCTTGGAAACGATGTCCGAACCTTCAAAATAGTTTAACATTTGTCTACTCTATTTGTTTATTTTAAACTTGAAACAGTTTTCGAACTGAACCAAGTGCGCTGGCTGACACTGAAATAAATAGAGCTAGTGCCCCATCGTAGCTACTGGTAACCGACAGTAAATTCAGTAAGTTTTAGTAGTATATAGTGAGTTAAATAAAATACATGGAACAGCTGTTATATTGTGTTCATTTTTCTCTTATAGCTCTTCGTTCTGATTAGCTGAGGTAGCATGTAAGGTAAGCCCCTCCTTTCGTCAGGCACTATTTATAGAGCATTTAGTTAGTAGGTAGCAAAGGGAAATGTGGCTACTGATGAGCAGGATACCTGATACGTAGTCTATGGGCGGGTCGATCCCCGTTGTTGATCGAGTTTTCCTTGAGCATTACTCATTATGAATAGATAATAAACCGTACCCTTGAGAGTCAGCGGTGCGGCCATGCTGCCAAAAGGACAGTTGAGGAAACCCCGTCCGGCCCTCGAAGCATTGGAGATTGGTTCATAATTAAAAAGAACCTTATTTAAAATGTTTTTAATTCTATGATACCTGATGCAATTACATTAGACTTCAGTCTGCCTATATATATATATATATATATATATATATATAGAAAATATTGTGATGATTTATTAATCATTTACAATACGTTTGCACACTCGGGAGTGCTCGCCTTAATAAGAATGGTGGTAAAAAGGTGTCACGTGAAGTTAAGAGTCAGTTGTCCGTGTCCTCGCTTGATGGTAGCTCCCGCTCTTATGGACCCGGTGCGAGCGGTATCCTCAAGGTTCCTTGCAACGTTAAAACGGTGAGATCTATAAGATTCCTCTTCGTGACGCCGAGCCCCAAGAGCGTCCTCGCAGATTCGGAGTCCCATACACCACTCATAGAGATAGCGATGGATCCGAATCTGCGAGGTTTTTGCGGGTCGGGGAGCGCCGCTCTTAGGAACTCGACGTCATATTTGGCGATCTTGTCTTGCCGTGCTTTTGCTAGGTCCCGGTTCGGGCCGCAAACCTCGGCATCTAAAACCCAGAACTTGGTAGGTGTTGTTATTACGAGGTCGGGCTTTAGACCCGGTGCGCCCGGTCGACGGAATACTCTCTCACGAACCACCTCATGACCCCTTTCGCGGAGAAGACGCGCCACGCGATCACAGACGTCGTCATGTCTCTTTATGGTATATATATATATATATACGTTAAACAAAATGGTACATTGATTTTTTAGGTGTCCCGGATTGCCAAAAGAACAGCTTGTTAGTGGACATATCCAACATGTGTGGATCCAACCCATGTCTTCGCTACTCATGATATCAAAGTCGTAGGCCGTCCTTTCCACCTCGCCGACACACCCCACAACAAGTCTGACTTTATTAATGTCTAGATGAGGCACAGTCTTTAAAGAATACATGAATACGCTTTCATAAGACGATATAAACGAAGCGTTTGTACATAGTGTTGTGCATCATAGAGCACGCAGGTACTTTTTGCCAGTCAGTGGTATTTGTTTCTAATTCGGTCCGCAGCTGTAACGCAGATTGGATCACGTAGACGTACACGGAACTGTCACCGCCGACTGCGGTACGTACGCAATGATATGTAACTGCTGTACGCACGAAACGGAGTATCCATTTTTTCGGGTCACACTCTACCAGTATACATTGAATATCTTGGCTCAAGTGTAGAAGATAGTCTTGCTTTTCTAAAAGCTAACTCTCTGACTAGGCCGTTGAGCTTGGCAAGCTATCCAAGCAAGCGTTTTCATTTCTAAAATCAAATTCTGAATATATAAGCGGCATTCATTGAATGGAACTACTTGTCGGAATCTACTGTTTATTATTATTTTTATTTTTATTGATGTCAGCACTGTGCCTGCAATCAAATCTGATCGTACGACCATATGATCGGACGATCTTGAATGCAACCCTGATTGCCTGCCGGTAGTTTGTTAAAGAACCCAGACCGTGACGAGACACATTGTACTACACTGAAGTACTACTACATTGAAGTTTGTTTAGAAGACGCAGCGCCCGCGCTATTCGAGTTGGTCGCCAACCAGTTCTGGACCACACAGCGTTCATCCGAGCTAAGGTGGAAGAAGTGAAGCAGCATTCGTGGCTAATTTACTCTGATCGTCCAGTCATCAGCAACAGCAACAAATCTACGAGTGATAAAGATGATCTTCGTGATGGGCCACCATATATATGGCAAGGCGGAGGAGGGAGGAAGATGGGAGCAATCGTTTTGGGGCCAGAGCGATGTGCAGCGAGAGCGCAAACCCGGTGGTGACACGAGCGACGGTGACAATGAGACCGAAAGAACGTAAGCAGGCTTAGATAGGACTTGGGCGTTAAGTCGGTCGTCGTCGTCCTCATTGTCCTCATCAATGTCAATGTCTTTTTCCCGCCGATCGCTGGGCAGCATTGTTGTCGCCACTACCGGAATAGCCGGAACCGATAGGATATGATGACCGCTCATAAAGGATGTTTCTTCCGTGCGACAGGACCTGCGTCTTGCCACATCCTTTATTTTCTACCTCGTCCTCCCTACCTCGTCCGCCACCCCTCCTCCTATTCTGGTTCTTTATTTTCTTAGCTGGTCCTCAGCGGGCCCATGAAGCTAATCTCTAATATCATGATGGTCTCTATGTCGTTCGCAGAATGGAGTTATTAGCTGTGTTCCTGTTCCGCCTTGTACGCCGTCACGGGGCGTTTGCCAGCTCCCGTGGCAACGCGAATGATTGGTTTCCCAGAGTCCGGTGGCAGTGACAAGCAGCATTGCATGGTAGCGATCGAAGCGTTGGCTTCATTCGCTTAGTGGTGGTTATGACGATGACCCCCTCCCCCCCCCCACCACTCCCCCCGGATATACGCCAGCAGGAGTGGACACGTCACGTTGTACGCTGTAACAACAGGTAAACACAATTAGGCTACCTTATTAACTTTTCGAGCTAATTCTTAGCCAAGATGTAACGTTTTTGCATTGCTTCAGACCCCCGTAAATACAAATGTGCAACGGTGGAGCGGGCTCGAACCCGCGCACCTATGCGCCTTCTTCGGTCGCGAGGCGCAGGCGAATGCACCACGCCACCGGGCTCGACAAATACTCTACCTTATGTCAGTCTTTTTGTTAGCATTGCCACTGTTGTTTGAATTTGTGCAACTTGTTAAACAGTTTGGCCGCGCCAAGGCAGTACAACTTGTGCACAAATACCTGTATTTTTTTTTTACATATCAAACACTTCAAAGCCCTCGCACGTTTAGAAACTCTTCGCGAAACTTGTGACGATTATGCATAGGCTGTTCCAAGCTTACGCAAACTACTCACATGTACTGACATTCTAGACAATCAAAAACAGACCGATCTCGTTCGAACGTACCAGCGTTCCATGCCTAGGGCGTCCACTACCGGTAAGAACCAGAATGCTGGTTTTGTTCCTACCGGCAGCATGTTTTTATAGAGACAGCATTTTCTTTTTCTGCTGTCACGAAGAGGACAACAGTATTTTTCTCGTCTTCGAACATTGCTAGTCGATCTGGAGCCTCGAATCGCAGTGATGTGCAATTTTCTCTGTTAGCGGCAATCATCGGGTCAGTAAATCAGTCGATAAATCCGTCTAGTATGCCAATTCGAATACCAACTTTTCGTATAGTGTGTGTGCACACGATTTATACTTATATAAATCGCACTGGCTGGCTAGATTTTCCACGTGCAGCATAGCGGGTCTGCTCTATTGACTTTGTTCTTCCGATGACAGTAACTGCAGCAACAACAACAACAACAACAACAACAACAGCAACAGCAGCAGCAGCAACGACACCAATGAAAAGCCTCAATGATAACGTCAACGTTGGAGGTCGCTGCCAACCGCCAGTGAATCAAATCAGATTGATATAGATTGGGGCATCTCTAATTCGACGAGCCACGTTGTTTGAAACTCGCTGAACTTATTACATGGTTACCGCCGCTGTTTAAGAAGGAGGACGTAGCGGACGACAAACACGAATAACAACAACAACAATAACAACAGCAACAGGAAGAGCACGAAGATGAGAAACAGGCTGAACTTTAGCCAAATGTGGCCAACCTCCTCACAGGCAGAGAGAGAGAGAGAGAACAAGAACGAAGGAAGACCGAGAGACCGAACGAGAGAGAAAATGGTAGATGCTGCTGCTGTTCCATGTGCGGTTAAAGGCTGCAAAAACAACAACAACAACAACAATGACGATGGCGACGAACACGGCCACGAAGGTGGCAGCGCGATAAAGTGAAACGAATTGCGGTGATCGATGAAGCTCGGATTGACGAACATAGACACAGGACGACGACGACGACGGCGACAAATTTGTGTGGAAGAATTGGCCTCGCTGTTCTTCTTCGCCGACTTCAACAGGCAACAACGACGACGACGATGACGCGACGGCTTTCTGCTACTTTGGCGGTCGTCCGGCTGGCGTTCGTTGCTAATATAATCGCGTTCGTTCATCGGTGATCATCAGGCTGTTGTTGGTGGCGGCGGCATGTCGTTACGTGTCAATGATTCGCCGTCGTCCCCGGCCTGCGAGCTTGTTCGGCGTTCCCAAACGCGCGCACGCCGAAAGCCTAACGTGCCAAACGCTCACACCTACACTCACACATATATGTATGTATGTATGTATATATATATATATATATATATATATATATATACATATATATATATATATATATGTATATATATACCTGCAGCATCCCCTGTCATCGTTTCACTGTTCCATCGCTGCTTTTGCGTCGCTCGAGCATCGTCGAGCAGCACCGAGCCAGCCATTGAACTAGAAATTTGTTCCGATTAAGATGTCATCGCCCCAAAAAGGGCGGTTAGTGGATTTATTTGACTGGATTTGCTTGGGAACGCGCTCCTTTTATTTTTAGCTCAACTTTAAGCGGCGGCAACTTGGCGGGCTGTTGAAACAGGGCAGACACATGCCGCCACTAGAGTAGGCGCTACCAGCTCCATCCGGTTGGCGCTCTATGTTGTATTTGCATGCTAAAGGCTGTGGGCCACTAACGTTACAAGTTAGAGAGTGTGATATATATATATATATATATATATATATATAAGGCGAGCACTACCGAATGTGCAAATGTATTGTAAATGATTAATATATCATCGCAATATTTTCTATATATATAGATACGCCCTATATACACTAATATATTTGGGACTAAGGCGATTGGTGTGTGCGACTAAAGTGTTGCAGGTCAAATAGAGGAAAACAGCGTCTCTATCGGATTTAATTCTGTTGTGTCTAACTCCTCAGCGGAGCTTTGACGATAAAGGCTATCAAGTTTCGTTATGTTTAAATACTGCAGCACGAATACTCGAACTGGCTTCGTTTGTTCAACATGCTGGCGTACAATGCAGCATAATGAAACCCACTTCTTATTAAGTTTCAGAAGAGTACTATCTGCATTGACTTGGTTTCTATCTTTAGCCAAGTTATAGTGCACTCAAAGGGGACTTATCTGGGAATTTTTTAGTAGAGACATGTTGCAGCATGACAACTTGACCAGTTTCTCAATCCAGGAAACTTTGCCAATTTACCTGACCTAGGACTCGATCCTACGCTCGGCAACGCCCTGATCTTTGATATTCGAGCGTGAGTAGCCCAAACTACTATTTTAATGAGGTGCCTAGGTTATCTAGATTAAACGAGTGAATTATAGAGCACCGTTTAGTTAGATATAAAGTGTTCATAGTCATTTGGTAAACTACTATGTTTGGTTCTACGATATGTTCTAATTCACGTAACCGCCCTCAGTTCTACAAATGTTAAAAAAATATAAAATTTAAAAAATAATACGTCATTTTAATTCTGGAATAGAGATTGATCCAGGTATATATAGTTGAGGCTTTTGCAAGCTTATGTCTATCACCTACTCTAGCATCGGCAAATATTTGGCCGACACCGAGAAACACTCAGATTAGGTACGTCAGAATCCTTTTGAACCTCATGAATGCCCTACACCTCCCCCCCCCCGCTACAACCGCCTCGTGGTTTGTCCTACTCGAGCCGTATCAACGTCGTGCAGGCACAGCCTATTAGAACGCTGTTACATTAGCATCGACAACCTTCGGACTCATTCTCACGTTGACAAGCCTCGCGGCGGTAAAGTTGACGGATGGGAAAACAGTGAGTTGCGGTTCATCTTACCCTCGCGTATTCAATCGTCTTATAGCTCCAACACTACTACGCTACAACGACGACAACTATTCCTATAGCTGGTGCAACATCTAGTGGTACAATAAGCACACCTCGAACCCCTGGTGCAATTACTGGTATTACCTCTCTAATACTCAACAACGGGTAGACATCGTGTAGGTGATGGCCCATGGCAGGCAGGCGGACGGGCGGGCGGGCGACGGTGGCGCGCTGACACGTCAGGGTTTGAGTTCTGCGAGGGTATTGTCCTCAGGCAAAACGTGATAGAGAACGGTAGTGAAAGGGAGTGTGAGAGAGAGAGTACAAGACCGAAATGTTTAGATAGCCCCTAGCCTCCCTCCACTAATGGCAAAACAACAAAGCACATGAGGCAGCACAAGAGTACCAGGTTTACTGGTCAGGCAGGGCATCAACCGGGGATCTCAGTGTCAGTCGATTGTTGCCGACACTAAAGAGGCTGCTTTCTCGAGAGCGGCGACGGCAATAGAGTGAAGAGGTTGCCCTGCCCGAGGTCGCAATAGCAGAAACACACCGTGAGGAAAACGCGGAACCAGGACCGAACAGGATAACCCAGAAGAAGGACCGAACAGGGCAACCCAGCGAGGCCGGACAGGGTAAAGAATGCGGAAGAAAGGTGAGGAAACCGCGTGAGAAAAAAAAAGAGCAGCGGGAATGAAAGCGTCGTCTGTTATTGGATGGATACTGCCAGTAATACCGACGTCACGATGATTGGACAGAGTGGTTTTCATAGTGGGGATAGACGAAAGCTCCTTCCACTTTGGTCATTGTTAGCCACTCACAGTGAGAACACCCCCTCCCCTACACTCTCATCCGCCCTTTGCCCTTGTTTCCTCACCTCGACGTGTCGATGCGTCCAAGCAATTACGTCGCACGCATGTCAACCGACATACGTCTAAATGGTGATGATGGGCCCAAATGCAAGCCTGTCTGCATCCACCATCTGCTCTCTCTCTGTCTATTTGCCTTGGGATCACCCGCGGGCTGGCCGCTTTTGCGAGGGGCCATTGACTTAGTTTCCTTTCCTGGCAGCTGCATGATAGTAGTATTGTAGTAGTTGAAGTGACAGCCAGTACCAATTATAATTACCGAATTTTGCCCTATGAATATTGTTACCGACGCTAATAATAATAATAATAATAATAATAATGGGCCCAGTCAGCAGAAAAACAAGGACATTTATTAAAGATTTAAGCGATCGAATACAAGCAAACACCGGAGATGCACGCGAAGGCGACTTTCTGAGGCAGCTGCTTTCATTGGCAGTTTGCAGAGGAAACGCCGCGTCGATATTAGGTGCAATGGTCTGTCGACAGCAAGAAAGAAACTATAAAATAATGAGGATACACATTCACACCTCACAACTGTATTGCTCTAAGACATATTAAATAATAATAATAATAATAATAATAATAATAATAATAATAATAATAATAATAATAATAATAATAATAATAATAATAATAATAATAATAATAATAATAATAATAATAATAATAATATTAATATGGCTTTAAGGCACTTGCCCTACGTTCGTGCTCTATTCAGACTTGCTTTCATTTTCTCATAGGGTATGAATGGATGAACATACAGTAAAACGTTACTGTTTAAGCTGTACACCGATTTATATGTAGCAGAGAGGTTGATAACGCAGTGCTTCTAGAAATGCCCGTCATAAAATCGGTTTAAAGTGCATATTGGACTAAACGATTATGGTCAACACGAGAGAAGAACGACGTCACTGTTTATCGCAGGTTCTAAAATATGAACTGATTAGTACGTTATGACGTTCTTCAACGTTACAGTATTTGCCTAGGTTTCCTCGATATCTCAATTTCAGCAGGAACTATAGAAAATATTTAAGCATCTCTCAAGGTTATGGCAGATTTGCGAACGCTGTCGAAGGGCCAGAGCAACGCAGAGATATTTCAGTCGACATTGTTAGCTTGTTCGAAAGCCTCATTAGTACAGTAATACCAACAGTGTTGATAACCCTTTCTGAATAAAAGCTGAGTGCGGGAGATCTCCTACCAAACGAGTAGATCTAGTTTGAGAACAACGTCAATAATAGACGAGACTGCTATGAGCCTTACAATAGATGGCTAATTTAATGAGGTCCGCAGGTTCATATTCATATGTCGAAACCCTTTGAGAAAAAAAATTGAGGAACCTAACTTTTATCGAGAAATAACTGCTAGAGAAGATTATATATTTCTGAGTTTGTATTTCCCACATATACAAAGGATATATATATAGGCGCCCCTGATATAAAAGGGTGACATGTGTATGTATGTATGTATATATATATATATATATATATAGTATTGGTATGCATATGATCATAACGTTTAGAACGTACTCTCGACACAGCAGAAGTAGTGGGATTCGCCGCAATACCGAAATCAAAGAGCGGCCAGAACATCATTAAGTTGGATTACATGTGTCTGCTTTGCTGCAGCTAACATTTCAAAGCGTTAAGCTCGAAGCTGCGAGCTGGTAAACACCTTAACAATGATGCGTCTGGCACAGCAATTTTAGACCGCCTTGGTGCGATACGGTAGCTCTTAAAACAATTATGTATCGCTGACGACGCAATGAAATTTGCTGACACTTGTTCGTTTGTTTCTGACATAGGAGACTTCGGGAATACGTGGGGATGTGCAATAGGCACTGCCGAAATCTTCCATAAAGAGAAATAGGGAACAAGCTTGTACTCGGTACGGGTTGCTGGGCGGTTATCGTAAGTTGGACTCGTAAAACGGTGGCTGGTCCGAAATACTGAGCAATCGATGGCGATCGATTACTTGGCTGTGGCGCTGGTAGCGGTTGCGGCAGAGGCGAACAAGGTCGAGCCGAGATCGAATTGGATACGCTTCGCAAACCTGTTGTTCGACAGTCTGCCGCGACGCCTCTCCACGTGCTGTACACACAGCATGCAGCACAGAGTTCGCTTGGCGGCGGCGGCCGCCGGACGGTAACAAGGAAACGGAGGCTGTGCATTGCCCAGGCATTGATCAGGACTTAGATTGGACCTAACCACCTTGTGTGACCAGGCCAAGCAGTTGTAGGCTCTTCGACACCAGACAGCGCTTCTATCAGACTGGCAGGTTGGCAGACAGGCTGGTTGATCCGTTAGAGTCGCCCCCACATCTTCCTGTCTCTCTCGTTCTGTTTTTCTTCCTGTTAGGAGTTCGGGCACCAATGCGCGTCGCAGGCGGATTCGACTCCGCCGACGCGCTGCCGTTGCTCTGAGCAAATTAGTCAAGCGGCTAAGGTGCCATACGCGCCCGAAGCGAGCTGGAGAGAGCGGCGTGAGAACATCCTAATCGATGCTCTCAAGGAAACGACTGACGCCTGACACAGTAGTAGGCAGACGATCGCACCTGTTGTCCGTCTCTGCATTTGGGCCCTGCAAAACTGTCATCCAAACTAAAACTCACTATGGTCATCTTTACTTTTTTCTCTTTCCTGCCATGTATCCCATATTTTTTCAATATATATATATATATATATATATATATATATATATATGTCGTCTAGGTAATTGCATCTGAGAAACGGAATGCGACGACGACACTTACCAATATATATATATATATATATATATATATATATATAGAAGGGACACAACCATAAGTAGAAGCGCTTGGATGTGCTGGTTTTTCCATTTAAGACTTCTGCGCAATTTCCACCAGTGTATGTATGCTTCTTAAGGTGGATCCATGCATCGAGCCACACCTCCAAGTCGTGCTTTTGCCTTATTTGCACGGCTCTCAATCTATGGCTACAATCAGCATTTAATGTGAGTCGGGTAGTCTTTTCATCCATGTTTACCGGTGTAAATCCTGATACGGCGAGAAGAGCCTCAGTGTATTCAGCCCGATGGACTGCAGCGTCGCTGTGCTAGAGAAACCATAGCCTAAGAAACGCTTTAGAGCTCTTCCTTAACGCAGTGAAAGCATTCCCCAGGCATTCTGCGTATACCAATCGCTTGTCACTGTATCACCTTGCTGACGCGCCGTCGGGTTTCCTTTTAGAGCTTCCGTTTTAACACCGTGCACACCGCGCGCATGCTACGTACTTGCCTTCCATGTAGCTCAGTAGTACATACCTATTATCATCATAATGCTGGATTAGGCCTTTGACAATAATAACCAATTATTGTCACGCAGCAGCAGCAGCTTTCTGTCACGCGTGTGTGGGCTTCTCAACTGTTTCGACACTGGCCTTAGAGTCTAGCACAAACGCAGCGTGGGGTATGTTCAATGACACACGAGGGATGCGGCGTGGGCTACCCACATTGATTGAACAAGATGAGCGCAAGACGTTCGCAGGACATCCGTTGAGCATTCACGGGACACCGGCAAGACTTTCCCAAGACACCCGTAGGATACGCATCGGACATCGCAGACGAGCCAGGTAGGTAATCAATGAGAGTGAGTGTAGTGACCCAGCCAGATTGTGGCTCGTCATTAGTTGGATGCAGCGTGCCACGCCTGCCTCGTGTTCTTCGTGTTCGTGATTTGCCGCTTAGTCTGACTGAAGAAAAAGTCTTCATTCACTGTCCCCGCTTCGTCCACCCAGTGGCCAGTCTCGTCAGCCGCTAGTGACCCAATACCAATGCGCATCTCGTCGCGTCTCCTCGAAGATCGTGCCAACTCGAAAATCATGCGGTCATCGCCGACAACAACGGCGTCGTCTGGCGAAACAACGGCTTCTGAACCCTGTCACCATTACAGTGCTACTCCTTCTGCTTCTCAAAGCATCGCGTCAGTCGCCAGTTACTACGTTACTGAGTCACTAGTGCGCGAGAAACAAGACGCAAAAAAGATTCAGAGGTCTAAAGGGTCACTGAAGGGTTCATTGTCGTGTGCGTTGTCGGCGGCGGCGGCGGCAGTGTTGGCCGATGGAGACCTCGAAGCGTGAGGACTCAGTGAGGTTGCTCGCTATGCAGACTCCGAATACAGTATCATAAAGGCAGACGCAGACAGAGCGGAGCAAAACGAGACAGTTACAAGAAGCAAGAAACAGGAGAGGAAGTCAAATGAGAAAAAAAAGAGACGAGCACGGGAGAGAGAGAGTTTGTTGCTTGGGGAGAAATCCGGTGATGCGTTGCTTATTCGCGTCTCTGCAATTTGTCAAAATTCACCACTCGATGAGATAACTCGGGTCGACTTCGAATGAAGCCTGAAGCGCAATGTCGATCAGCTAGCTAACTGAAGGCTGGAGACACCAGCCGGGGGTGGGCGAGGAATAAGCGAAACATGTCGGCCCTGCCACGATCAGTGCGCGCCGTAGGTTGAGAGAGCAGAACAAGCAGGAAAATGATTATCCAGCTCAATTTCCCTCTCGAACCATCGTGGAGTTGTTGTTGATGATTCCGATCATAACGTTGGTGGCTGTCGCATGGCTCGCTATGCGCATCGCTACTGCCTCTAGGGCCGCTACTACCGTAGTGAATATTACTACTATTTGTTCTGCAATGGATGATGTTATTAGTCATCATCAGAAGCTATTATAAAATTGGACTAAAATAAAATACGTTTAATAACATAGTACTACTATGTATACCATTTTTAATAACCGGTGTTTCTTCGATCGTTAAACGCTAGAGATTTTTCGTATTCAAACGTCGACATCTGCGAGACGTCTGCCCGGCCACTCTGCGCGAGGATCATAGTGAGGCTTCTCAAGTTTGAGAGGTTAGAGTGAGCAAAAGGCCGCTGTGGAGATGTCGCCGCTAAGGACAGAAGCGGTGAAATTGGATTGAAGACGCACGACTGCTTCTCGGCGACCCTCAACGCTAACCTCAATTTGAAGGTCAGTCGAGCGAAAAGTGAGTACAACAGTCTGACAATCGGTCACGCGACGAGCTCTAACACTTCAGCGATTTCATCTTCGCTCGAAACGCCAAGCGGGGGTGTTCAGAAGCGAGGCCGTTGACGGGTGCCTGATTTCTCAACACTCGGTTGAGCACGATACTTCAACACACATTGCTCTAAAGCTGCGGCGTACGATTCTGCTTTGTGTGCTGTATGAATGAAGCTTGCAGTGTCGTCTTAACGTCTGTTCATTAGGTCGTATAGCTGATTCGACCCTCACATATCTTGCACATATAGGATGTGCATATTACTAGTTTATTAATATATATATATATATATATAGGCGAGCACTGCCGAGTTTGTAAACGTATTGTAAATGATGAATAAATCATCACAATATTTTATATATATATATATATATATAAAGTGTGTTGCAAAAAATTAGCAACTCATGTTTTTTTGCGATAATTTCGGCTTGGTTTATTTGAATGGCTTGCAATTTTAAGCGCATGATGTACATGATGAAACATGAGTATAGTGTTGATTTCATTGCAATCTCAAAATCGGTTCATACAAAAAATAAAAAAGTGTGAAAAAACAGTGTTGCAAAATATTAGCAACAATAACATGCTAACAACATGTCAGGAATATTGTCTAGCTAAATCAATCGTTATATAGCTGCAAAATATTCTACAGCTTAGTCGTTGTTCCGAACTAACGACGAATCTTTTGTTTAAACCATGGGTCGTACAAAGGATCTTTCGGATAACGAAAAGACAAGAATTGAGGCATATGCTGAGCTCGGTCATACAGTAACTGCTATAGCAACCAGATTAGGACGGCATAAGAGCACCATCAGCAGGTTCTTACACTCTGGAGTGAACCAAAGGTGCAGATCTAACAGTGGGCGTAAGCCAGTTTTGACTATTCGAGATCGGCGAAGGATCATACAGTTGGCTACTCATGACCAAATGTCTTCTTCCAGGATCAGGACTACTTTGGGAGTACCAGTGCACCGATCCACAGTGTACCGAGTGTTAAGTTCTGACAAAAACGTGCGATACGCGAAAAGGAAGCTTATGCCGCGACTGCAACCGAAGCACATTGTCGCACGGCGTCAATTTTCGCATAGATACCAAACTTGGGATAGCGAGTGGAAAAACATCGTCTTCTCGGATGAAAAGAAATTTAATCTCGATGGCCCTGACGGCTGTCAGTACTATTGGCACGACTTACTTATGGTTCTCGAAACGTGTGGCCGGTGGTGGCTCTGTGAAATATTGGGGCGCGTTTGAATATAATGGGAAGTCTGATCTAGTCGAGATTGTGGGCCGAAACAATTCTGACATGTACCAGCGCATTGTCGGTTCCCAGTTAGAAGCCCACTTCAGAAGAATTGGGGGACCTGACGCAGTTTTTCAACAGGACAACGCCACGTTTCATACCTCGGCTAGCACTATAGCCTTTTTTCAAGAACAAGGAGTGCCACTTTTTGACTGGCCGGCATTAAGTCCAGACCTGAATCCTATTGAAAATCTTTGGGGACATTTGGTAAAGCAGATTTACGCAAATGGTCGACAATATAATCATTTGTCGGACCTCAAAGAAGCTGTCCAGCAAGCATGGACTAATATTCCACTTTCGTACTTACAACAGCTCATTAACTCCATGAAAGACCGAGTTTACGATTTGATTCAGAAGAAGGGACGAAAAACCCGTTTCTAGAATAAAATATGTAGTTTCAAATGAGTCATACAGCCCTGCTAAGAATCGAATACGCTGTAAGGCGCTATTGTTGCTAATATTTTGCAACACTGTTTTTCACACTTTTTTATTTTTTGTATGAACCGATGTTGAGATTGCAATGAAATCAACACTATACTCATGTTTCGTCATGTACATCATGCGCTTAAAATTTCAAGCCATTCAGATAAACCAAGCCGAAATTATCACAAAAAAACATGAGTTGCTAATTTTTTGCAACACATTTTAGGATCTACCAAACTATTTTAGGGTTTTGTAGGTGTAGGCAAGAGAGTTTCCCCCAATGGAAGGATGGGGCGGAAACGCCTTGTTTAGGAGTGAGGATACAATTTATAAAAGTAGTCATTTTGCCTTTTTTCCTACGTGGTTTTGCAAAATCTACATTCGCGAGAGAACCAGTCAACGCATGATGGAACCGATCATACCGGCGTGTTCAGCGAATATTCTGCATAATCTGACACAAGCTAGCGAAAGGCGAATAGCCTGATTAAAGAAAGTCATAAAAAGTTCATATGTAGTTATCTCTTACTACGAAGCTTTCAGAGGCAGATTTGTAGAATCTCAGTAGCAAATTTAATATCTATCGGCAGCAGCAAATTTAATAGATTTTATTTTTGTACCAAAGTGATGGTGCTGCGCTACGTAGTTGGCGAGTAACTAAGTTTTTTCCAGCCATAGTTGTTACGTTTTACGTTGAAGCTTTAACTTCAGAACCGTAACATTTTGCCAAGACGTTTCCGCCCCTCCTTTCGTTGGGAAAAATGTTTCCTGCCGAATCCTACCAAATCTTAAAATAAACACATACGGAATTATATATATATATATATATATATATATATATATATATATATATCGGCAAGTTATAGTTCTTTGAATTATGCCGCCAAATCGAAACCACCAAGGATTTTGTTTTGCTTAAAAGTGCCACTTATCAATTGAAGATTTCTTATGAAGTAGTTGTTACAGTCTTGACCTACGATTTTTACGTCAGAAGACCGGCAGCGAAGTTAATTTCAAAGATGTTGAATTTCCAGCAAATTAGCGCCTGTCGGGGTGTGTCCAATTTGAACTTTTAGGCGTTAGCAGAAGACCCTGGATTGCTTTGACAGAAGGCCATGGACCCTGGAGAGTAAATATAGGAGACGAGTCATGGGTATCTGGTTACGACATCGAGGCCAATCCCCCTAATGGTGCTGAGAAAATATCGACTCTTTTCTCGATCGAAGAAATTCAGACAGAGCAGATTCAACACCAAGGTCCTTTTGACTGTTCACAAAATTTTGCTACCGAGTTCTATGATTAATAAGGAATACTTCATAAATAAGTATGATACAACAATGAGTAATACATAGTAAGTAAGAACGTTGTGCGAAGAAGCGATAAAGAGAATACAAACAATAAGGAATACATAAAAACTAAGAAGAGTGCACGAAGATGTCCGACGCAAGAGGCCTGAACTCTGGGCTAAGATCCTCCGTCATGGCAACACACCGGCGCACACATCGTTACTGATGTCGGATTATTGAATGAAATATTCGATTTCTATGAAACGCATACAACAATGTCCCTACCTAGGGAAATTCTTAGCACACGAAACGATGTTAACCAAGCACGTAAGGTACTGCTCTCCTTTAATGGGATAACAAAGCCTTGCAAGCTGTCGATGGACATAGTTGCTGGCCTCTTCGACCTGAAGATAGCGCCAACAGCCGCCTCTGGAACACAACCCGGCCTTAACTAATCCAGGAGAACCTTAGAGCCCTTTACGGCATCCAATCCAACCCCTTAAGGAAAGTATTAGTGTTGCGTCGTACCAACCGTAATAGGCTAGTGTTGTTATTAACCTCCATGCCTCTACCTGTAGAGGACCTTTGAGGAACACACAACCCTTCGAAGACAGATGCGCTTAATGAATATCTCTTTGAGTGCGCTCAAAGGCTGGCCGACATTGACGTATTGTTCTATAGGCAATAGAATCAAACGCGTAAAAGGGCCCACAATTGCAGAAATCACTACCAACTAATTGGTTTACCAAAGCCAACACTTAACGTCCACGGATTTGCTTTTGCATTGCTTTGTACGACGCACCTCATAAATACAAATGTCTAACGATGAGTCGATTGAACCCGTGCACCAATGTGTCTCCTCCGATCGCAAAGCCCACGCAAATGCACCACGCCACCGGGCTCGACTGGTTTCCATATAAAAGTATATACATTGTGCGAGGCCAAACGACGTTTATCACCACCAGCAACGTTCGATGTTGCTTTATCTACCGAGAGCTTGTGCGGCAATGCTGACCAATGGAAGAACAGCAGTCCCTTTCGGACTCTTTCTTCGTACGTCTTTACATACGTACTTTCTATTGGTACTAATTTAAAGGCGAGTGCTTTATTGTTCGCACGTCTCCCCTTCCGCGCCGAAACGTCGTCGTCTTTGTTTTATCTAAATTGAGCTCCAGGGAATTGCGGTCGGTCGCTGCAATGTGGCCAGCGATTGCTGCAGATAAAGATGGCGGCTGCCAGAAAGAATGCTCGCTCATTTGCGTACACGAACGTGTGTAGTGATCGCTTACTAATACCGAGGAGAGGAGCGGGCGTAAATTATCCTCTTGGCCGACGGCTGTAGTTTGCACGATAGGAGCGTGCTCCGTCATCGTGAATGACTTTTCCTTATTTAAGTATTACCTGGAGAAGTTTCAGGATGTTCGTCGGCGCACCCTTACAAGACAGCTTATTAGGAATAAGCTAGCGATTATATGTGCATAAATGCTAAAACCTTAGAAATGTGTCCCTTTAAATCGCGGTGTAGTATATATATATATATATATGTCGGGCGTTGTCTTGGTGTCTTCTTTTAGAAACATAATCTTCTCTACGGATTCACCAGTTGTGATTACCCGGGCCTCTTCCCTTTCGTGTAATATGCAAAATATGTGCACACATATTGTATTATAGATTTTAGCTCGACAATAGAACGCAGGCTGCGCTAATGCGGGGATGCACTAGCCCCTGAAACCTGAAAGTTTATGAGCGCAAGCAGGCTAATGGTAGGCCGAATATTTAGGCCGAGATACCAGACGGCGGTTCGGACGTGTCTGTCAAGGATATCAACCTGTCATTGTATCGGCATAGGACGCAAAAGGCACCCTCGGCGTCCTGCCTTCGCTACAAGACAAGTGTCGATGACAAAGCCCTTCACACTTTGACCGTCTGTGAATCCGTATCTTGTAACATGCGTGCACATCTATAGCATATTAAGCAAACAGGCCCGAGCTTATCTATAGCATCATAAGCAAACAGGCCCGAGCGATAACAAGCGACTTCGTAGCAAAGATTAAGTTTCTGACAAAAGACATTAAGACAGCGGCAATTCGCGTCGACTCCCGAAAGGGCTGCTCTAAGAGACGTCTCCTCCTGATATAGAAGCAAAACAGAAGCAAATACCGGGCCGCGTTGACACTAAATATAGCTACGCACTATTACTAGAGCAGTCATATTAGAAAATTGGGACAAAATCTAACAGAAGCATATTGGAGACTATTAATATCTACTCTGTGATATGCAGCCCCCCTAGGCTCACATATTTGTTTGCGCGGTCCTACAGTATTTGCATAACTTGGTGAAATAAATATAAACACGCGGCGCCTTCACATCTTGCTGAATATACGTTTTGCCGGCACAAATGGCCTTAAGAACCTAATTGTTATCCGTAGCTCGTACCTCTGCCCAATCACACTCGGCACAAACAACACAAATCACACGCAGGCGCAAAATAGCAGTATGTGCGGCGTCGAGATCGTTCGATATCCGCGGCAACTGCGTATATTAAAGACATCCGTGGTAGCCTACAAGGTCTGTAGCGTTTTGTACACATATGTAACCGCAAGCGGTGTAGTACGTATTCGTTTCGACGCTGTTTATATTCTTACATTAAAGAGGAATGCGTATCACATGTTTATGAATAATAACAAATAATTGCCAATTTTGCCTACGTCTATTCAAAACAGATCACAAACAATCACAGAGTTCAATGCCACTTTTATGGGAAATGAAGAGTCGATTCTGAAGGGACATCCGCCACGGAACGAGATTGCTCACAATATTGGTAGGTGCGACACGTTTAAAGTCCACATAGAGTCTTCCATTTAAACGATTACCTAAAATGTTAAAAAAAAACGTCGTGGTATCTCCCTCACTTGACTGCACGGGGGGTCGGCGCTTTGATGTAGGCTGGTCACGGTCAAAAAGTAGTGACGCATGCCGTCTCATAATAAATCTACCGCGAACTCCATCTAGTAGGGTCGTAGACTAAGTTTGGCGACCATGCTGCTGAATAATAAGACAAATTTTGCACTATAAGAGTATTAGACATATGATATGGCATAGAACTTAGGATCTCAACAATTAGAAACCAAGGTGCCAAGTTACATTTCCAGGAAACAATATGCTCCTGGATATGCAACACCAAGGTTATAAATCGCGCCATTTTTGTGAATGTTTTGTATGTCAAAAGTGTAATTAGAATCTATACGACCTATCTTAAGTAAGCAAAAAAGCGGTCATTGCCTCAACATCTATTAGTAGCTGTTTAGGCTGTTGGCCGCTATATGTGCATTTTTAACGTACGTAAATTCAGTCAGTTTATTGGATTAATTAACTCGTTAGTAAGTTGACCCAACAAGCTACACCGTCAAAAGCAATCGGTAGCAATGGCTGCGATCTGGCTTGTCCGACAGTAGTATAGCATATTTTCAAGTCATCCGCACAAAGCATTTGTGACGACACGCCGTCCGGTAGATTTACGCTAATATCTGAAACGTACCTAAATGGCCCACTGTGTCAAACCGAGTGCAGATGCTTGAAGCACGCCGATTATGCCATAAATCAGAGCACTGAAGAATATAAAGTAATGTCTAAAATATCTGAAGTCTAGGCACTATCTGAAGTTTAGCTGGAACTTCAACGCACGTTGCCTCGGTTGGTGGGGTGATATGCACCTATTTTTTTACTTGCTCGCTAGAGGGGCCACACAAGTAACCTTGTGGCGCATATTTCAGTGAGTGTGATGAGCAAGCATTTAGCGGCGAAATGCGATGATTGCCTGCCACCACTTGATAGTAGCTTGAGGGCCGTTCGCAACCTAAACACACGCGGCTACAAGTAAAGAGTTTCTTATTAAACAAATATATGTATGCATATATATATATATATATATATATATATATATATATATATATATATATATATATATATATATATATATATATATATATATATATATTAAATCTAGTCGTCTCTATTCCCCTGGGAAAGTGCAATATTCCGTCGTATATGTATATATCTATATTGAAAACAGATGAGGCGGATCGTAGAACTGCCGACGTGTTCTCTAGTCGGATTAGGCAAATGAACTCATTGATACTCAGGCGAACTCAGAGAGACCCGGAGATGCGGCCGAGGGGCGGCGTAGCGGCCAAAAGATCGCGATCGCGGCGGCGTTCGGCGGCCTCTGCATAGGCCAGCGGCCGCACCAAGCAGGGTAGCAGCTACTTAAAAATCTTTGGCTGGCCGGATTTCTTTGTGTCTTCACCTTCTTATTTTTCTTGTTCATCCTGTAGATACATACTGAGACGAGCACATTGAAGAAAACATACATAACCCTCTCGAAAACTCGAGCACTCTCGCCTATATACACATATATGTATATAGATATATTCATAGAGAGAAGAACGCACTTACTACGCAGAGCGACCGGCCTCTGCAACAACAACAACAACAACAATATCACGAAGGGGTTGGTTGTCTGAGGAAGCAACCGCCAAAGGCGTTCATTGCATCCGGAGGCAAGCTACGACGTTGTTGTTGTTGTCGTCATCGTCGTAGTAGTCTTCATCAGCATCACCATCATCTTAATCTTAATCGTATGTGCGCTGCGATGCTCATTTATTCTTCGTTTGCGTTTCCTTTTTGCTCTCGTGATACGTCTCTTATTTTCATCGGAGGGAAAGGGGGTTCAGGGAGGGCCTCCTTACTTGTATACCCCTCAGTAGCAATTGTCATAGAACCAGTAGTAGTAGTAGTAGTAGTTGCTTAAGTAGAGGTGGTACTTTGGAGGTTGGATAGCTAGCGGGCTGTTGTTGTTGTTATTATTATTATTATTATTATTATTATTATTATTATTATTATTATTATTATTATTATTATTATTATTATTATTATTATTATTATTATTATTATTATTATTATTATTATTATTATTATTATTATTATTATTCACGGGACGATTGAATCAGTCAGGCACACACAAGGCATGCAGCAAAAGAACATCGCCATCACCACCATCACCATCACAATCATCATGTGTCCATGCGACGGTTGGCGTAGTCTAACTTGGCCGAGTCGCACGCCTACCATTCTACGTGGCCGAAGACAACACCGCTCCGAAGACAACGAAATCCGATACTGAAGTGCTGAACGTTAAGCCAGTCGCCCACCAGCGATAACAACACAGACAACGAGTTCGGCCTACAAACGAAATCGGGGCACACACGACCCACAACAACAATTGAACAAGTAGCATAAACAAACTGCGGTCACTCCACCAGAAGTCCAAGTATGCCTATAGGCAGGTTCAGTGGCTGGTGCACGCAGTCGGGCGCCCATGGGCGAAGATCAGGGGGCGTCACTAGAATAGAGCCTCCAGCTTAAAGGTGTACCGTGTCCTTAAATCGTGTAACAACTCTACGTATAGTAGATTCAAGTGCTGCACGTAAACCACACCGCTGCCATTAAACTGTATATAATAGAATATATAATAGAAATAATATATTCTATTGTATACAGTTCAACCGCTGCCATTAAACACATATATAATAGTGTATATAAAAGAAAGTAAATCTGTTTTTAAATCCCCGAAGCCCTCTGGATTGTAACGCAATATGTTTTAACTTTTTATTCGATTACGAATATCCTTCTACGATCGAGAAATTGATTCCCAAACGCACCGGCAATTTAGGTATGTCAATAAGCGCTTAAGAGGAAAAAATGATATAACGACACTAACAAGAGGAAATGCGGTTATCATCGATCATGTCTCCAATGCAGATAAATTAAAAAATTTAGTTTTCTTCATTTACGAAGTCCAAACAGGTCCAACGCAAGCACTTATTTTCTCCCCGCCAAAGCTATCAAGGTATCCGTATTTAATTGTTTCGAAATATAATATCTTAAAGAAAATAGATCAACTCCTATCTAAATGTAGCCTCATCCCAGATCTTATCCCTACATTATTTTATTAAAAAAAGTGGCGCATGTTATAACTGAGCCACTCATTAATTTATGCTAGGTCCTACGAAGATGGTGATGTGCCTGATTTTTTCGACAATCTGTAATTACGCCTGTACATAAAAAGGGATCCAAGTCGAATGTTGATAACTATAGACCTGTGACACAATCATCAATGGCGTGTATACTATTGTATAAAACCTACTGGTAGATCGTATATTTAGTTTTATGCAGTTCGAGGAAGTGCTTGATGAGCAGCAGTATGGCTTTACTAAAAGCAAATCCGCAACAACGCAGCTAGTTAAAATGGTCCAAGATTGAGCCATTTGTATTAACAAAAAGAAAGCATTTGACAGAAATAAACCATTCAAAACTGTTACAGAAACAGTTTTACTGGGTGTGGGGTGTGCCCCTCGGGCGTGCCTAAAGGATCATGCCCTAAGCCCATTGTTATTTTGTTTATGCATTTTATATCTTAAAAACGTTATACCCGAAACCATTAATCACAAACGCAGATGATCTTAAACTTTATGGGCCTTCTGGCACAGAGAACGAGAAGGAGATAATGCAACAATTGATTCTGAGGAACGACCACATTTGCACAGTTAATGGAGAAGAGATACGCAGAGTAAACAGCATTCGCGATTATGGGGTAACGGTAACACCGGAGCTAGATTTTAACATTCACATCACGCAAACTTTCCAGTCTGCTAGCTTTATATGTAATACAATATTTGGCCTTTTATTATCGAATGTCCAATAATTTATGTCCGCTTTTATAATATTATTATTGTATACACGTTCACGCGGAGACAATTGTTCACTCCAAAGTGCTAACACAAAAAGTTATATAACTATATATACATATTATTATAGTTACCAGATTAATTTACTCCTATGAAGTCTGGCGGCCGTATTAGAACAAATCTTCATTTATTATAATTTAGAAGAATATATAAAATGCTTCACGGCGTTGCTGGTCGTCGACCTAGTTGCTCCTTCTGCGCGTCGTAGTCGCTCTATCGCTCATGCCCGTGAATAAGTCCTGCCCGCCCCCTGGCACGAAGGTCCGGGTCCATCCAGTCTCTCATAGTTCCGAGCACTGAGGTCGCGTTACCTCTTTGGATCTCCAGGGACAGTCGCTGGGAGAAGAAGGCGTGCGCCCTCTTGTCCATTGTCGCCTGCCGTAATGCGTCGCCAAATAATGCAATTGCAAAAGTTCAGTCTAAATTCCTTCAGTGTATCGCACTGAAATGCAACGCAGGCATAGCAGTCTCGACTTAGTACATAAATCAGAATGGCACTCGAAAAACAAATTTTTAATAATCTGCGCTGTACTCAACCCATATCGTCAAAAATACTTCCAAGATTTGAGCGAATCAACAACATGTTTTTGTGGCGCATGGCGAGAATGTTAAGAACTTTGATTCTATTATATGTTAACTTTTTTTCTATTCCTTTTGTGACCATAACCATGTATATAACTACACACTTTGTAAATGCAATTGAAAAATTGAAGGGCTCTGTTGTGTAGAAACAAAACACTACAAAGTGAGCATCTCAACACTATATATATATATATATATATATATATATATATATATATACATATAGTTTGCATTACAGAGTAATATTAATAATAATAAAAATAGCGGACACACTTCCTATGTTTTACACCACAGGAGCGATACCTTATTTTAAAATGATCGAATTCGCATTGCTAATTGTTGTTATTGCTATCCGTTATTACCAACTAATAAACAATTATGTCAGCCCGCTATTAGGCACGTAGCCCGAATGCATAGTCTGCTTTATGCGTGTATAGCACTTCTTGTGAACGTGAAAAGGCTTCTATTTTGATCAAACTATTGTATATTATAATCTCCTCGATGCACTACAATAATTCAAAGGGTTCTTATTCTCCTAGTAGTATTAGTCCTATAGAGTCCCTAGTCTGATAGTTGGTTGGAGCGAATTCTAAATATGCAGTCAAGCGTTGCCACCACAATGATATGCATGTCGTTTTTATTTACACATTTATTTAACATAAATGCTAGTCACTATGGCGAATATCGTATATTATTTTCTAGTCTACTGACCAATTTCGCACCAGAGATTACGGGTCCGAACTCTTTAATTTGTTTTCAAAGTTTTGATTTACAGATTTCGTATGGTGTCGCCGCTCGCTTAAACAAGGAGCCACAAACAGAGTTGTGACAATGAACTACCTAAGAAGGCAGGAAAACCGACATTTAACAAAATGTACACTTATGGTGAACGCGGGACAGTATGATATGAACATTACATATCATAAATCGATTTCGTGGGTCAATTCCGCCACGGGTCTTAATGGTTACATGTCACACTCAAAACAGGCCGAAGATCTCATTTGCATCATGTTCACATATAGGAGGCAAATCACGCCGAAAAACCTTTATAACGGTTGTAGCCTTTAGTCCGATATCTCATCAATCCCGCCATATTCAGGGAAGCTTTATTCGCTGCTCATACGGAGCTGTTCCTCATCAGAACAATTGGGTTGTTATGTGACAAATAACTTTAGCGACCAATCTCATTGCTATCTAACGTAAATTAGTGGCAGCTTAAACATATATATATATATATATATATATATATATATATATATATATATATATATATATATATATATATATATATATATATATTTATATATATATATATATATATATATATATATACATATATGTGCATGTGCCACCAATACAATATTGAGCAGTACACAAGCGATCGGAAATGGGCGGAACAGGCACAAATCCGATTCATCGATATGTTGCTCTGTGCATAGTTTTGCGCCACTTTTGTCGCTGCTGGTCGTTAGTCTGAGCTGCTATGCTAGACCGGTCATCAGCTAATCCCCGCGGACTGTCCGGCTGAATCGTTGTTGATCCACATATCCATTTCATGTTTCCTCGGCTTTCTTCCGCGATTCGCTTTTCCGTTTTTGCTTGTGTGCATTTTTTTCTAATACCCTTCCTCCCTCCCTCCCAGCCTCCCATCCCCTTCTCAAGCGCCCTTGTCCTCTTTTTTCCCGCCATCTCTTTCCCTCGCTCGGTGTATCATCTCTGTCTTGTGCCAACCACCGGATATCATTAGCAAACGAACGACCTATCATGAGCAAACGATATTATCCTGTTATGGCGAGATGACGATTCTGCGCGCCATGCACAAAAATCTAATATATTCCACCGATTCTGATTTGATCAGTCACCACGAGTGACACTATTGGCCAGTCGGGCAGCGACGACGACGACAACGACGACGACGACGACAACAACAACAACAACAACAACAACGACGACAACGACGACGACGACGACAACAAGAACAACAAGAACAACAAGAACAAGAACAACAAGAACAACAAGAACAAGAACAACAACAACAACAACAACAACAACAACAACAACAACAACAACAACAACAACAACAACAACAACAACACAACAACAACAACAACAACAACAACAACAACAACAACAACAACAACAACAACAACAACAACAACAACAACAACAACAACAACAACAACAACAACAACAACAACAACAACAACACAACAACAACAACAACAACAACAACAACAACAACAACAACAACAACAACAACAACAACAACAACAACAACAACAACAACAACAACAACAATAACGACGACGACGACGACGACGACGACGACGTCGAAGAGTTTCGACGATTGACAAGAACGACCCATATGGATGCCTACACAGCAGCCCAGCTACACGTTCTTCGTTACATCTGCACATCTTAGTTTCATTCGTTTGCGGGAATTGTCCTTGCCTCCGCCCGCGCAGCTTGCTCTCTTTCTCTCTCTCTTTATGATCGCGGCGCCTCAAAAGTACAGTGATCATCATGATGACCTATAATAATAATAAAGAATAATATGTCTTTGGTCGTTTGTATTGTAGAAGGAACGTGGCTTCTATCGTAGGCGCCATGCATTGACCTAATAAATAATTATAATACAGATAAAACCACGAACCACCTGCTGGAAACCACTGCTCGATTAGCTTTGCCATTGGGTGTGATCGTTTGAATACGCATGCTTGATCAGATCGCCATCGCTAATAGCAGTTCCAAACCCGTCTTCCTGTCTGTTCTAGCAAGCAGATGCTGTTTGCGACGATAATATTTGCGAGTCACAGTGTGTTGGCGACATGGCCAAGAGGGAGAGAGAGAGGTTAGAACGGTCACTTGGAGGACAACAAGCACTAATCAGTGGCTTCTTAACGGTTGACATCTCTCCTTCGCGCAGCCGCTGTGCAATGTGCGAACAAACACTAACTACTCGTGCATGCTACGAGAGAGTCGCATTTTTGAGAGACCTCTCAGGCGGTTGCTTTGAGTCCTTCTTCGAGGCGAGAACGAATTTGATTGAACATTAGACACACACACACGCAACACGGTATATGATCGTCACGTAATGCGCACATCGACTGTTTACTCTACCTTACATATGTTTGGTAGTACAGTGCTGCAAACGCATGCAGAAAAAGAACCTCGACTGCGAGTTACTTCCTGTCGCGTGCTGTAACGCTAAAGTATAGAAGAACATTGAAAACAAGAACTTTTGGGACCGATTTAAGGAGCCGGAAAAGCTAGATTAGGGTTTTTTTTGCTAAATAAGTTCAGTTGGCGACATTAGCTACTAGAGTTTTAGTTTCACTTGTGATGATAGAATGTCGTAAACGACATACGCATAAAGGTCAACCATTGGACGCTGCTTATACCTGGCGGCGTTCTGAACAGGCTTTCAAAAGCTGCAAACCGTGTCCAAAGTTACGCGTGTATGACGGTAGTACGTACGTAATAGTAATACTTACCGAACCGACGACGACAGTCAACATCGCCCATTTTATTTGACTTGAGTACATGGGATGCTGCAGAAATGGCTCGTAACATTTGTGCACTTTGCGGCAACGCAAGTTGCTGCTTTGAGGCCGTAAACGAGCGTGCAGTGCCTAAATTGTTTACGCTGGTCAAACAGAGCATGTTCGCGTTAAAGTTGTAACTCTCACTCGACCGTGGACCCTAATCTGAACCAGATTACGACTTTGCTAGACGTAAAGCCGTCTCAGACAGTAGATTGTAGATACATTAATTGTAGATACATTAATTGCGTAAGCGAAATAGTAGATAGATAGAGCTTGTGTGGTTTCCACACAAGCTCTGAGCCAGCAATACCTGCGGTAAAGCTTGGACGCGTGCGATCTTTTGCTCGAAGGACAAAAAGGTAGGAAAGGCAGTGCCTATTGTTTATAAAAATGAGTAGCATTAAGTAACAACTCAACTTTTGACCTGTAAAAGGGAAGTGTTCTACAGAGCCAGTCATTGATCGAAAATGCAACAGAGAGCAGGCCTATCGTAGAAATTTCTATTAGTGTGAGCCAGTTCAGCAATGTGCTAGACGTTGCAAATAATGCTGAGCCAATCATGTTAAGTATCTCAAATAAAAAAAATTGCTACAAGGGTTGCTGATTGCTGGCTTCTTAAGCTATTGGATCGGATGTGGAACAAATGCGTAAGAAATCCGGCAAGTCTCAATTGATGTAGCATGCTTTCATTGCGTTGTGAAACAAAGGGAATCACGGCTCGGTAGAAGGTCGCTCACACGTCACCTTTTTAGTTCATGATATGCAACCTGCTAAGACTCCATGGAAGACTTTTTTGGAACTTGTGTTGAAAACTAGTCGCCACTGTCTCACATTTAGCAGCATGGAACATAGATTCTAATGTCATAATGGGGTTATTGTACAGATGCTGCTCGATGACGACATTATCGTGAAAAGTCCCAGGGTACATGTGCTTGGGAATGACAAGAGTTTGATACAGTGGGACGTAGGCCCTTAATGTCAAAATACCGAGAAACTGTGTGAATAAGCTGGCTGGGGTTGCCGGGGAGTGAACAGAAACATTACATTTAAGATCGTCGGTGCAAAGCAAGTATTTTACATCAGAAGACGACAATATTGTTTTTGTACGCACAGCTCTAGTCTATTTTAAGGAGAGATAGGCGACGTCCGGCGACTGTCCATCCCGACGGCAGTGCCACACTGTCACTTCTAGATTGCTCCGAAATTGACGTATTGTCTTTACAGAGTTTGGAGGCACCTTATTCGGGCAAACTTGTTTTTAATAATTTTTTTTAAAGATTTTTTGTAAGGCTAATGTCCGTGTACAATTTTTTCATAACATTGCTATTTTTTTATTCCACTCCGTGATTTACCTTGTCTAAATTGGTAACCATGCAAACCAATTTAAGAGTGGCCCGTCTGGGTCTTGAACCCAGTCCTCCCAAATTCAAGACAAAGGCTTTGTCACTAAGCCATCTGGCTCGGTTTGCTTGAAAGGTGTTTTACAAAGTACATGAAGCGAGTACTTTCTTGTCAAAGTGGGTGCTTTGTTTACTTAATTTCAGGTTGTGACCCGGTTGTTGATAATTCAGTTGAGGTTGAATGCGCTGCGTACAGTGCTATTCGACGACTGTATCTCGTAATGGGAACATAAAGTTAAACGGGTCCGACGGGAGGTTGAAGGCCTTTTTATGGGAGGTCTCGAGATGCATATCTTTCGCCGGTAGCTGTCAAAAACTAGTGTGAAAAACACAACCCTACTAGACCCGTATTTCTCCCCACCCCTCTGGCTTGGAATTGCGTGACATTTCTTCGACAAGTTTGGAGACCTAAACATTTTCAGTGTCTCTCACGTCTGGTTTAGTCTTGCATGTAGAAATCGCAATGTCTGTACCAGAACCGAGTTCCACAAAGAGTGCCCAGAGTGCAATTCATATTATTTCCGCTTATTTGCATTATGCTTTAGTTCGAACCCGTCATGCAAAATAAGTGCGCTAAAAATGACCACAACGACATCGGTGGGGCACGACTAGGTCAACACCAAGCTGCAATTTTGCGCTTATGCGTCGGAGGTCGTCTTGTCGTCCTAAATAGTCCTAATTCGCAAATAACCTAAGGCGTATAGCCAAGCCCCAGCCCCTTGACTACTAACAGTTCGAAGCCTGGCTCTATCAGCAACGGAAGGTGCCCTATTATTCAGGCTTGCTAATCGCTTTTCTAGCAGGGAGGCTGTCTAACTTCCCTGGTTAGCCCTATCATCGGGAGGAGAATCAAATAACGAAGACGATCCGTCGGTCAGCCTTTGAAGTTTAACGTTATAAGCGTCCCATCCATCTTTATCCAATAATGCCTTAACCCTGTCCGCCGCCTGGGTTAATTACGACACGATTGCGCGTCCTACCATCATGACCGCTTCCGGCACACCTAGGCCGTTTAAGGAGCCCGGAAGCACTTGATCCCTTGCCACAACGACCTAGGAGTTAGTACAGATATGTTATATGTAACTTACTTAAGCATTGATGTTGTTGGTGTGCTGTAAAGGTCAATGTAGAGAAATCTAGTTTTGTCAATAAGATTATTATTTACGTAGCTAATCAGCATCTACGAGAGCAAACCTTGTCGACTTTGTACCCGATTCTGAGATTGGAAACAATGCTTTTCTCTAATATCCCGGGTTCTTGAACTCGCCGGGGAATTCGCCACGTTGCCAAGATTTTTTCTGCTATAAGCAATGTTAAATACAAGGCTCGGATGGCCACCATAACCTTTGTGCGATTAAGGTAACTTTACGGAAAGACTGGCGCTAGCCATTCGTATCCTTTGTGTTGCTCTACCTTTGACGTGAGCGCCAACTCCACACGAAGTAGAAAAGTAGAGGGTCAGTCAAGATCATATTGGAGACGGCTCGGTCTCAGCGCGACATTACCTGCAACACTTTATTAGTCGACTCACTCCTTGTCTGTGCACATTGTGCGCACACTCTTGCATTTAATCTCTCAAAACAGAGACAGCAAAATTGACACTGGCATTATACGTATGGTTATGTATAATGCACTTATTCGTATAGTGTGTTATAGTAATGCAATGTATTGCGGGACATCTGTGCGGGCTGTTTTTAAACTGTCAATGCCGATTAAGTCCACTATGCCGATCACGTTATCTAAGTTGAGAACCATGACGACCAGTATCAGAATGGCCGCCGGTTCTAGACTTGAGCGTACGACAATCTGCCTGCAAGATAAAGGCTTGGCCAGTACACCATATATATATATATAAACATATATATGTATATATATATATATATATATATATATATATATAAACATATATATGTATATATATATATATACATTTATATAAGGACGTGTGCAACGGGAGGTCGGCCTGTTAGTTTGTCTGCTGCCTGCTTTGGTGGGATCAAACGCGGCCGCGCGTCACCAATTGCCCGTTAATCCGACACGGGGCGATTGCGGGCTGGAGATCGCTGTCCATCCGCACAGCAGGCACGGATCATCGCGCTCACCATCAGCATAATCACCGACAACATCATGGTCAACATTCGTGTCGTCGGCAGTCTCGTCATCAAGACCATCATCATCATCATCATTACCGTCAACACAAACACCACTATCACCACCACCACCACGGCCAAGGCGATCATGACATGACAATGGCCATCCGTTTCTCTCATAAGCATGGTTCTCTCTTGGCGAGCGGGCGGGCGTCAGGTCTGAGAGTCGGCGGCACCCCGACCACCCCCGACCCACGACCCCCGAGCGCGGGTCGATCACTAGTGATATCCGATCTCATGGTTATCATGGCTGAAACGCGGGCACACTCAACAACAACAACAACAACCTACCAACTCGGTACTTGTTATTAGTATTATTATTTATTATTATTATTCGTAATACGATGATGCTGATGGTCCTGATCATCATCATCATCACCACCACCACTACCACCACGACACCACGACTACGCTTGTACGTCGTAAGCATAGTACGACGGTCGTTACCATGGTCGCCGTGGTTGTTGTTGTTGTTGCTGTTGTTCTTGCTCTTGCGGTTGTTGTTGTTGTTATTGTCGCTGCTACTGCCGTTGCGGTTGTTGTTCGTATTGGTGACAGCAACAATGGTGGTTTGGATGATTTGCATGACACCTTTGGCTAGCGCTTTGACGCGATACTAATCCGGGTGGGTGAGCCGTTGTTGAATGGTCACATGATGATATACATGTATACACATATATATTTTGATCATGAGTACGCATGTGCATGCGGAGGATACATACGGATTCCCACAGTCGAGGAGGAGGCGTGGGTGCTTGCATTCTTCTTCGTATGCTTCTTCCTGCATAGCCCATGATCGGATAGTATTGTAGATGAGGATAGCTTAAAGTTAGCGGTTGAATGGCGCAAACTTTGCTGCAATGCTTTTGCGCACTCGCCGCTCATCTCCAGCCACGGTGCACCACGGAAGGAAGCAGCTTCGGTTTTCTTCCGTTTTCGGCGTGGCCATCGGTCCGTTACAGATCAAAGTGGTTTGTGTTCCTGCCGGCATCCAGTCAGACGATATATACAAAAATAATAATGATGATGATGATAATAATAATACTAATAATAATAATAATAATAATAATAATAATAATAATAATAATAATAATAATAATAATAATAATTACCAAACGTCCTTGTACAACATGATCGCTGACCTCAGTGGTATGGCTTTATTTTCTACTCTCAATGAGCATGGCTCAAGGAAAAATCGATTTCCAATGACTTATGTGCAAAGCATACACAAAAAATATCTTTAGGATATACCCTCTAATAATAGATTCAAACCGGACAGTGTGACATCGCATCGGCTTTTGCTGTGAACTAGCGAACTTAGGAGCCTGCTACGCAACTTATATGTCACGATATTAAACAAGCATTTATGTGCGTTCGAGCATGCTTTAAATATTTGACGAAAAAAGTATTTGGCGATAACGGAAATCTCCTTTAACAAGCTTCAAACATGGAATTGGGCTTTAGTATGTAATTAACACTTGTGACACTAATATCGCCCTTGATCGAGTCCCAAACTGCCCCGTATCATTTGAGATGCGTTTAGATATGTAGACAGCTTACACAAGGCTCTTCTCAAAGGAATTTATTTTAAGCTTAGGTCAGCTTCCTGTTTAGGTCGCTAAATATATGGACAACTAATGAATACTATTCGAATATGCGTTATTTTGTATATCAAAAATTATACATATTTAAATGACATTGATAGATTCAAACATTACAAAAATGCGGCGCTTCTAATACAAATTGCATCAAATACAGAGGATTGGCTTTGCCAATTACGCCAGGTATCTTGGTCCTTTTTGGAGTACTTGTCGAGTATATCAATCATACCGCATGGATCTGGTATGAAGTAGCCTCCAGTAAAACTCCTTTTCTCTACATAGTCACCTCACGATACTGCTTTGACCAACTTTCTAACCTCTAGACTTAATTATCTGCTCTGTAATTTGCTGAAGTGACCTGTTTCTGAGCGCCACTTTTAAATGAGTCGTTTGACCTCTTTGGGACTACGTTGCAGATCTACTAACGTCGTCAAATCTATAGAATTGACAAATTTGATTGAACGCCGTACAACCCCGTAAATTTAGTTCAGTCTTCAATTTGCAAGATTCTTGGGCCCGGCTGAGCGACGCGTGTTGAAGTTGCACTGTCTTACGGGCATTATGTGTACTTCCTGGTAAAGAATAGTAAGGAAAACTGCTACCAATGAATGCAATGCTACTGCAGGTTATTTAGAAGAGAAGATGGAAAACTTATCCATTATGCAAGTGAAATATGCAAACTCGCATCACCCATCGAGTAGCTCACCATCTCGCCATGACCAGTGGGCGCAAAATTATTCAATCATTGCACTCGACCGCCCAGCGTTTAATCATAGCTGAAGACTGCTACGCCTTACACAACTAGAACATTGCCCCCTCTTCCTCCCCGTCTGCTCCCAGATCAATGTCATCTGTTCTGAGCCTCAGAGATAGGTGGTAGATCAGAACTTCCTCATTGTGGTAGGCTTGCTAGGCCGGAATCGAGGGCTTTCGGTCTTTATCTTTCTCTATCTCTTTATGCTTTTCTCTGTCTCCGTCTCCGCCGCCAATACACGGCGTGCGCTCACGAATGTACTAGCTAGTACTAGCATGAACTGTAAATACTGTATAATAGAGAAGTCCCGCTCGAATCCATCGAAGCTGTCCTGGTAGACCCTCCTGGAGCGCCCCCGACCCCATCGGGCGCCGCCCGAGCTGCAAGCTCAGTGGAGGGGTCGGCGGTGTCCTTCGGCGGCGAGCCTAGGCGATCGATACTGACGCTGCGGATGCCCTGCGGCGATCGTGCGACTTACTTCGGCCAACAGCAGCAGCAGCAGCGTAACGCTGTGCCGGCAGAATGCATTGTTGTTGTTGTTGTTGTTGTTGTTTATCAATACAAAATTGTTTGTTCCTACCCGCTTGCTGTGTAGTCTTGCTCCTCGCAATTGATGGCGTAGTGTCGTCTAGTGTCGTGCCCAGTCATTGACTACGACGGTCGCACGACCTCCCGTTGATTCCCCCTACCGTCGCCAGAGAGAAGCGATGCCGTCAGCCATGATGATGTTTATATAGGCACAGACATACCTATATAAACAAACAGATCTCAGCGCGAGAGAGTCCGCTTCTCGTTCGGAATATTAATAATAATAATAGTAATAATGATCATGATCATCAGCATAATGTGCAACGCGATGTGCATTAACGACATTTGCATGCGCTTTGGCAGCCTGTTGTGCCTGTCGAACAACGCCGCGGACGCATTGGTTTGGGTTCGCTGTGTTTGTGTTGTATAGATCAATAGATGTATATGTTTTACATGTAAACAGTGAGCGCGCCCGCGAGATGGTAGCAAAGAAACCAGCGCCGCGAGAGAAAGACAGTAAAGATCCGAGAGAAGGAGAGATAAAGGGAGAGACAGAGCTGAAGCAGTTGAAGCAGGGTCGACAATCGATGAGCATACAAATCAAAGGTCTCTATTGTACAACAACAACAACAACTTGAACAAGTTATTCTTGAGTCCAAAGGTCCAAAGGTCGAGCTGACGCTTACAATCCACACGACGGAAGCTTCTGGGTGATCAGCAGGCCGTGCAAGTTGCCGGCCCAACCTTAACCTCACTGACCCCCCCCCCCCCAGCCTCCGCGAGGCAGGTTCGTCTGACTTCACACTGAGCCTTTGTGCCGGAGCAGCGACTTCACCGCAGGATCGCCGCCACAGGTTCGCCCGCCGCAGACCGTCGTCGATCGTCTCCCAACGATACGACAACGACGACGACGACGACAACAACAACACCGATGAATGAGTGCTGAACGAGAGATGGTGGCAGCGGTGGCACTTCACTCCGATTCGGCAAGCGTAGTTCGCGTAGCAGTTACTACTACGACTCGTGTGATGACCGCGTATTGCTGTCAGCATTCGTCGCTACTACCTCAATACGGCTTCGACCACCCGCTGACTTCACCACCACCAAACCACCACCACTACGAAGTTCAACACGAATGAGAATCGATTTGTAGAGCGAATCACCGCAATTGCCACACGGCGAGATTCCTCCTCATCTTGTTCCTTCATTTCGCCGAAATCGCCGTTCGTGGGCGACTGGCCGGTATCTGTTATTGCTCTGTTGCTGTCGCTGCTTACGCGGTCGAGTTCAATCAGCAAACGCAAATATTGTTCGCTAAGTGGAGCATAACAACAACGACGACGACGACGACGACGATAATGATGTCGTCGTTAATTCACTTCGAATAGAGAGACAGCGTAAAGCACCGCATCGCTCCGCCCCGCCGCCGGTAGTCATGGGAGCGCACGCTGCTGCACTGGCGGGCACAATGATTTCCAGTTGTTTCGTAAGCGCTCCCCCGGTAAGGCCGTACAGCAAGCAGTCCAGTGCAATCGGACAACTCCCACGCTAGAAGCAAGCTGGAACCCGCCAGTATATATATATATATATATATATACATACCCACATATATTATACTTGTGCATATACAGATTAATATATATATATATATATATATATATATATATATATAAGGTATAGTTTAAGGTATATTTTTCACAGTTCATTAATGCTGGGAAAGGCCTACAATACACATTTTCTACTACTTCGGCTTGCGCGTGTCGACTTGCAATGAAAAAATTCCTATAAAAGCATGAATGCCATTAGGTATTTGAAAATCGCTCCGCCGGTTATTGACACAATTACGTAGGTCAGCATTGCTATAGCCTGAACGTCGGCAAAGATCCTCAACAACGACGACGACGACGGCAAATTTACAGAAGCCGATGGCGATGCGTCCTGAAATCTACTCAAAATTGAGCTAATTTTAGACTGAGATGACTAGCCGCTGCAAGGAGGTCTGCTGGTAGGTGCCAAGAAGCGGACGCTGTCATCATTGCGTGACAATTGGAACAACAAATCTCTTAACAACAAGTCGAGTTAACTAAGCTACGCCATAACGCTTGAAAGGGTTGGTGAGAATTGGAATGCTGACTAGCAAACGGTACCCCTTCCCCATTCACCCGCTACTCGTAGCGCTATGGAACTAAAGGAATGGTGAAAACGGCCTAAAATAGCCTTATCTAGCCGCTACTGCATTGCTCGTTGCAATGACCTAATAAGCATTGGTCTGTCGCAGCTCTCGAAAAATGCTACTTAGAGCCTCCATGTGTACAAGCCAGATTTAGAAAATTCTCCTAAGGCAAAGCAGCACATCCGCATCTGAATACGACTGGCAAGTGATGGGTGGTCTGTACCCAGTTCCCAAAGTAGCCCCAAAGTTGCTTTAGCAAAATTACTACTATGTCGTCTTTTGAGACTGTGCCTCTGCATTGCTGCGTCAACTTGCGCCCTTGATTTAGATCGAACTATGGCCTAACGCTTTGCCATGCGCATGATTGAATCCGGCTCGGATATGACTGTATCGTTGTTCTACTAGCCAACGCAGTAAAGTTATTGTCAATGACGAGAGATTGACGAGCCGTATTTTAAGCTATTTCGAATAATACACATTACCGTACTCCAAAACTAGGCTGTGTACAATAACCGTACTCCAAAACTAGGCTGCGTACAATAACCGTACTCCAAAACTAGGCTGCGTGCAGTTATTCTCTACAACCTCCGGCGAAGATTAAGTGCAGTAGAGTGTTTCAATCAAAAGAGCTTCGATCGAACATTGGGTCAAACATAGATGAAGCCCTATCTCTAAGCAAAGTACATGGATGGTACGAAACATTTCAAACTGAACATTTTAATCTGTGAGATAAATCTCGTAAATTACGTTTGACAAAGAAGATGTGGGTGGTGTAAAGGCTGAAATTGACGAAAAGTCAAATATAACATATGTACGTATGCCAGAGGGGGCTTCGGCCTCGAATTTCGCGTTCTTCCACAAGCTTCTTCTCGACTACCACGGACTAACTTAAAACATTCGATTGATGGGCACCTTATCATTTGTCAGTCGACGACAAAGGAACGCGAACTTTACTGGCTCGAGAATTGCTGATACAATTCGACGAGCCATCAGCGTGGCAAATTATCCTTCCGAAATGAAATGAAATTGAGCGGAAAGCGATTCGATTCATGTGAGTCGGTGATTGCAGCCGTCAAAATTGAGCTAAGACAGATAGCTGCAAAACGTGATTTGAGAGTGTGCTTTGATGCATGAATGTACCACTTTATATATATTAATTAACTGTGATAATGGGTTTCTTTATTAAAAAAAAGGCGGAAAAAGTACCGTAAAAGGTACTTTACTTCTGAGATGTTTGTGAGGCATTGGTTGGGGTATTGCACGTAGGCTTCCCTTGGAATATCTCTCTTTGCCTTCTTCCTTCATTGTTCTACCCTCCTTGCCAGCCAGTTAGGGTCGCTGGTAGAGACAATTCTTCGCCCCGCTAACAGAGCGCCTGCTGCAAACTTTGCCAGGATATAATGGAATGGCTGGGCGCCGGCCCCTTCCGGGACCCGTGGGCATTTATCCTGACAGAACGAAATGACTAACAACAGGCTACCACATACACTGACAGACGTCTTCTCATATATATATATATATATATATATATATACGCAGGCGATTAGAGGTCACAGGAAGGGCATCTCCCGTTCGTCTTTTTGTTTTGGTCTCGGGAGACACTACGAGTTGCGAGGAGGCGGGGATCCTGCAAGCCATAGCGGGCGGAAGCTGCCCCACGCTAAGGACAGCGGACGCTCCCTCCGGTACAATTTTTCTTGCTTTCCTCCGACCTCCTTAGCCTGGAGCATCGGTCTTTCTTCTGTGCCCGTTGGCCTCAGTCAACAACAGACGCGCCATGAAGGTCTGCGATCGCGTTGTCTGTGTCGTCTGACTTGATTCAGGCAAACCCTTGTAGAATGTCAGTCCCGCTTCTCGCAATGATGCATCACCATCACCATGAGTTTCTATTTACTTGAGCTAAGCTATGCAGTGCAACATTGCCAGCCTTGCTAAACGCCCTTTTATTTTACCTATTATGTTGCTGTTTTATCTGTACTTCTTTATATAGCGGACAACAACCTGGAGCCGGCATCTACGCTTTTAACTGAGGCCAACTGAGGTACAGATGGAGCGACAATTGTCTCCTGAGAACGTGTGCACTGGGAATATTACTCTATCTCGTACAGAGTGGGTTGGGACCACTTCAGCAGCGTGCCGCGGACGGACGCCGCGTTCCCGCGTTGGACGTAGAGGCGCTGTTTCAAGAAAGCCGCAAATCTCTTGTCTTCGGCTGCGAGGTTTACACTGGTACAGATTTATAAATGAAGAAGCAAGAACTTATATATATATATATATATATATATATATATATATATTTATATTTATATATAGAGAGAGAATAAGAGAAAAGGATGTATACGGAATCGTCTTAGAGTCTAATCTTGATTATATATTGAAACCGACTTGACTATTGCGGAAATCCTGCTCTCTAGAACTGCTTATGAGCTGTATCGATTTGTGAGCCCTCATATCAAAGTAAGTCAGACAATAGTTATAAGCACCAGGACATTCTGAAAGAGCAATATACAGCGGAAATAATGGCACATAACGAAGCCCAATATGTATTCGATGCCAATCCTCGTTGTGAAAAAAGAACTAAACAGCAGATTACGGCGCGCGGTACGATCCTTTATGCCAGTCAAACCGTATCGTTATCGTCAAATGCAGAAAAAATACCAATGTTGAATAATAGGGAAATACAGTGAAAAACATATTAAACCTTGCAAACGTGTATTCAGTTGACCTTACCTAAAAGTATATATATATATCAATTACTGCTATCTATTGAATACATGTTTGGTTGCGTTATTTTATGACCGCTTGGTTTTAAACATTTCTTGTTTTGCGCCTGTGCATGGCGATTCTGCAGATTCACTACCGAATATTTATATATTAGGTATAGCCCTAACGCTTGCGTTTGACCTACTTCTGCCCGCATACTGCCGTCTGATGCCGCAGGCCCCGTATCAAACGGACCTTCGGCTCAACCGGACCTTCTTAGACTGGCGGCAGCAGTCAGCCTTCTAACCAGTAAGTAGTATACTCTGCATGATGTGCAGCTACCAGACCCCCGTTCACGACCCTGTCGTCGAGATCGGCATCTTCATGCTCATCGCCAGCCGCACTCAAGTGACCTGTTCCAGCCTCCAGTTGACGGGCGTCGATAGTCACGTGAGACACAGTAAACAGAGCATTCAGAAATTCGGCTGAAACCCTTCTGGTCAATGTTCAAGGCGGTCGAGCGCGGTGGGAAACGTCACAGACGGCGCTCTGCTATCCTCTATAGTCCTGTTGTTCTGCCTGCCGGGTAGGGAGACGGCGAGCGGAGAACAAGGGGGTTGATGCCCTGCGAGAAGGAAAGATCCCTGTCCCTCCGGCGGGAAACTACTCTGTCCTGTCTTTGGCGTCATCGCAAGCCACCAGCGTCACGACTACCTCCACTCCGACTGGCGAGCACCGCTACGCGCGACACAACCAGACAAGATGTTACGGCTCTGGAGGTAGGCAATTGTTTGTCTGCTTAGATGGCTGGCTTTGTCTGCCTAACCAGTTGTGACCAGTAGTCGAACAGGCCAGTCAGAGTCAGACTGATGTCTTAGAGTAGCCGTAATCCGGCTGACATTGACGGCGAAGATATCAATGCTGATGATCGTGACCATAATAATAATAATCATGATTATGATGGTGATGATGATGATGCTGCTGCTGGTGGATACAACGTTCTATCTGCTTGAGCAACGGCGCCAAGAAGACGCGAGCCCTATTTGTGCTTCACAGGCGTTTGTCCTCTGACGCGTTTAAATTAAGACGCGCGATGTGTCTCTCTGCGTGTATCGATCTGTCGACTATCGCGCACTGACTGGTTTTCTCCAGGCTAATGGCGCCTGGATTTCCTCTAGTACAGTATACTGCGTTTGTTGTGAAAACTGCTGCTGTCATCACATTGCTGCTGTCACGGCGATTGCTCCTGGATGCCTGTCTACGCTGCTTTGGTACGTATATATATATATATATATATATATATATATATATATATATATATATATATATATATATAATATATATAGAAGATCCAGCGTCAGAGTCGAGCGCATCTTCTTTTATATACGGGTGTTGTTGCTGACCTAAGCGGTCCGGTTGCCACAACTATTACTGTCGCCGCTCGCGGGGCCGGTAGTTTTGTCGCTGTTGGTCGCTGACACGTCTAAGTATATCTATCTATTTGTTACCGAAACCAATTGCAACTATTAGAGTGGCAACAGCCATACAACACGCCACCTATAAAGTTGATTTTTATTCTTGAGTACAATATAAACGTCATTATTAGTGGAGTGCACAGCGCTGGACTGAAAATCCTTGCACTACTTCTCTTGTCGGAAGCGTGAAGAAGATAGAGCTTCATGGAGATACATTTTGAAATGTATATTATACTCAATTTGAGTGAAATAAACATAATTGTAATTGTAATAAACGTCATTATCGGCCGTTACGTCTGTTTCTCGTGCTGCTGCTGCTGTCGCTGTTACGGTATGCCCAAGGCCTTTTGATATGACGACATATTTTAATGACTTACGCACGTTTGCACTGCCTTCTTTGCCTTGGTAGTCAATTAGACGTATAACGTTTACGCTACTAATATACCGCGCTCTCCTTTCCGCTACGTCTGACTGATCTGGTACAAGAGACCGAACGTACGAGCGGGTTAGTTGGTGCTTCCAGATACGCAGACGACGTGACGAGGCATGGGGCACATTCAGGTCTAGCATGCAGCACGGGGGTATTGCTCGTGGCACGATTCCTTAGCTGAATATGCAAAAATCTAAATAAATGTGTACAGAATGATGAAACAAAGTGTTAATTAAATTCACAATTATAGAAGATATAACTATAGAAATTATAGCGTCGCTATAACGATATCCCAATTGCTGAGCTCTGATATTAGCCGCGTTATAATTCTCCGACGAGGACGAGATTGAACAGAAACAACCTACACATTATTTATTATACAGTGCTGTTTGCATAAAGCTGAAAGAAGCTGTTTTGCTTCTCAAAACGTGAGCATGGCTATTATGGCGTGTAATTTATTTAATTAAATTATACAATTATTGGCTGAGATTCCTCTCCCTGTTAGATCGAGTGACGCCTTCCTGGCGCAATGGTGATTTCCGAAGGCGCGGAAGTAGAATAGCCCATACGTTTATTTTCTAATTCACTTTTCCCTTGGTCGCTGGAAAGCATGTAAACTGTGAGGTTGTTCTTTGTGACATAGATTCGTGACGTGATTAGGCTGCAGTAGCAGTAGAAAAGCTGCTGCTGCAAAACGGAACCCGGCTGATTTGACGTCTTTGATCTTTGCCAGATATTTGGGGTAGGCGTGAATATTTACGATTCTTGTTCTCCTGCTAATGTCGCTATGGAAGGTGGCAGTTCTGATACAGGAATGAACCTAGTCACGGATCCGTCTTATGCTAGCGAGCTCTTCTGCTGATAGACAAGCTTGTTAGAAGCTACCCTAGGAGATCACTGTCTCGATTAGTTTATTAGATTAGTCGATTGCTTACATAACCGACGACTTCTGCGCTACATCCCAGTCAAAGAGAATTTTTCCACCAGCTCAAGCTATTCGACCTGCTACTATGACGTGCTGCACATATATTATGCAAACGCTTTATTCAACAAAGTGTTCACCCTGGGGACATAAAACGTCGAAGGACTTGGCAGACGACCTTACCTGTACGGGAACATCTGGTTCAGAATTAGCTTTGTCGCAAAATTTGGAAGAATCATCTCCTCACGGCGTGCGGATGTGTAGATACAGTTGAACATTTCCAACACCAGTTCAGCGAGATTCTTCCTAAACTTCATAAACGCGTACCTGGAACGTTTGGTCTGCAAGAATCCGCGCAATATCCAGGACCCATCAATTGGGACGACGTCAACATAATTTGCGACTGCTCTGCTGACATGACTTTCTAAAGCATAAATAACACACTAATTCCGCAGATGTAATATCCTGCCTGATGGATGGGCTGGCGAGAATATTATGGTCATTAATTCTACTTGCTCATAAACTCCGAAAACAAATAAACTGTCGGTCAAAAGTTGTAGATGTCTAATTATAGACGAGGTAAGGCACGTGTAGCTGTACGAGGAAGTACACGTAGTCAATGAGTTTCGTGTATATATGAGCTACAGAACGGCAACCTTGAGAAAAATGTTATCCAGCTCATGATATCATGCTTCAGCTTTACGACGCCATATTCCCTATTATATTCTTAGTTGTTTCTTGTAATTTGCTTAGGGCGTGCAGTCAGTCAGTCATGGAGCACTTTACCCTACGATGGCTAAGCAGTTTGGTCATGCAGAGACTTTGAGTACCATTTTAGCCACTCAAAGCCCATTTTAAGCTTTTTAACAGTTAAGCCTGCCAGTAGGAGAAAAATAAGCCATTATATGCCGGATTGTGCGGTCATTAACAATGCAATCGCACGCCACAAATTCGGAATGACAATGCGGTACAGCAACCTCAAAGACACTACTAATAAGACTAAGCTCCATTGCCCCTTATGTCACGACCCTTTCTAAACACGTAAAAGAATATATATATACCCCTACATTGGACCCTTCGTAAAAGTGCACACGTTCGCAGGGACCCAATTGTCATGTTCCCACCACAATAAATATTATTATATTGTATATATATATATATATATATATATATATATATATATATATATATATATATATATATATAGCGCGACTTCCGCGTGCTGCGGGGACCTTCACGCGCCCACTTGAAAGTTGGTTAGACGGTGTAAACTCCCAATAGTAACATTCCCGAGGTCACTTTTGTTGGCGCGGGAGGCAAGGCATACGATATCGGTTAAGTGGCAACGAATACATATTGTCATTTTGTCGTGGCCCATTCGAGTGCTGTTAAGGCTACTATTATATACGGGCAAGGTGTGCTGCTCACTGACCCCGGGCTAGACGGTTTATGCCCCCCGGGCCTTAGTAACCTGGGAGTACCGTCTGGGACGCCTGCTGCCTTGGCTTAATAGGCATAATGAGGGCGAGGTCACCACATGAACGCAGAGCCTGTCGGGTATATATATACGAGGTGTGTTCAATCGTTATCGCGACTTTTGAATTTTCGCGGGTTACGTATATTCGAATTTCGATTTTTTGTGGCGTTATGTTGGTACTCATGTCTCTCACTTATGCCGACAAGCTCGGCCATTTTGAATGTTCACTTAATTGTTGACAGCTGCTTTGCTTGCACGTGTTTTGGATCGTCTTCGATTTTTACCTATTCAAAAAAATGGATCAAAGAACCTGTATCAAATTTTGTGTGAAAAACGAAATTAAGTGCACGGATGCATTCCGAATGTTGACTGTGGCATACGGAGAAGCTTCCTTGGACCGAAGCAACGTTTATCGGTGGTACAAAATGTTCTCAGAAGGCCGAGAAGATGTGAACGACGAAGAGCGTGCCGGACGCCCGAGCACTTCAACAACAGACGAAAAAATTAATGAAGTGGAGAAAATGGTATTGGCCAATCGTCGAATCACCGTTAGAGAAGTTGCTGAGGACCTAAACATATCGATTGGCTCGTGCCATTCGATTTTTATCAATGATTTGGGCATGAGACGGGTCGCCGCGAAATTCGTACCAAAATTGCTCAATTGCGACCAAAAACAGCATCGCATGAACATTGCTAATGAGATGTTGGACTCTGTCCGCGACGACCCAAATTTGCTCCAGAGGGTCATAACTGGTGACGAATCGTGGGTTTATGGTTATGACGTGGAAACCAAAGCTCAATCATCTCAATGGAAGCTGCCGCACGAACCAAGACCGAAAAAAGCGCGCCAAGTTCGGTCGAATGTGAAAGTTTTGCTGACAGTTTTCTTGGATTGCAGGGGCGTGGTGCATCATGAGTTCTTGCCACAGGGTAGAACGGTCAATAAGGAATATTACCTGCAAGTTATGGGCAATTTGCGCGAAGCAATCCGCCAGAAACGCCCGGATTTGTGGAAGAACAAAAATTGGCTTTTGCACCACGATAACGCCCCTGCTTACACATCGTTGCTTGTGCGCGAGTTTTTGGCCAAAAACAACACACTAATGATGCCGCAGCCACCGTATTCCCCAGATCTGGCCCCCTGTGACTTTTTCTTGTTCCCTAAACTGAAGAGGCCCATGAAAGGACGACGTTACGCTACGCTTGACGAGATAAAGACGGCATCGAAGGAGGAGCTGAACAAGATAAAAAAAAATGGTTTTTTGAAGTGCTTCGAAGATTGGAAAAACCGTTGGCACAAGTGTATAATATCTCATGGGGATTACTTTGAAGGGGACAAAATGGATATTCATGAATAAATGAATAATTTTTGAAAAAACACAAAAGTCGCGATACGTTTTGAACACCATATGTATATATATATATATAAAGCAGACGCGAATTTAGTGCTTTGTTTATCGGAGGTTGTATTAGGCATTAAACGAGAGCTAGTACCGCAAGCTCCATTCCCATTGGTAATCTTTAGCGGCTTTAAACGAAGTCATCAGTATTAAAGATACGCTTAGATGCGGCAACAAAAGCAGATGTCCTAAGTTGTAACATTTACGACAGTTTCACAATGAATATCCGTAGAATTATTTATTAGCCTTACATTGTCTTCTCAACTTACTGATTCCCCCAACAAATGCAAACTGTGCATATTGCCATAACAGATCACTTATAAAGACGTGTCCTTCGTTTCTGTGGGAAGCAATAGCATGCAATTATTTGTGAGCGGGGCATAGTAACTTTGCAACGGTTATTTATATACTCGTATGAAAATGTGGCGCTTACACGGAGTTTCGGTGCACGCGCAGGCACAAATACTAAAGGTTATGAACGTGTTGATAGAAAATTGTCGTGGGATTTTGCCTAGATATGAACACACAAGGACCATACACAACGCCGGGCGCAATAGTGTGTAGTTTTGGCAAAGCACTCATATTCCTATAACGACGCCAAAGATTGACCCAAAGCGTATGATAATCAAGCGGGTTATTATGAAAACATAGCACATATAGGCACGCAGGAACTACTTGTGAGTGGAATATTGCTACTGAATAATACAAGAGCATATTAAGAAGGACACTGAGACGAGCAGGAATACCATCCACACTCGAGATCAAAGGCCTGAGCAGAAGGTAGCATTGAATTACGTACGACCTGATGGGGTTACGATCATACCTCTATGGTCACTAGGCAAAAACCTTGTCGAGGATGTGACTGCCTCATGCCGGCATCACGGCGGCAACACTATCATTCACCTTCGTCACAGCTCTATCGAGAAAGCGCAGATTCGAAAAGCGGAGAAAGCGAAGTCTCACGGAGCTATAACTTCATGCCTTGTGGCTGTAAATGTCGGCACCGCGAAGGTTTAGAGTGAGATTACAAAACGTACGGTGGATATTACGGGCGGCCGACGCAAGGCGATGTTGGATGACGAGGCAGATTGCGTCCTGTGGTGTTTGTAAAGGGAACATGGCTTCTATGATAGCCACGTTTAATAAAACGTGACATGAGCTAGCAGAAAATAACTGATAGCAGTAAATACGCTTATTCGCAAAAGTACGAATTAAAAACAAAAACATAGTAACAGTAAATATAAGATAAAAGTATTTCTAATAACTTAATTTCGTTTTTTTCTCCCTTTTCTATTATATTTGAAAAAATCGACATTGTTTAGATTATTTTTGGTAAATATTTGACATATATTTACAGTGTTTACGAAAGAATTCCTTGAAATGCTTTACCATTTTCAGAAATGTTGCATATATAGAACGAAACATGATATTGGACGAAAATATTATACAAAGACGAATGTAGGCAGCCATATTTGTCGATCGGATCAGAGATCATTAGCGGGAGATCATTGAGCTGACTTCGACGTTTTCTTATTTTTTGACGCGTTTATTGTTCTTGCAATCGTTGCAAAAAGAAACAGAAAAAATACGATTACTACAACACATTGCAGTTGGCTACAGTGAGTTGTAGTATTCGTATCTATGGTTGTTGGAGGCAGCGTAGTAAAGGGGTTACACCGGTACGATTCCCGTTGCTAGTCGAGATTAGATGATAAATCATACTACTGCTGAGAGTCAGCTATCATGCTTCCAAAAGGTCTGTTGGAGAAACCCTAGATACTCAAACGTGTCGGGCCCTCACTGTATTAAAGCCCGTAGGGGACGAAGGATGGTGATTTAAAAACAACCTTCTTAATTTTTCATTCTTGTTGTTGCTTTTGATGCTGTTATTGTTGTTGTTGAGGTTGCGGTGGTAGATATCCCATACGGGCTAGCCCTAGCATTGTGGCGGTTTTTCGATCATGTTCTTTAGGTCGAACTTGAGATCGAACGAGGGTCTCGAAAAAGCCCGTAACAAAGGCAATGGCAGAACATCTTCCGAGAACTATGGGAGGTTTGAGGAACGCGCGCTCATTGATTTACGATCACACGCAGACGGACACGAATCGCTCTCAGACACATGGCCGGACGTTGTGACAGATTTTCAAGTGGGTTGCCTCGGATCTATACATATATATAGATTTAGGTACAGGCATTGTATATGTATATATATATATATATACAAAAGGCGACGCATATATATACAGGAATTGTATATATATATATATATATGGTGGCGGGGGTGACTGTACAAGCAGCGTCAAACCCCAACCGACGCTCGATTGTGCGTGGTGGACTGTGACATTTGGTCGCCGACAGGGAAGTGTTCTAGCCATGCTAAAGTATGCGTTTGGGTGCGTGGAATCCTCCTTAAGGCTCAATACTCAATCAGTGATGTCAATGTCTATGCCAGCGACGTCGAAATGTGTTTTCGCTATCAGCAGCTACGGAATGTGCGTTTCAGTTTTAGAGAAGTGTGCAGTGCCTCTTTGGCATCGATTAGGAACTTGGATCTAACGCTACCCATGCACAAACGCAGCAAGGAAATCGCTGTTAACACTGTAACAATCCTACTGGCCTAAAGGTGCATTTGTTCTTAAAAACCCCGCACCTGTACACGAAACACACGCACGCACACACACACACATATAGATTGTGTCATCGTTATGTTGATCCATGCTCCTTTAGCGTGAAGCACTTGTTGTCGAAACAGAAGAAGACAGAACCCCAATACACAGCGAGCAAAAACGTGTTATACACCGACTATCGTATCGATGCGAGACTACATATCGATTGACGTCGCACAAATGTCTATGGCGATCTATAGCTCGTTCTCAATCGTTTATGACTGAGAACGTATGCGTCACCTGACTGCAGTTCTGCTAAAATAAACCAATGTTTGAATCTTTGGCGCTAGTGGTGTCCGTCGATGTGTGGCTGTGTGTATGAGTCTCTGCGATGAAAGACCTGGATTGTTGACGGCGTGTATAGGGGGCATAGGGGGAGAGAGAGGGACGACGACAACAACATAGCGATCCACAGACAGCAGAAGCAGCAGCAGCAGCCGCTGTCATCAGACAGATTTACGACATCACAACGCGCTCATAACCAGACATCTACCGGAGCAAATTCAATACAATAAAGTCCACGCAGCGATAACGCCGCAGCAAACGTGATGTGACTAGCATCATCACAATCATTTTCGTGATCACCACCACCGTTCGGCGACAGTTGGCGTTGGCGGCCGTATTACACAACCACAGGCCAACAGCAGTGTGTGCAGCCAGAGGTCCAGAGAGGTCCAAGGAACCAAACCCAGCGGGCAGTAGGCAGGAGCCTGCAAACGCAACTTTTATTGGCAGATGTTATTGCCAAGAGTAAAATAATTGCAAATTTAGATGTATTGTCTACCCAATTATATGCATCCCTTGGTACGGGGTGGATCCATTAATCGAGGTACGCCTCCTAGTCGCGTTTTCAATGGACTTTTTGCTAGCTCCACCTCAATGGCTTCGAGCAGGGACCGATTCGCGTGAACCAAGACCTAAAAAAGAAGAATGTGCCCCTATATTTCCGATATTTTTACGTTTCCGGCAAAAACGGACGATGTCAATCCGGGCGTATGAACTAGATAATACACCATCGTGGCTTCAGATGCGATGAGAAAAGCCTCATTTCTTTAGCTCGCTGGGCTGGACAGTTGTCGTAGTGGACGAACCACCGCCCTGTGAAACTTGAGTAAAAAGTTATAAAAATATACCAAAGACAAAAGGAAAACCGTTTTCGCCAAATTTTATTAGAAATTGGCGAGTCAGCAAAACCAGCGTTTCTTTTTTGTCTTGTGACAAATCACGGGGTACCCCCCGAGCAGATTTTTTGGTAAGTTCGAGAGACCACATAGTAGTCAATGGTACCCGAAACTGTAATCAGCAAAACTTTTACGGAGGCTTTACTTTGTGTCATCGGATAACCCTCTTTCAAAGAAAGCGTTTATACCAAATTGGCATTGAGCTATAACGCGACAAACATTTACAAAATAACTACTTAATTTACACGAAAATACAGGACATAATATATGCAATAAAATGTGTAGTATTAGCGATCGAATACTACCTCTAATATGATCAAAGGCTTGCTTTTTCAAAAAGAAGGCTGTTTTTGGATACACAACGGTAACGTCAAGTAAACGCGCTTGAGACGAAAACAGGTTGCCTTTTTCATGTGTCGACCTTGACATGCGCCAAGCAGACATTTTACTTATGTATTCAGTGCGTGCAACTGCCTCCTTGTAGGTGAAGCATCAGTTTCTTAGAGAGTTTGGTTTTAAGTTTCGTGGTAGATTTGCTGGTTGTAGCCAACATAACAAACGCACATTCTGGCGTGATCGTAGTGATGCGATTGCGGGCAGATTAATGTTTTCGCTGTTTGAAGACGTCCAATCCATGATCTCCAACGGAAGAAGTAACATCTCGGATTTCGTGTTCCGTGGCTGCGCACCAATATCGAACGAGGAAACGTCTCGTTGGAGACGCCATGATGACCGGCCTAACACATAAACGTTGCATGTCTAGTGCAAGACGCACAGAAGTTTACCGATGGAGCGTCGACACGTGACATATCTCTCTGTTTGTATATATATATATATATATATATATATATAGAAAAAGAGAGGGAATACATCGATTCATGGGGGCAAGGGGGAGTAAAAACGAGACCAGACGCAAAGTCATCATGTTAACCTCTCATTAGATGTCGTTTAGCCGATCGTAATGTTGTCGCTGTGTACAAGGTTGCACGAAAGTGGGCGGCATCGAGGATACTCCCATTAGCCTTTTTGTGTGCTGCTGTTCGCGGTGCTATCAAGGTCCACGATGCCGACGCAGCCGACAACAACAGCAGCAACAACAACGGCAACGACAAACAGAAAACACACCCGCGCGTTCAACTACCTAGAACTGCTGGTAACAATGGCGGCCATTGGCGGTGAGGCGAATTCTGCAAGTGAACTTTGGTGCGAGTCTACATCATTATGTCCAGCACAGTGGAGGGGAACGGAGGGGCGGGTGGTGGGGGTTGGGGGGTTGGAGAATGGTAGATGGCTACTCCAGAACCACCACCACCACCACTAGCAAGTCCGACGAAGTCCGAAACTTCTTCGTTCGGAACGAGAGAAACATACGGTGAGACCCTCCTCTCTCGCCGAGACAAAAGCGAGATCCCTTCTTCGCCCATGGTCCTGATTCAGGCTTTCGGTGTGAGGCCGGGCAACCTTCAGCCGACGAAGACGACCATGCCGGCAATGACCACGACGATGCCGACGACGACGACAACAACAGCAGCAGCAGCAACAACAGCAACAACAACAATAGAAACAACAATGCCAGCAACAGAGGGTACAGGGACAGCTATCCACCCACCCCACTTATTATATAGTGAGTGGGATGCGCGCTGCGTCCGACCACAGCTTGGCGCTCGTTGGTTTGCTCGAAATAGGGCTGGTCATGACAGCGCAATATATGTATATGTATATATATATATATATATATATATATATATTGTTTGCACTGAACGTCATCGCCGTTACCACGCCTGCTACACATGACTTTCCAACTGTTCTTTCAGAAAGAATACAATGCCAGTGTGCCCGCTTGTGCACACACGGATGCAACAACATCATTCATCCAATGTAGCAATGTGTTGCGACATCAATGACGTCAACAGCAACAACAATAATAATTGATTTGCTCATTACCATAGGTTAGGTAAGCAAATTGGTTTTGTGGCACGATGGGCACTGCTTAGCAAGCTTGAAACAATAACGTGTATATCAATGCAATTAATGTCTATATCAGAAAAACACGAAGACAATTTGCTTATATATATATATATATATATATATATATATATATATATATATTGACAACGTGGTATATTATCGGAACTGTCTCTTACAATGCTTGAGTTTATAAATATATATATATATATATGCACACTATTTTGTTAATAAAACTTTGGGCTTCGTTCTGTGTCGTAGGATAGTGTGCTGAATCGACTGTACTAAACGAAATAGTCAATCCATGAATACACAAATGGCTGACTAAATGGATTGTCCAGCCAGCGATGGACCGATCATTAACCGGCAGTGTCCGAGGGTGGGGTGGTGTTTGTTGTGTCCGCCGTGTCTACCTCAATGAGTGTGTTCTCTCTCTCTCTCTCTCCCTCTCTATATATATATATGCTCATATGTAAATGTTGTGTTTGTACATCAATTCGTACAGAGGCGTACATGAAGATGTGGACGTTTGGACGCGTCGATGTACAATGTACACATATCTACGCCCACGTAGTGTGCATGTATATATTGTACCCATGTATCGTTGTTTGTGTTAGCCCTGTGTGCGCTATCCATACCGGTTGGATACCCGGCTTGTATAGTGGCGCACCACTCGCGCGTTCATGTCGTAAAATGTTGTGCGCTTCGAGCACAGAACACAACAACGACCGACCACGGCGGATTTGGCGGCGATCGATGGTGATGGCAGCAAGAACAACAACAACCTTAACAACAACAACCACAGCAACAACAACCACAACAACGACAACAACAACAACAATCAGCGCACACGCCCTCTCCGCGGGATACGACCTACCTGCCTGCCTGACACCTACTGTCTGCGCACGCGAGCTACAACATCTATTATCACCAAAGCAGGCCAGCAAGCAAACCCTACGACAGAGAGACGACGTACGGATCGATGCGCGACGGGTTCGAAAGTTCGAAAAAGGACGAGACATTGTATATATATATATATATATATATATATAAAGCAAGAGAGAGGAGGGGAGACAGAGGGCGAGATGGAGAAACACAAAAGACGAGAGAGATCAGAGACCAACACATGCGAAGCGGGCCCATCTCTCGCCGCTCCGAAGTGTTCGAACGCCACGATTGATGCAGTGACGGTGATGACGAAAACGATGACGACCAAGGTCAAACAGGACAAGGGCAGGGCCAGCCTAGAGAAAGAGCAGTGTGGGTCCTGTACGTCGGCGGGTCGTCCAGTACGTCTGCGGATCCTGCACGCCTCCTGTGTGTCCTGTACGCCTCCTGTGGGTCGCGCGTGAGTCGCAAGACGCCAGCGAAAGTGTGCTTCGTTACATTCAATGCGCTAGCCGCCGGCCGAGTAAACGCTGTTTATAAACACTAGAGAGGTGCGTTCGAACAAGGAGTTTCTACTTTCGATTTGCTACCGTAAATGTGTGCCCATATTTACGGTAGAGCAGTGTTTATCGCTGCGAGCGTGTCGCTCTGGCGCCCGATGGAAATCCCGTTGTAACTAAACGCTCGAATGGCTCAAAGCACAAACATATCATAGCGTGGCTATAATTACAAAGAGGCCACGGCACGAGATTGCGTGCCTCACCTTACCTGCAGCGTCGTCAGCGTAAATACTGATGCTATTCGGCTGCGAGGTAACTCGGTGTGGCGTTTTTTAACCGCATGACGGAAGTGCGCTATCGGCAAACACAGCGATTAGCGAATTGTCGCCCGTAGAATGCTTAATGTTTTTTTTGGACTGACTCTCAGACAACATTTACAGTCACGGAATTGTCCTCGCATTGCTTCGTAAGACGGACTACATTAACACAAATGTGCAACGGCAAGGATAGAACCTGTCACAGCACATATATATGTGTCTCCTTCGATCGCACAAGGCGCACGTAAATGCATCACGCTACCGGGTTCGACACCCGTAGACTGAAAAACGCGTCTGAGTCAAACGCAGATCCATCGCTAGATTTGGCCGTTAGGTCGCCACACGCACTCAACTCTCATCCATAGTTGGCCTTGGAGAGCCAGCGAAAATGAGCCACTGTCTTGGGGGTCTGCCGGTAGCAGGCATCGCAAGCTCAAACTGGAACTGGCGACAATATCAGTCCACAATTTGTCTTCTCGAATTTCGGCAGCGACACTCTTGCTTCAAGGAACGGCACCCATTGGCAGATACGGTAATGTACGCCGATTAATTGGTGCCATTCCAACTGGTCACCTTGAAGATTCGTAGGTAGTGCTAAGAGAGGGCTGTAAAACGTGTCGGTCTAAGGCCACAGTTCTGACACGCTACACTCGCTGACTGGGCGAGCTCCAAGGTGCGCGAATCGTTTAGTGCCTATCGTATGCTACCTTTTCAGCAGCAACGAACCTTTTGCTATCATACGTAGGCGCATACTCGGAAAACCATGGTAGCCATGGAATGTATCACAGCGGGCCTAATTCAAAAATGTCATAGTGTGTTCCACATCAACGTAGCCTCAATAGCGTCACACGGCTGACAACCAGAATTAGCTGGCTTTGCTGCCTAACCAATACTTGCGGTGTTCCGTGCGAATGAACCGGCCAATCATGGGTAAACAAATAACGATAATTATACTAATAGTGCGCATTGCTATAACTATTGTTGGTAGTGTTTGTATCTCACAATACTATTAGTGATGCTGTTCTGAAAATCTGACTACTTGTGGGAGGTTAGAAGTTAAAGAGCAAGCCATTTAGGATTACATTTATTTTATGAAGAACTTGCAATCTCTACTATTGCATTTTTTGCGATAATCATTTAATGCGTTCATGTCTACCCGCGCCGTTTTTACGGTCCTACGGCATAATAAATCTTTGTAAGTCTTGGTAACGATGCAATACGTGAGCTGCACTCGCGACACGATAGTTTACTCCTTCTTTTCTCCTCACATAAGAACTTTAGGCGAAAGACGCACTTATTACCTAAAACGTTTGCTATATATAGATAGCCGTCTGTGAGCTGTTGCCGAGAGTGCTCACGAGAGATCCCGAAAAAGCGTTTCGGGAAAATGCGATCAGGAAATCGGAATGCGGTCGTTGTAGAGTTGACATTGATGGTACAAACACCCGCCGTTACCGAATGCAACCGAGCCAGGAGGCAAATACCGACAACCTCCTCTGAATATTGGCACTCGAGTATCAGCACCGAAGTTAACAACAAATTTCCCAATAAAACTGAAAATGTCTGTAAAACTTTTTAAAATAAGTCGATAAACGGAACGATCGCCGAATACAATTTCCTAGCTTCGCCGACCAATAAACGGGAAACCGGCGGACATCGTAAACCGACGGCCGTTGCGGAGGAAAAGGATAACTGGAGTGACCCGCTGGTAAATATGTCAGCAACCTGTCAGGACCTGCGCTGATACAGCAGAAGTTGGACGACAGCATCGCAGCTGATGAAGGAGACCGTCTTGATGATGGCGGTAACCACTGCTGAGGCGGCTAAGAAGAGAAAAGCAGCTGCAATAGCTACAATACAGCGACAAAGAGAAGGCGCTCGATTAAGCAACAAAAGCAACAGGAAAACTTCTAAACGGGCTATGGAGTCAAAAGTTGATGCTGTCATAATGTCACATATGGAGGCGAGCGATGAAAACACGCCTGGAACTAGAACTAAAATTTGTGTGGAGCTGAACAAGTGGAGTACTGCTAATGGTAGCAGTGTGAACGTATACTGTTTGGACACCGTTAATGAGATGAACGCAATTAAACAACGTATTCTGCAAGACGTTAAGGGCGACAGCAACGACATGGAAAAATAGAGGCTCTGTAGGGTAGCGAACAAGTAAACAGCGAGGGTATCGTGATGGAGATAGCACTATGGAGACTCCAGTATCGCGAAATATAGGAATGCACTCTTGGAAGAAAGTTGACGAAACAACCGAGGAAAGAGCGAATCTGACAAGAAAAATATCCTTGCAAGTGCAAACAATAAACACGCCCAAGAAGGTATTATATACTTGAACTCGTAATCCTCAAAGCTGTGCGCTGACAGCACGGTCGGTATGCTCAACAACCGATTGCTGGTTGCCGGTCCTTGACCAGTGTCCTTGGCCGAGGCATTAGGTTTCGGTGATAAACCAATCTGGCAAGAGGTAATTAAAATCAAACGCAAGCTAGCAAACTATATTGTAAGTATGATGTCGGTATGTTTGCACTACGCACGCGGATATTTGTAAACAATTAATGTAATATTACCATAATAATAATGATTACTGTATGAAGCCAGCAATGCACAGTGTGTGAACAAAATACAAAAGGCAATCTCCTCGGCATTTTCCTATCTAGTTTAGACCAAGAAGGTATTTCTTAACGACATGTTTAGAAAGTCGTAGAAAGTACCTGCTACCCTGGGCGAAGAGGGCAGTCATGCAATTGCAGTTGAAATTTGCCGAACCTTCTTTAATATAGACTGCCTTATGATGAGGAACAATGAGTTGGCTAGTTACCCCGGAAGCTGCTGCTGCAGCTGCTTTGAGACATATTGATAGACCTTTCACTCTCCTAAAGGCTTCACCTCAGATTGTGAAATCATTATCATGACACCTTGTGAAAATTGAATCAACTGTCTACCAATTTTGTGGTGAAATAAATGCTGAATTGAAATCATTAGAATGGAGAAGAGAAATTCCTCTATATTTTTGTCAGTTGCTTTATGGCACACTGCTCGAATAATTTGTCGCCATGGGACGCCACAAAAATACTTGCTAGTATTGGTTCGTTCCCCCTTAAATGTTTGGTGTGGAATTGCTTCTGTCTGCTTTAGTGCTACGGGAAACGTGCTGAGCCTAATATGAAATACAATAAAAACATGAACAAGGCGTACAGCAGTTGACGGTTGCACTGTCTTAATAACCTTGGAACGCGCGTGCTGAGGTAGCGCGCATCGCGACTGGCCTCTCAGCCCCCTCAATGCTCAGGCTGCGTGCAGTCCAGGCGGGACAAGTAGTTCTTCCCGTATGGCCGAAGTAGATTCATCTATCAGAGAGCCATTGGAGTTCTGGCCGATTGCGTTCGAGACGCTAGGCGGACACTGAGGTTCAGTGACACTCAGAGAAATCAATAGAGTTTGCACTTGGTGGCTTGAGTTGTCAACTGAAGTGATCGGCGGCCCTTAGAGCATATTTTGTTGTCCAATGATCGGCGGTCCGGTGGACTTCTTGGGCAGAGGTTGTCATCGGAAATTTAACGAATTTAACTTCAGCAGCCGCGTTGAGCAGCAGCCCCCTGACCAACTGATCAGCGCCCGAGCTAGAGCTCCCTCACTGAACTGATCCCGCTGCGTGTTACACATTCATTTGGGTACAATGGGTTAACGCATTGTGTGTTAACGCCTGCCTGACATCTTCAGAAAAAAAAACTCACGTGTCTATGTACATTGTGATTGAACATAAATACAATGCCAAGAGTTAAACAAGAGAAAAGCGTATACAAGAATGGATATAACGATGGCGATCAAGCAAACACGGCGACTCGTGCACGACGAACAAATAAAATCTCCCCATAGACGGGGAGATTTTGTTTGTTTGTTTGACATTGTGAATGGAACAATGGGAAAGAACTAGAGAAGAACGGGGGGGGGGTGCGGGTGGGGTGTAGTTGAGCAGCACGCTGTGTGCTGCTTGACGGCAGTGATGTATGCCGTCATGTGCTGTGTAGTTCGAACGAACAAGTTGGTTCTTTGTCTGTCTGCCGAAATGTGTTATGTATGCGTGCTTGAGTGAGCATCTTTTCGGCTGTTCATCGTGATGTGCTTGTCGTAGTAGTTGTTGTAGTAGTAGTAGTAGTAGTAGTAGAAGTTCTAGTGGTAGTACATGTGCCAACCAAACAAGCAACAACCACTTTACTCGTGCTTATGCTCACACACACACACACACAAATACGCAGCCCCGCAGTAGCAGGGGTTTCGATGCTGTTCTGGTCGGCGCCATTTTCAAAATGTACAAGTGGGACACAAGTTGTTGTGTTGTACATTGTACATACACAGAAAATAATGACGACAACAATAACAGCAATAGCAACAGTAACAACAACAACAACAACAGCAGCAACAACAAGAGGAAACGACCGCATCGTCAAAAGCAAGAACAACAACAGTCGCAGCAACAACAGCAGCACCTATCAAGCGAGGTGACTGCGAGGTGATCTATGAGCTCTGGATGAATAGAGCGATAAGGGTGCTTGTGTGTCAGTGTGTGGCCGTCCTACTTGTTCGCAGGTTCGACTGTGCAATCACGCAAATACGGATAGCATGACCAGTCAGTCAACAACACAGTACGCCGTGGTGGTGGTGGTGGTGATGCTTTTGCTGCCGCTGCAAGTTGTGGCGAGTCAGTCTTCAGTCAACTAGTGGGTTCTGTCCAGCGTCGAAGCCTTCTCCTTCAGTTAGGCAGACTCCCCTACAAGTACTGAACGAGAGAAGACGAGCTCACTCACTCGCTGACTGACGGACGAACGGACAGTCTCCCTACAAGTTGTTCCTTCCCACTTCCACCTCCTGCTAACTCCTGCATACTATGCTCTGCTACGGCTACTTCTACTCTAACTACTGCTGCTGCTACTATGACTACTACGACAACTACTAGAAGACTGGAGGCGACAGGATATGGATGTCTCTTGGGTGCGAGCAGCCGAGAGAGACATCCATAGCCAGCTTGAATGGCGTACTCTCGGAGACAACAGTCAAAGGCGTTCGTCCGGGCAGGCAAACACAGTACACGGTAAAGCGGCGGGGGACAGAAAAGGAAAGCAAAAGAGGGAGAGAGAGATTGCAAGAAAGAGCGAAGCATGGCGAGAGAGAATGTGTGAGGGAGAGGGGGGGGAAATTGCGAGAGTTTGCAGGCAAGCAGGGCAGATCATCGAGAGAGAGAGAGAGAGAGAGACGATCGTGGTGGGGGACCACGAATGACAACAAAAATCAAAACTAACGAAAAAAAACTACACGAAATAACGCTTGTAGTTGTTCGGGCGGACGAGCGCGCGGGCGAGCGATGGCAACAAAGAACACGAAAAGAGACATTTATCCATATAATATATATATATATATATATATAGAGAGAGAGAGAGAGAGAGAGAGGAATAGGGCGAGAAGGAATGGGGGGCGAAATAAAAACCTACAAGAGGGAAATGCTCGACGTTGTCGTCCCGTCAACGTTGAAGTACCTCGAGCCGCGGCTAGCCGAAGGTCTGTCGATGTTTGTCGGGTCCGTTGGATCCGTTCCTCAAGAGGTTGCTGCTGCTGCTACCGCTGCTTCTGCCCGGCGTTGATGCCCGGCTGGCCGTGGCCATCGTCGAGCACCCACCAACCTCATTGCTGTCGCTTATTTCGGTTCAGCTCATCAGCAATATCATCATCGTCAGATCATCGCCATCAGCATCATCATCGCCATCATCATATTGTTATGCATCGAGGGTGTTATTGTGAGCTATTGTGTGCGTTGTTGTTGTTATTGTTGTTATCTGGCTTTGCATTGCTTGCTCACTTGAGCGCGTCTACAAGCGGCTCTAACTAGGGCGACACCATCACTGCCGGCTGTACTATGCTGTACGACCGGCCAACAAGCGCCTACCAATCTACTACTGCAATACTCGTGCTAGTAGTAGTAATAGTAGTTGGTAGTTAACAAGTACAACTACTACTACAACTACAACAACTACTTGAAAGCCATCACCTCTCTTCCGGGTCGTGAAGTTTGCCAGGACGACCTGTTTGACACGACATCTCCTGAGAAGGACGCGTCAGTTTCAAACTCAACGACATGCGTTTGTTGTGTTGCTGAGATCAGCGTCGTTGTTGACGCTGCTGCTGCCTGCAACCTGTGTGGTTGTTGTGCTGCTATTGTTGTCGTTGTCGATATTTGTTATCGTAGCTTTGTTGTGCTTGTACCAGTAGGGAACGCGCACGTCGCTTTTTCACATCTTGTACCGTGCAGTCTCCTTATCTCGACCTCGAGTGCCTTGCGTTACTCAAAGTCTCGACTCGGACTTGCTCGGGGAATCGTTAGCATTCTAGCGTCTAGGTCTAGCGTTCGTGAATCATGCTCTTTTTATCTATCGTAACGTGTTTCGAGTAGAGATTTTTGCAACGTTAAGTTTTGACGGTTTGTTTGACTGTTCGGCGCGTTAGCGTGTCAGCAGCCTACTATAGAGATGCGAGGCCGACTATGAATGGAGATCGAAGACGCAAAAAGGTTTTGTTGTCAAATAGTAGTCAGCCCTTCTTCAGATCGCGTTAAATACCAGGAATTGTCTTGGCTTGACTGGCCCAAGCCTATACTAAATGGATCTGGAACATTTCTACGCCATGGTACCACCAGTGGTTTGGATGTCGCAAAAAAGGGTGTCTAAAGCTGGCACAGGTCGACTTTCTATGCTTCTATACAGGCGGCTGTTAAAGGCATGGCTCGCCAATCCATAGACAAATAGCCTGTATGCAAATGTACTCTTTTTAAAACATATATAGTGTAAGAAGTGTTGATTGTCAAGTTTATAATGTTTAATTATAAACCTTACAAACACTATTTCTTTCCAAAGATCGTACGGTTGGTGACTTAGCGTAGTTATCTCTAACGACCTACATATAGAGGCTGGCCTCCGTGCAGTTAAACGAATATCTGCGGCAAGCGAACATAGCATTGTTGATTATTGCTTTAGCAAATAACCCTCTGTACGTTCCAAGCGCATTGCATCCACCATTGTCGCAAACAATCTCTTTTCGACGCAAGTTTCTCGTTGGCTTTTAATTTCCAATAAAGTAACACTGAATTTAGCCGCATAAATATATATATATATATATATATATATATATATACAGTCCTTACATAGAGGCAGTGTGGGATGCGAAGAACTCTGCTTAGTCACTCAAACTCTTCTTTGTTTTCTTTAGGGTCTAAAAATATCTGCCCTATAATTTGCTTTTTTGGGTATACTAAATATAATACAAATACTACTTTGGGTTTGGTAGGTGCTCTTCCTTGGCATGCCGCATACTTACATCGGAGGAGTTAACTTCGCCAATCTTGTCTGCGTTTTCTTATTATACCTGCTATTATGGTGCACGTTAACTTCTTGACCCGTGGGTGCTCAAATGATTTTGATTAAAAGAGCCTTCTTTACACCGAGCATACGAAGTGTGAATATTTCTCTTTCCCGATTTTCGCCTAATTTTCACACGTACAGCCATATATATATATATATATATATATATATATATATATATATATATATATATATATATATATATATATATATATATATATATATATATATATATATATATATATATAATATATATATATATATATATATATATATACATAAATATGTGTCGACATAGTTGAAGCACACATGCTATTTTGTGTTGTGCTTATGATTTGTGATACTTTATGATTGACTTATTTTATGGCTCTTCATGACTGAGAGTTAACCATTTATATTCTATTTTTTTATTATATATATATATATATGTCGAGCCCGGTGGCGTGGTGGTTTAAGTCTGCGCCTCGCAACCGGAGAAGACACATAAATGCGCGGGTTCGTTGCACATTTGTATTTATGGCGGTCAGGCCTATGAAGCAATGAAAAAAACAGTTCCGTGGACGTTAAATCTTGGCTGAGGGTCAGCCCGAAAACTTTACTATATATATATATAGCAGAACTTTTTGATCCGAACTCGTATATACATATGATCAACCGCAGGGTTCCGTCTCCGCGGTCTTGATGCTCAATGTAACCAGTGTCGTGGAATATCTGGCGGGCAGTTAGTCTGTCACGATACCCACAGCAGCGAAGAGTTGGCGACATCGGTGTGAACAACAACACCACCACCTTCACCTCCACCAGCTCCACCTTCTCCACCACTACCAACAACAACCCCACAGAAGGGCGGCGCAACGCAGCAGCGAAGAATAGACCCAGCGATATCCGCTCGTCTTCCGTCCGCCAAGAAGCCGAAGTCGGGCCGCCATCTTTGTCCGACGATGCGACGAGATCGCGCGAATTGTGATTGTTGCTGTTGCTATTGTTGTTGTTGTCGCCATCATCGAACAGTGATCGTGCGATTTCAGGTTGATCTCCCTTCCACTTGCCCGTCTGTTCTCCGGCAATCGCCCACATACATGCATACATATCCAAACATACATACACATCCATACATACGAGTACATGCATAGCAAAAGAGATACAACAGACGTGCATACACATACCAAACGGCCGCTAGCGCCACCAGCCATTGACACTCATCGGTGTTGTTCTTGGTGCTGCTGCTGCTGCTGCTGCTGATGTTGTTGTTGTTGTTGTTGTTGTTGTTGTTGTTGGTGTTGTTGTCATCGAGATTGTTGTCGTATGATCCCGCGCACCACCGTATGGACGATCTGTCGGTCAATCACTCGGTGGGTTCGCCGAGCGGTGGCGGCGGCCATGGTGCACTTGCAGGACGAAGCCCCAGCAACAGCCAGTAGTAACAACCACGAACGTGCTTCTACGATACGACAACAGGAGCCGGTTGGCCAGTTGGACTAGTGGCGGAAGCAGAATTAGTAGCCGCCAAAGTAGTAGCCGCCGAAGTAGTAGCTGTACTAATAGTAGCATGATAGTAGTAGTAGTAGTAGTAGCGGCCGCCGCCGCTGCCGTACGAGGAGCAGAATTAATCGTAGGAGCAGAAGTTCGAAAGCGTTCGGCGATGATACAGCAGCAGCAACAGCAGCAACGGGTAGAGCAGCAACACCTTCAGTCTCTTACAGCCTACACGGCGCCCAACGGCAGTAATGGCCGCCGTCGAATTGTCGAACCAGAAGCTAAGGCAGAAAATGTACACAGCCTGCACGGCAGCGTCTGCGACTGAGACGGAACCAACCAGCGGCAGCAACAACAACAACAACAACTACAACAATAACAACAATAACAACAACAGCTACTACTACTACTACTACCACCATATGCTATGTTTTGTGTAATCATCTTGCGAGCCATAATGTCGCTCTGTTGATGCTTAGGCTGCGCCTCTGTTGTCGTTCGATGTTGTTGTTGTTAGCTGTTGCTGTTGTTGTTGTTGCTATTGAGGTTGTTGTTGTTGTTGTCACTGTTTCGCTGTTGTTGTCGTCGTCATCCTCGCTACGCGTGTTGCCGTCTGTCTACCCATTTGCTGCCTACCCGCTATTTGTTGCCTACCCGTTGGCTGGACGAGATCCTTTACGACGATGTCTCTCCACGCCACGCTGACCGTTCACCGCTCTCTGTTCGCCGTTCTCTGTTCGCTGACGACCGCAAACTCAAAACAAGCTCAGCCCGACTTTGCTGCTCTCGGTCATTTCGGCTGGCTGTTTGATGGAGCCACGAGATTCGATATAACCCTCTCTATCAAGCTACATCTAGACGCCGGCGGCGGTACTGGACGGACCACTGGAGGTCAGCCACGTTCCTACTGCAACTCTGTGTATGACTTCTGCGTCTCCTGCTAGACGCTTCGAACGTGGACAACTATAGAGTTGCACTACTAATACTAGCAAAACGGTCACCAGGGCTTGTCGAGCCCGGTGGCGTGGTGGCTTAAGTCTGCGCCTTGCAACCGGAGGAGACACATAGGTGCGCGGGTTCAAACCCCACCGTTGCACATTTGTATTTATGGGGCATGTCCGTCTATGAAGCAATGCGAAAAGCAGTTCCGTGGACGTTAAATCTTAGCTGAGGGTCAGCCCGAAAACTTTGCCAGGGCTGTGGAATAATAACAGGGAGAAACAAGAGGAAAGATAAGTTAATGCCAAGAACGAGGCCAACAACAATAACAGCATCAACCACTATTAGATCATACCGGCGTGTTCGGCGGAAAATTCTGCATAACCTGAATTACACCATACACAAGGTATCGAACGGCGAATAGCCAGGCTAAGAAACGTCATAAAAAAAAGTCGATATGTCGTTTTGTCGTACGTTCAAGTTTTCGCGAGCAGAACCGTAAAATGTTGCCAATACGTTTCCGCCTTTCCTTACATTGGAACAAATATATCTTCTTGCCGAGTTCGATTAAACCTCAAAACATGTACCTAATTTATCATACATCCGATGCAAGTATGCAGACCTTTGCTTTGGATGTGACTGTCGAAAACGCTTAGTTACTTGGCAACTACGTAACGAAGTAGCACGTTCAAAGTAAGCACCTAGTATGCATCACCGAGACATGGGCTTCCAGTGACAAAATCTCATCAGCTGAGCTGTCACTGGGCGGTCGATATACCGTTTTTCGTAAAGACCGCAACAGTCGTGGTGGTGGTGTGTGCATTCTCGCTACATCCGAATTGCAAGCTATTGAAGTTTCTATTACGGATAAATCTACAGAGACCATTGCTATCGACATACTATGCGGAACTGATCAAAAGTGCCGACTTATTTGTTGTTATTTTTCACCTACGGGTTCTGCAACACAACTTGCTGAGCGAATGACTACACTTTGTGATTTGCTTGATGAGCTCTTGCAAGTAGACTTTCCGGTCATTCTGACGGGAGATTTTAACCAACCTGATATTAATTGGAGATGTATTGACCTGTCCTCAAGTGAAACCACCAAAGAATACATTTTTAGCTTATTTTATTCCCTTAGTGGTTTATCACAACTTGTGAACGTACCAACTAGACCACGCAGCGGTACCATTTTAGACCTTTTATTTACTGACAACGAAGATATTATAGCAGAGCTTTTAGTAGACGAGCCACCCGTAAAGTCAGATCACCTTGCTGTGTATTTTAAAATACTTATTGACACACCTCAAAAGTCCGCTAGCCCTTCCCTAGATTACTTCCATTCGGACTATGACGCAATCGCGGCTAACATTGCAGCTACCAACTGGCGTTCGTTTTTATCTCACTGTGACTCCATCGAATCACAGTATACGTCATTTGTGAATGCCATTATATTTCTCGTGGAGATGTTTACTCCGTTAAGAAAGCCTAAACCATCTACCTTGCAAATGTTCATAGAGGACGCATCTAGTCGCCTACATAGTCTGACGCCATCGTCCCGTGCACACTCGCGCTTATCCACTCAATTGGCACGAGCCGCAACCCGCAAAAGGCGGCTAGAGGAGGCCAACCTAAACATTCGTAATGCCAAAGACTTTTTTAGATATGCTGGTCGCCGTTTAACACTGCAGTCTGGAGTGGCACCACTTATAGTTGGCAAACACACGGTCACAGAAAACTCCGACAAAGCGGCAGCTATGAAAGATTACTTTGAGAGCGTATATGTTCAGCCGTCTGGAATTCCCAACACCGTTAATCAGATCCCGACCGTTCTTATAAATGACATTGTTTTTAACAAGGAGAAGGTAATAGTGCACCTCAACAGCCTTAAGAAAAAATGCTCGCGGACTCCCGACAACCTTCCTCCAATTTTATTCAAAGAGCTCTCTGTCAGCTTGGCTGAACCATTATCATTGATATTCACTCGCTCCTTCGAAGACGGTGAAGTACCGAGTTTCTTTCGGCAGTCCATTATCACCCCGACGCACAAAAAGGGTTCTCGTGCAGCGCCAGAAAATTACAGACCTGTGTCTCAATGTTCAATACCTTGTTTGCTAATGGAGAAAATAATTGTGGCTGAGCTTTACACATTTCTTGATTCTAAAGACCTGTTGGACTCTTCACAACATGGTTTTACAAAGGGTCGATCAACGGGTACCCAGTTATTGGAAGTAGCTCACGATTGGGCGCTTGCCCGAAATCGCAACATCCCCCTGCATGTCGTTTACTTTGACTTTTCACGTGCATTTGACCGCGTTGACCATCATCTGCTTCTGACAAAGATGTCAGCGTTAGGTATCGGCCCCAAAATCATAAACTGGTGCAGAGCTTACCTGAGAGACCGTACATTCGTCGTCAAAGTTGAGAATAGCTATTCCGCGGTCGGCAGGTGTGTATCTGGCGTCCCGCAGGGCTCATGCTTAGGCCCCCTAATGTACACTATATTTGTACAGGATCTCGGGGTAATGCTTCGAGATATTGGTGTTACATATAAGCTGTATGCGGACGATCTCAAAATCTATGTTGAGGCAAAAAACGACAGCAACATAGCTATACTACAGAAAGCGATTGACACCGTATCCCTTTGGGCAGAGGACAACCGCATGCAATTATCTTCTTCCAAATCTGCTGTTCTCAAGACATTGCCAGATACTACTCAGTACATGCTAAACAACCAACCCATTCCTGAAGTCTCACGCTACAAGGACCTCGGGGTAATCTTCGACCGCCAAATGAAGTTTAGACCTCACATGGCTGAGGTTGTCAAGGCCGCGTCTCGAATATGTAATCTCATAATGCGGTCTTTCATTATACAGGACCATAATGTGTACCTAAAGCTGTATCAAACCTTAGTGGTACCAAAGTGGACTTATTGCTGTCACGTATGGGTGCCATTCTATAAACGAGATGTTGACCTTTTGCAGAGCGTGCAGGATAAGTTCGTGAAACGAGTTGCTCGCCGGTGTTGTCTACCACGCGAGCGTATCACATTGCCTAGTGTTAGTGAATACCAATCCCATGCCGATTACCGCATGTTTAAACAACTAGCGCGTCAGAAACTTATTACTAGGTATTTTGTTCTAAGACCAAATAATCTCCGGAGCGGCGTTTCCATCCACCCCCACGAGATTGCTCGGGTGGACGTTGTAAACAACACATTTGCCTGGAGGATTGCACGTCGTTCACAGATTCAAAACGACTTTGCTTCTATTGTAATACCCCTTTTTCAATAAAGGTGATATGATATGATAAAGGAATGGCCGTTATATTTGCTATTGCCTGAGAATAGTTTTTAAGCGCAAATGTTTGGTCGTAAGGGCAAATTTGTACGGTTTTGCACGTAAAAGCTTCAGCATAAGACATAACAAGGTATCGACTAATTATGGTGTTCCTGAACCTGGCTGTTCGCCGTTTGCCGGCTCGCGTTTGGTGCCATTCGGATTATGCATAATTTTTCGCCGAACACTTCGGTTCCACCGCAAACGTTGATTTTGCACAACTATGTAGTAAAACAAGGACACATAACTTTTTCTTACAAATTTTATTCTCACTCCAAACCAAGACGTTTCCGGCCCCGTCCTTTCATTGGGAAATGTTTGTTATTGTCGAGTTCTACCAAAGTATAAAATAAGTACATACGGTTATAGATTACCCAGTATATAAATCTAAATTATGTCTAATAAATGCAGCTAATATATATATATATATATATATATATAGAACATATTGTGATGATTTATTAATCCTTTGCAATACGTGCTGTGGTTGCGTAGTAATTACGATTTTTTGGTGGGATGTCCAGATTAAGTGCATGTAAAATGACTGTGTGGCGACGTTCACTACCGCCGACGTGTCGCGCGACAGCCGCAGCGCGTCATTTTACATGCACTTAATCTGGGCAAAGAACCAGAATTTTCCCACGAACACGGCGGTGTGTTTAGCTTCTGTCTAGGAAACCTGGTTGTCTCGCAACAGCACATTCTATGCTCCTATGTCGGGCAAAAACACCAATGTCACTAATTATAGTTATTTAACTCTCATTCCGAAACAGGGCCTCTTAGAGACCATGTTCCATTGGAAAAAATATTTGCCTTAACGAGCTCTACAATTCCATATATCGTTGATCAAATATTCCTGTAATACCCTGTATATATATATATATATATATATATATATATATATAGAAAATATTGTGATGATTTACTAATCATTTGCAATACGTTTGAACACTCGGCAATGCTCGCCTCATATATATATATATATATATATATATATATAAAGCGTCTCGAAGGAGTCCATGAGCGATCGTCCTTATCGCCAAAGGGGTTCAAGCGGTCACATGTATGTTGTGGGGAGTAGAGCTACGGGAAGTCACACATTGATATTGACGCACTTCTGCCAATAGTCCTCCGTGAACTTCGGGTGCGAGCGCTAATCAAATAATGCATATACCTGTATGTAGGCGTTTGTAGATTTGGCTTGCTTGTGCTGCCGTTCGTGGTTGACTGCCATGAACATCGACTGTTCTCAGCCACCATAGTATGCATAAACGTCGCCGAAAAGCGGAACGGAAAAGCCGATAGCCGTATAGACTCAGACGATTCGGCGGAAAATGATCGATAACGCGGCATGGAGCATTTCTAAATCGTGGTTCTTCGACACAGAGCAAATCGTGAGGGTAAATGGCCCTTAGAGGTTTGTCTTAACAATATACGCTATGTATAGTTTGCATATAGTTCTGATATAAATGATTGTGAAAATATGAACAACGAGCTACTAGCAACTAGTCATGATGATGCATTTAATTTGGATCGCATTTTATCAATGTCATAGTGCTAGCACGGAATCGCTCAATCATGTACTTCATGAGGACGTAAAACAGGCAGAACCCGAATATAGCACGGCGTTGTCGTACGTGCAGCAACTTGTACGGAATGTGTGTGTCGAACGTAAACGACAGAATTGATTGATATTCGCTGGGTATTCGACAGAATTGATTGATATTCGCTGGATAACTAAATAGACCATACGACGAATCGCGCTATCTAACGACAATGTTTCCTTTTTTCGCTCGCTGCCAGCGACTTTGTCGGCTTCGCCGTTCATAGACATGTCAACGCTCGTAGTTTAACGCCCACGAGTTAGTTTCTTTGCCAAAGTTGTGTGTCGACGGGATGACTTGTCTTCGTTGTCCCTTCTGCACCCCCTCCCCGCCTCCCCCCGCCCCGTTCTATCTGCAGCAATCATCAGCCAGTGGTGAACGCTAAAATCGCCACGCACAGCGGCCCCATGTGGCCAAGGTAGCAGCAGTAGACAACTCGCTGATCTAATCATGTGACAATCCTTTCTCGGTCTAGTTCTTTTTTGACAATCGCATTTACCCATACTCTCCACCGCACACCCCCACTCTATCCTAATCCCCCCTCACAAAAAGTCTACAGGCTGGTCAGGTCTTACTTCCCCCCCCTCCCACCTCCCCGCCCCCCGTCACGCAGGTCACGCATCCTGATTGGCTGGAGCCATCAGTTGGTCGATCTGTTGAGTTCGTCTCGCTTGTTCGTTCAAATCCGAGTAGTGGCAGCAGCAGAAGCAGCAGCAGTATCATAATCATCATCATTCTTTATCTTGTCGGTCCGTCTGTCTGTCCGTCCGTCCGTTCGTCTGTCCATACGAAGGAAAGTACGAGGCCTCACAGCGTGACCGGTCGAGCAAATCAAAACGACGAGAGCAGCGGGAAGATCTTCTGCAGCGCCAGCAATAGTTGTAGTAAGCACAATTCCGGATCAACCGTCGACTGAAACCGTCGTCGTGCTTCCAGGGAAAAGTGCTTCCCGGGACAGCGGGACAATCTCTCTCTCCCTCTCTCTCTGATTATTTGAGACCATAGCGCGACGTCGAAAAAGAGGAAGAACATGAGAAGAGGAACCAATTGGAATAAGGGAGTGCGCTTACATGAGAGAGAGAAAGAGATATGGACGTTTTTGCATCGTTTCGTGGTTCGGTGTTGTGGTTCTATTCGAATTGCTACTCCTACCTCAGCCATCCCTACTACATCGACATCCCTACTACGAATGCCGCTCTCTCTCTCCCACCCTACCTCCCTCCCTCGCTTCCTACTCAGTATAACGACGGAGGTCGCACGACCTGCTGCAGAAATGTCACCGCTGTTGAAGGCCACCACACCATCTTGAACCACTTACAAGTCATCGGCGCCATGATGAACCCAGCCTAGCCACTTTGCTAACATGCGAGACGGTTTCATGATAGTCGGCAGGACAGAAGAAGCACGTTACATTAAGTTGAAACGCCGAAAAGTTGAAGAGTAATTACATGCATGATTATGATGTCATTGACAAGTTCAACCCTATTTTTTGACACACAGTTTCATAATGAGCGCAATGTACATCTATGATTGTCATTCGTATTACTATTATTGTCGTTTTCTCTAATGTCCGTTCTATAAACGTGCTCATATACTGCTGGTTTTGGGTGTTCGAAGTGATAGTTCACGTCGAACGTACTTCCCAGACGTCTCGAAAAGCGCGAAACATTTGCGACACAAAGTGAAACCATCCATGAATTCATTCATGTTGAACAGGCTAGAAGCACGAATTCGGCTGACGGATGATACAAATGCCTGTCAAACCTGCCAGACTCACCAGTTAGTTGTGAAGTGACGCGCCTAATTGCGAGCTCCACCTCTTACAAAGCACCCAGTTTGCGAATCTGCTGATGCGGTGCGGCCAGAAGTACTGTTTGGCGATACCCTTGTGCGAGATCATAACGCGTTCGTATGATATAGTATATCCGCCAAAGAACCGTTCTCGTCTCTGAAGTGAAAAAATGCTTTGATCGGAACACGTAGATGGTTTGCTTGTCAAAAGCCGGATAAATAAGTAAGCATAATGATACAGATAATAAATATCGTCAAGATATGTTGAGTCCAGCTGCAGGAAATTACGTTTTAATGCTTAGAGGTGGCGTTTTAATGATCATACAGTCTTGATAGCTATAATTCTCCATCAAACCCCCCCCCCCCAATCACTCCTACAATGCCAACGAATCACGGTGATTTCTGGTAGCCGTGCCGTGATATTAGCGTAACTAAGATGTGCCAGTAATTAAAATTCCTAATCCGGCGGTGTTCCGTATACTAGTGACATTGATATTAACTTATATGGATATTAACTTATATATATAAATATATAGTGCCGATAATAAACCACGTTGTCAATCACTTATATGGTTTACATATCACATGCTACTATTACTATCAATATTACACATCGTGTAATATAATCTTAAGTGGTTGGCCATATCTTAGTTGGTCTTATGACTGTAGACGGCGTCGTTTTTTGTAACCCAATAAAGTCTCCGCGCACTACTTCAGCAGGGCATCTGTCGTGGGAAAAACCACAGGATAGTGTTGTTTACGGAGTATTGGAGCGAAAGTGTCCCCCTATTTTTAAAGTATTCACCCCCAACTTGATGGAAGCGAATAAAATGTTGATGCAAATAGCGAATAATGTTGCTTGATTTAGTTTATTAAAATGCTGGATTCCAGGTCTCAGTATAATGTGCATATAAGCGCTATATACCTATTTTTAATGTATTATTTAAAACGATATTAGACACAACTTGCAATAAATTCAAATGAGCCACAATACAATGGGGATGGGCTTTTATGAACGCCATCAATCTGTATATCTTTCGTGGGTGTAAGACATGCAACTTAAGTCTAACTAACGATGCCTGAATCCTGATCAAGTATGTCACCGAACATCTTTGTAGGAATTTTCTTACATACGGTCTCATCATTCCTGCCATTACGTCATACTGTTGTTGGTCAAATGTGATGATTCACCTAAAGGAATCTACAAAAGTGATGCCTCTGTATCTATTGTACAGCGTGATGCTAGATTGCCGAAGTAGACCTTAACTAATGCTTATGTATTAGCAACATCACAATCGTAACATTCTTCTAAAAAACACATGTTTCTAAATCGTGTGGAATCGGTCGTGTAGAACCTGCATCTACATATTATATCGTACATGATCTGACCACCGCGATATTTGTGAACCCTTTTACTCGAAACGAAGCGAACTCTTTACTCTGGACACTGAGATGATCTTTAGAAGCAATCCGCAAACAAGTCCTTCGAGGACATGGGCCTATTTACCCAAAGACTTACAAACAAACACAGCGAATCACAACCCACATTGCTGTTGTTGTTGAACAGCTTGTACGAGTTTTTTGTCTATGATTTTTATCACACAACTTGCTCTTCCGATACAAAGCAATGCTAGTAACAGTGGCAGCAGTCCTAGCATTTGTTGGCTAATCCATAAAGACGTGGCTCGGAATTGCTCACCAAGATCGCTCAGAACGAAAAACAAGATACTGGAGATAGAGCCGGGCAGATCAGGCAGGCGAGATCGGGTACTTACTTCAACATCATGTCACATTTATGTCCCATGTCCGTGTTGTCATCGACCTCAGCGCCGGTCGGTCCACGGTCGCGTCGCGTCGTTCACATCGAGTCGTCCATCCATGACATGGTCCGCCTCATTGCCGTTATCGACGATAGGCGACTTTGCGGAGCTGCTTTGAGGAGCTCCTCAAAGTCGCCAGCAACCGAGACAGCAGCGCCTAAACGCTGAAGTCACTCTTTAAGTTGACTTTGCTCTTTTCTAATCATGCTGCCTTCCTCGTATCCATCGTGCATCCATCATACACGGTGCGCCGTCCGAGACACACGCCCTTTGCACTTGTTACTACCGCAGCTAAAGCTTACGTACTTTACCTGTCAACCGCTTGCTCACTCACAACGGTAAGCATTGCGGCGTTGCTGCACACAATACGCAATGCATGCATACATACATGCAAACAGATACAAAGATAGATGGATAGATGCATAGATAGATATATGGATAAATGTCGCGCTTGTCGCGCGTCCATCCACCCTCACGGGGACTGTTTGTTCTGTGGCGCGCTCTCAGCTAGCAAGCAGCTCTGGCCGATCAGTGTTGATCGGCGCTGCTGAGCGGCAGGACCTGCGCCGCCTGTAGTAGCAGCATTGTGGGTAGGAAGCAACGCACGACACGCAACAGAACATGCTCTTGATTGTTCCCCCTCCCCCCACCCCCGCGGCCAACCCCAACCCCAACCCAAACCCCTGTCCCCTCACTATCTACTCTCTGTTTGATGATAGTCGACCCGGTCGGTTCTTTGTGGAGACGATACGACGAGACCAGAGACGCGGTACGAGGGGATTTGGCCATTTGAAGGCGAAGTATGGGGTCGCCGCCGGGCCGGGGGTGAGTAGGCTTTACCCACGACGGCTGAAGTTCGCACTGCTGCTGCTGCTGCTACCGCCGTTACAAACCGCCACAGAGATGAGAAAAGCCGCACGCGGTCGTATGCAAACGCAACGCCAACAACACATTCATCCCCTCTCGCGCTTTTTGCTGTTTCTATCTCTCTCTCTATCTGTCTCTCTAGCGCGCTTTTTAGCTTCTAGTCTGAGAGTACATAGCGCGCACTATTGCGTCCGAATGTCTTCTGAATGTCGGTCGTTGAGCAGAGGAAAATGACGACGACGAAGTCGACGCGGACCAATTCACTATAGATGCTGAAAACAACAGCGCCAGTAGCAACTCTCCAAGCCGACCAGCGAGATGAACGGGTACGAATGATCGCGAACGGATCATCGGGTGCAGAGACGATGAGAAGGACAAGGAGAAGAACGGGGAAGAGAAATAGGTGCCCACGACCAGAAAGATCACCTTTCTCCTTCTCATTCTCCTGCTCCCCCCGATCGCCTCTCGTTTCTCCCCCGCGCGCCCAAAGCTGGAGAGACCGATCTACCAACCTGCCGCCCTGCCGGCACAAAAAGAACATCCGAAGTCGGAGCCCGAGGAACCAGATGAACAGCCGACTGTTCGCTGAGATGCGAAACGCCACAGCGAATAAGAAGAATCAATCCGAGCAAACCTCTCTATCTTAATCCTCTCGTAGGACCCCGCTCGCTGAGTTTCGAATTTAGCCGCGGAAAGCGCTGTCGGCGGCCGCCACGACGGTGATAACGACGACCGATTGTGTTGTTGCTGCTGCTGCTGCTGCTGATGATGATGATGATGACGACGACAACAACTGAATGGTCGCAATGTTTGCAACTGATGAAAATGGGTTGGGTTTATATATATATATATATATATATATATATATATATAGAGAGAGAGAGAGAGAGAGAGAGAGGAACAAACGAGACGAGGCGAGAGGTATTTAGATAGATCGAAAAAGGTAGCATTAGAAACGTCATCCGTCCATACACGTAGGAGCGCATACAGGAGGGAAATGGGAACTGCAAGCCGGTAGGTAGCATAGAGGGAGGTCGTCAGACGTCCTAATGTCTACAGACATTGCCAGCGTCACCATTTTGGAGGGCAGAAGATTAGTAGTAGTAGTAGTAGTAGTAGTAGTAACATTGTACCACTTCCTTCCTAGTTCTCTTCTGCATCGCGAGTCGCGGACCCGATGACAACAACGACGACGACGACGACAGACCGACTTGTTCGCTATCTTGGAACAGATCGACTAGCGCCCCAGTAGACGACCAGCTAGAATTAAGAAGAGCGCTAGAGTCGACGCGCTAGCACTATAAACCAGGCCGGTCTAGGTACAGGTAGGTAGGTAGGTAATCGGCATCATCATCATCATCGTCGCCGCCGCCGCTGCCGCAGTGGTCTGTCGCAGTAGTCGATTCGTAGTCGGCGGTCGTGCAGAATTGCGTCGTAGTCTTTTCCGCGTTCGTTCTTTTTCTGCCTGCCTGGCTTGGCTTGGCTTGGCTGGTCTCATCGCCTCATCGCCTTTCCCTGCGAGCGGCTTTGCGGCTAGAACGGCGGCGGCGCCAACATTGGGACAGATGTAGAGTTAGTTTGTCATTCAGACTGCGCGGCTGTTTTTGGCTGTAGCTCGGTCAGGAGCAGGCGAACGGACCCCACCGTCACCGCGAGTGCCTCAGCGCTCGTCGTACGACCAGCCTTGACAGGTTAGTTCCTCCACCCCCCGCCCCCTGCCTTGGCTGGTCAGTACACTGGATTGGATCGCAGAGGGTCGCGCGGGCTCGTGGTGGAGTCGGCCCATCTACGAGAGTTTGCGCTTTGCGTAGACTTGCATAACGACAAATGGCAGATGATGTGTTTGTTCAATCAGTTTATTCGTTACCGTAGCCGTATGCAGAAGAGAACTTAACTTAAGCAGAAAAAAAAACGTTGCGTAAACGTTATCTATCTGGTGGATAAGGCGCGTTTGGGCCGACCCATATATCTATATATCCATCTATCTAACTAAATGGGCTAGCTAGAGACAAAGTTTGACGCGTTCCGCAGGAGTGAGTTGGGTAACTAATGGAATCGATGTCAGCACGACAACCTCAACGATCTCACACACATGCGTGCATGGATAGACACGTGTCGATACTTTTAATCTTGCTTTGAACGTCAGTTGTTTGCAAATCAATTACAATAATGGGCCAATAATCGAATCTTCTGAGGGAAATTTGCACAACGTGTTTGTAATTAGCTCTTACCCCACACGGCCCGATAAACGCTGTGAAGATAAACACTTTGCCTTGGAATTTAAGCACGTGTCTATTAATTCATTCCACTATATTCACACCAAATATATATATATATATATAACCCCGCAAAGTTGTACATTGTAGGAAAATATGTTCACAAGGTATAGTTGTTTATTTATGCTATAGTTAGATCAGAAGAGGAACCATGCCGATGTATGCGTTTAGTCACGTGTTAGTTATATAGACAGTTGCGACAATAGTAGTAAAATGTAGACACTAAGAGTTTGTTTTGTTTTCGCCATTGAATATAGCACATTGAGGTAAAAACATTTCAACGTGCGCCACAAGCAGGAGGGATCTGTGGAAACAAATGGGTAGCTGTACTTTTAGTGAAACAAACAATGAGAGAGGAAAAGATAAACGTGGGGGGAGGGGGTAATAAAGGCCGTTGTCAAAAAGACGTAGTCCAATGCCACAGGACAGACTGCGAGAGGTGAAAGGGCATAGAACTGATTTCTCTCATCGCCGTATCATCAACTTTATGTGCCGTATTATATATATATATATATATATATATATATATATATATATATATATATATAAATGAGTTCACTGGTTTGTTTTTTGCTAAACGATTGCGCTCATATATGTCTCTTACGAAATTTTTCCTAGATAATCATACTTGTTTGTAATCGCCTACAGTGAGGTCAGCGTGTAAGACGATTTCATTTCATCACGACTCCCCCTGAAAATATCGGTTGACATCCGCACAGTTTTCTTCTATCGCGTAACATTATGATTCGTAGTACACTTCCAGTCATACATGTGGTCTTTAGGCGTTTAACAGTGGTTTTCTTCAGTATTTGCATTGTGTCGGCATTGGTCGGTTAAATGACACACTCAGGAGTGCAAAAGCCTGCGTCTAGTCAATTTCAATATATTTTCACCATAGCTCCTAAACCCCCCGATTAAAGAGGACTCCTACTAATGACTAAATATAGAGTAGCAGGGTTATTTTTGGAGCGACTTTTCTCCTCTAATCTCGAAAAATTCCGCTTCGAATAAGCGATGCTTCTCGATCCCGCTGATTAGACAGGTAGTTGTTCCGGAAGACTGCGTATACGTCAGAAGAGAAATCGGGAACACAATCCCAACAGAGGGCGGACATTCAGGGCAAACAGTTCGCTTCAAAACCAAATTTAGCCTGAAGCAAAAACTAACACACCCGGCACGGTGACATATGCTATCGTTTACGGCGCAAGCCATGGACGCCCTCAATTGACAAGTGCTATCAATAGTGCAAGGACGGCAAATTTTCAAAAATATCGACTAATATAGGATTTACGTCGTTTTTGTATCAGCGTTAAGAGCACGGTTGATGAATACGTCCGAAAAAAACTCTGTATACAATGCTATTAATAAAGATACACCGAGTTTTAAGACTGGATCTAACTTAGTCTCAGTGATAATACTGCTAGTGGTTCATGTATAGGCTAATTATAGCTTTTGGGTGGCGTTCTAATTCAAGATGAACATTATCGGGGGCTTATGTGTAGGTAACTATTGCGTGCACGACAACTCATTAAGGGGTTGGCTTCGGGAGGTTAAACACTGCAATAAATCCTTCACCGGCAGCTCTTAACACACAGCCAAGGGTATGAGGACGAGAGATGAAGAGCCGCGGGAATTGTGGGAAAGTAATTAATTTCGCAAGACACTATTCGTTAATGAATCACACGGTCGGATGCCCCCAAACGGACAGGGTGTTAACCTGAAGTGCCGTCTTCAGGCCATCACGCTACATACGTGTAACACACACAAACGCGCGCATGGAGTATGGCACACTGTTGCTATACTTGCTTGTCTTATTGTGGTAGTAGTACAGGAACTACCGACGTTATTACAGCGCCAAATATTTTTCAGATAATTCTAATATTAGCGAAATTGTTCCCTATCATGATAGGTCGTACTATGAGACAATAATAATGATGGATATATCTAAAGGCATTTTATTCTAGACGATCCTTCGATACACGTTGGATTCGATGACATCATTCCTGAATAGCGTTTAGAGACGTAAGAAGGGTGAAATGTTTAAAGTTCAACATTTTTCGAAAGCCTCGAAGTTTGATGGGACTCCGGGAGGGGAAGCTCTCCCCGCATAATATAGAGATCACTGTGTAAACTCCGTGTCTTTGCTACTAAAAAGCTCGTGAAGACCAATGCAGAGGAAAATCGTACAGGTCACCTATTTTGTCGAGCCCGGTAGCGTGGTGCATTTGCCTGCGCCTCGCGACCGGAGGAGACATATAGATGCGCGGGTTCGAGCCCCACCGTTGTTTGCAATGCGAACAGCAGTCCCGTGGATGTTAAATCTTGTGTGGGGGTCAGCCCGAAAAGATAGGTCATCTATTATAGATATTAAGCGCCAGCTTGAGAGTAGAAAGATTTCCTATATAAAAATATTACGAAGCCTGCACGTCCAAAATGTCAACGGCTAGGCGAGATAAACTTGTATTTGTTTTTCTTTAAGGTTTCTGGCAGTCTTCAATCATTTAGAGATAGAATGAGCTAAGATGCGGCGGCTTAAAACTGGCGTTCGAGGGCATCTCTCGGTCATCTGATGATGAATATGCCATACACACAAATTAATACAGGCCGACAAAGGCCAAACTGTTGACTCGGTAGTATATATGGATCTCAACAACTTGATTAGTTTTGTAAATCGGGTAAGCTGTTTGGCACACGAGGTGCGTTATCAGCGTCGCCTTGCAGTTTAGTTGAAAGGGGGGAGTTGTTGCTATTGCGGAGAGGGTAATGTAACATAAAAACGTAGTTTATTTGTTCTGTGGCGTAGTTTTTGAGCTCTTGGAATTTTGGAAGTGAGTCCATTTTTTAACATTTAAAATATCTCAAATTTCTCGAATTCACCAGTCAGTAAAAATAAACGCGACTGAAGTGGAACCAGGTTTCTAAAAACAATTATACCACTTCTCCTCACAACACAATTACGGACTTACTTTTACTTCACTTAAGTAACGGTTTGTAGTAACAGCGAACAACAACTATGCAAAAATTGCCATCAAAACCGACAGCTGAGTTTATATAAGGTGGACTTGGAGATTAGCCTGAGTATTGTCATCACTCTCTGCCCAGTTTGAACATACAATACAACCGGTCAGGTTGGAGTGACGTAAGTTTCGGCCACGTGAGCCGATATCGACGTTTTTCAGTCTCATCAACAGAAAACAATGATCAGCTCGAGGTGTTTTTAGAGATGCACAATAGATTTTAGCCACGAATTGATCTATAAACGGAAATGGTATTGACTCGTGCGCCGCTGGAGAGCAATTATTTTCAGGCATATTTTTCCTAAGGTGCCGTGACAAATCTCACTTTTTTGGAGAGCGGTTATGTCAGATAGCTGTCGTTTCACTGAGAAACTATCCATTGTGTCTTCAACAGAAGGGACAGTTGCTCAGTTATAACGCGCGTTCTTAAGAGCATGCTCAACTGCACTTATGTTTTACGTCACAAAATGTCCTGGCGCGACCTTAAGCGCAAACTTGAAAATAGTTTATAATTCCTGAATGTGCATTTTAGTTTGTAATTCCTGATGCAACATTCTTAGCGATATGCATATATAATCGCACATTTTATGAATATATATATATATATATATATATATATATATATATATATATATATATATATTATTGGGACCGCCTTCCCCATTCGCTAGGTGATTGAAACTTCAGATAGGTGTATAGACATTGATGCGCCATTAAATTATTGCAGGAGATTTTCATCTGCTCAAAATACGGTGGACTAACGTCATTTTCCTAAATAAAACTGGGTTGATCATATTGAGCATGAAGGTATCAATACGCACCTTGCGACTGTAAATTTAGTGAACAATGCGAATAAATAGCTATGCAAATAAGCGCTTGCAAGGCTTCGAATCCGTTCCCACGCTTAATGTTAACGGAAGCCTCATTTCTAAACATAGCTACAAAGGCAACGTTATTGTGTTTCATTTCTCATCTGTATTGGTATCATTCTGAATATTTAGTTCACATTATCTGTCCTATATTATCCTATATTGGTTCTATATTGATGGAGATGTTTCGTTCTTATTCCATAACTCTATTATAGCATCAGTTTTAAGAACAGAACTAAAACGTACAGCCGTCGAAAGTATTGACCTGTCACGCAGCTTTGCACTACAACTTGTATATTTATTATAAGGTTAATCACTTAGAGCTTTCCTTAAATATAGCAACATGCTCGGTAATTAGCCTGCCCAAATATTTATCTGAATGAAAGATATTTTTGTAGAACAGTAGTTAATTAGAATAGTTACGTATGGTTGTACCTGCCTGAAGTTCCTCAAGGCGTTTTCTGTTCAAAATATTTGTTTTAGACATACTTTAGGTTATTCCTAGCAAAACAAAATATTAAAACTGATATAAACCTATTACTGACGCTAATCGTTTGGCTCTACAAGTTGCTATCAAAAATGTTTTTTTAGTGGTGCGCCAAAAACGGCAAGTATCCTTCTCTTTATGTCGAAATGTGCCGAAATGTCGTCGCCTCAGACAACTTGAATTCAAGCTAAAAACATGCATGCAGTTTGTAACATCATATTATTGTGTTTCATTGTTAAACGACCAGGCTCTGATAGATAACCTGTTCAGAGCATTATGGCCCCTAAACTCCTTTATGTATGCAGCTCCACTCGGTGATCATGATTATGAATTTATTTAGAATGATGTCAAGGCACTAAATATAATAATCCAGCAATAATATTTATTTCAACAAGCGTTTATTATTATGTACATGCATCACAATTACTAATATATGAATTATCTAAAATTTCTATCGATAAGCTCGATTGGCTTGAAGATTTAAGGTAAACTGTGGCAAACTCTTACTTCTTTCACTTGGCAACTTTATGAGCAGACGGAACTTTGGTTATTACCTTTAACTCTGAAAAAGCCTGTATCGCGCTTTGTTTGATTTTCCGGACAGTTGACACCGAAGCGAAGTTAGTGCACGAGAAAGAAGTGCCAATTGCCAAAAGACTGAGTAGTATATTCTTCTGGAGATGTGCAAGACATCTGCGCTAGTTACGTTTAGCCCAGGCAAACGAATTTATTTTTCTTATATAGTTTATATTGTGATTCTTTATATTTTCTTCTTATATTGTTCATATTGTGATTCTTTATATTATCGTCTTACATTGTTCATATTGTGATTCTTTATATTATCGTCTTACATTGTTCATATTGTGATTGTTGTCATTGCGATGCATTTGCGGAGCTGTGCTCCGCTTAGGCTTACATACATGAATGCAGGAGAAAAGCGAGACGGTTTCCTGCCCGCCTGAACGCCAGTATTGCAAGCAGGCAAGCCGGCAAAAGCCAACACTTTTTGGCTCGATTCGAAAACCGTCATCTTCAGTGTCGTGATTGTCGCCATTTCGCCATCATCGTCATCACGTCATGATGATTCCGGTCGGGGTCTCAGTCGTCGTTTATTCGAATCGAAACTCATCAACACGACAACCATCGTCGTGTCTATGCTGTAGCTGTCGTCTTCTGTACGAGAGCTTTCGACCTAGCGAGGAGCAGCTCGACCGGCTCTTGATGACGTGGCAAGGCGGAAAGAAGGCAGGAAAGAAACGAACTGCCGGTCCGAAATCATCTCGCCACAGCGCCAGCAGCAGCAGAAGTACCTTCAGCCCCAGCCAACCATCCAGTCCGCATTTATACAGCCGCATATATATATATATATATATATATATATATATATATATATATATATATATATATATATACATATACTTCCCTATATAGATATGCACGTACATACATTCAGATCTACGCACATGCAGAGACATCTACATACAGACAGATCTACGCACATGTAGAGACATACCTCCACATCGACCCACATACGACACAACAAACCACACTTACCTGAGCCGCCACACCGCTTGAAAAGGACACAGAGGAAGGGAATAAGGACGGACAAAGAGAGGAGAGATGGTGCGATACGACAAAAAGATGCTCGAGGCGACACAGATATATCCTCGCCGTCGTAACAGTAGTGCGATTGGTAGGTAGGTGAGTGAGCATTCGCTTGATAGAGGTGATGGTTATGGTGATGGGAGTGTTAGTGTTGTTGGTGATAGTGATGATGATGATGATAATAATAATGATGATGATGTTGATAATGATGATGATGATGATGGTGATAGTGGTGGTGATGGTGGTAAATTGGTATCGACCAATCGACCTCTGCCGCAAAGTAGTCGCTTTCGCCCAGTGCCGTAGCCACCACCACCACCATTGGCATTGGCACCGATACTGCAGCGACTTCTTTGTCGTTCTGCAGTTGTTTTTCCACCATTCTCGAGTTGCTCGACGCGTTTTTCGTCGTCGATTCTCCTCTTGCGGTGCGTCCTCTTTGCGCGTTACGACTGCTACTGCTGCTTTTTCTCCTGCTCCTGCTCCTGATTCCTTCTCTCTGTCTGTTCTTTGGCTCGTCCTCCTTCTCCTTCTCCGCCTCATCCTCGCTAACCACATCGTCTGTCACCTTTCAAGGTCGTGGAGTCGCTCTTGCGCCTGCCCGACCCACCCACCGACACTGCGTTCTCTGCCTCTCTCTGTGTCTCTCGTGAGTTCCCTCAATTCTTCTCCCTTCGGTTCTTCCTCATTCAATCGCTACTATTACTACTACTACCTCGCTGCTTGTCCGCTATCGGCATTGCTCTCTGTGTGGCGACGACTGTGGCCTCGCATTGTGCATTCGAGAACGTCGAATGGAATTGAATTCAATTCGAAACGATGACGACAACGACAGCAACAACAACAACAGCAACAGTAACAACAACGATAACGATGTGATGATGTTGATGGGGATGATGATGATGAGGTCGAAGACAATTTCGAACTTCAACTAGCCTGTGTAGTTTCTGTTTCTACAGCGTGCGTCTATTTCTCTCTCTCTCTCTCTTTCTCTCTTGTTTTCTTTATTTCTACATCTTTCTCTCTCTTTCTCTCTCTGCAGAGGTCTCTTTTGCTTTTCTCGTCACAGTAACAGTCAGCAAGCACACTAGTCCAAGGCACTAACACAATTGCAATCGAGCATGGCAATGACAGCAGCAACAGCAGCAACAGCAGCATCAGCAAAACCTCATCATTCGAACCTCGGATGGCAACCGCAGCCACACCATTTGAGAGTACGAGAGCACGAGAACCAGCGCAGAGCCACCAAATCCACCACCACCACCATCATCATCATCATCAACATCTTGAACGAGATCACAATCGTCATCAGTAGTCTTCGTTGTTGTTGTCGTCGTTGTCGTTGTTGTTGTTGTTGTTGTTGTTGTTGTTGTTCCCTTCAGCACCACCATCCTACAGTATCACTTATGGCTGCTTATGGTTAGAGCCCTTGTTGAAGCTGGGTGGCGGTCGTGGTCGTGGTGGTGGTGGTGTTGGCTGTTGGCTGTTCTTCATTTCCCGCTTCTGAGCCGCTTCTGTACGTTACGACTGTGTCGTAGTGCGCCGCCTTCTCGTTTTCTTTGTCTTGCTCGTCTATGAGGCCATCGCGGAGACCAAGCACTGACATCGAAATCATCGGTGTCAGCATCGGTGAAGTTGAAGTCGAACTCGAAGCCGCGCAGCCAGTAGCAGTAGCAGAACTACCTACCCAATGCCGAAGATCAAATCCCTCGATCGATCGATAGGATACATACATATTAGAAAGACATGATGCCGACACGACAATGATCTTCCATTCTGCTGCTGTTGCTGCTGCTGCTGTCGCTGCTTCTGCAGGTAAGTAGCCTACCGAAGTCCAACAAGCTTCAGCTGTAATCGATGCAGTGAATTCGCAGTGGTCGTAGCTGTTACAGCAGTACTTTACTTTAGGGGGGGGAGGGGTTGTGGGGTAAATGTCGGGGCGCAAGGGGAGTTTGATGCCGATTCGGCAGCGGCCGCCGCCGTCGCGACAACCACACCATTTGAGAACGACGAGAGCAACACCAACAACACCAACAACAACAACAACAACAACGGCAGAGGCAACAACAGCCGCCTCAACCAGTCTTCGGATGGCGACTACTATTCAATGGCCGTTACTATCGATCGAGAAGCACATGAAGCGCGATAACCGAACTCACACATCTAGACGCCTTCAGGGTAGGCCGAAGACGACGAAGAGGAGCAGCAACAAACAAAAACTGCACAAAACGAACGCAAGAGGAACACGAAGAGAAAGAACACTCAAAAATGAGTGCGCGCGAAAACGAGACGAGATGATGGTATCGCGAAAGATAAGCTAGCTGAAGCTGATACACACAATGATAGAGTTTGTTACCTCACAGGCGCATTGGCTGGCTAGAATCTTGTCTTCCGTTCTCGCCAAAAAGAAATATATCTTTTCCATTCCCTATCTCTCTCTCGACCTCTCGCGCTGTGTTAGGATCAAATCGTGGTTACCGTCTCGCCTTTTATTCGAGTCGGCACCGCACGCCTTCTAGGGTTCACAGTGGCGTAGTTAATCTAGACTCAGTTTACCCTTGGCAAGCACCTGCTTGTTTGTTATCAGCGTTGACACCGAGTCATCGAGTGCGTCGCATTGCTACTAATTGCTGCACCATGATCTACCAGCAAATTGAAGCGCTTTGAAGTGGGCAACTTGGCATGTTGCAACGTGGTACGACTTAGATCATCTGCAGCAGCAGCAGCAACATTGTCAGCAGTAGCAATGAAAGAGCTTCACGCGGTATCGCAAGTCTTTATGTTAGCAAATTTCAAAGATGCGTTGCAAGATACAGCAGTGAGGTGAGCAGCGAGACATACAAATGTATTTCGCTTGCGTTTGAAAGCCGGCGCAATTGTTCCCTCTAATCCCCCCTCCCCCCCCCATGCTTCATCCCCCTCTTCCCTGAAGCTCGGTCTCCCTGCTCCGTTTCTGTCTTACTGTCGGGCATTTTTCCTCGCTCTGTTCTGCGTTCCTCGTGTTTCTCCGTGAGGATATTAGCAAACCAACAACAGCAAACGAGTTGCTAAAGTCGGTGGTGTTGGGCGAGAATGGCGGCGCTCAGCGTCGTAGGAAACGAACCCAGCAGTAACAAAAAACAAACGCAAAGATCGTGGCGGTGATGCAGAAGAAGAACTGCCATATATATGAAAGAAGAGCAGATAGAGAGAGAGAGAGAGAGAGAGATGAAAAGGTGACAGCCATTGAGAGGCGGGCAGTGGCGCGAGCAGGCTAGCGCAGAATGCACGTGCAGCCCCGTCGACAACCCAGAGTCTCCGCGCAGTGCTGAGCGTTGTTGGCTCGACACTCGAAAGTAGTGGAACCAGTGGCCGCTTTCAACTTCATCACCAGCAGAATCAGCAGCGGCAGAGGCAGCAGCAGCAACTTCTCTTTTAGCAACTTCAGTAGCGACATCAGCAGCAGCACCGTAAGCTAAGAATCCGTAGCAATCCGAAACAACTCGAATCGCTGCTGGCTGGCTGCCAGTAGCAGCGAACAGCGAAGGCCAGGCGACTCGGCGGCAAGATGCACGATGCACACGACTTGAACGATGAAGTCGCGCGAGTACACCTAGTTTTTTCAGGTCCGTAGGCCTGAAAAGGCTAGGTCGTCGCCGACAGGCCACGCCAACGATGAACTACTACGACGACGAGGCCAATCGATAGATACTACTACTACTACTACTGTTCTCGACTTGAACTCGTAGAACGCAGCAAGATCATAATGATGACGATGGTGATGATGGTGGTGCTGACCATGATGATCAGGGCAGCGATTAGGAGTAAAAAAAAGGAGGTGGAGAAAAAGGAGAACGCAAAGAGGGAAAGAAACGAGAACAACATGACAGAGAGAGAGAGAGAGCGAAGGAGAGAAAGAAATTGAAGAAAGAAAAACCATGAAGAAAGTCATTTATTTTGCCAGATAACAAAGCGTTTCCTAATCGGCTCCTCGACACAAGCCACCACCATCACCACCACCATCCAGTGGGATGGCGCGGCCCTGCGCTGTCGGTATTGAGGCTAGCCTCCGTGACACGCTACAGCCGTGCTCGTTTTTGGATGCTTCGTCGAGGTTGGTCGAGATCTGCAAGGCTCTCTGCAAACGCCGATTTGGAGATCCTACTCCTGCTGCTGCTGCTGCTGCTGTTGCCGCTGCTTCTGTTGTTGTTCGTACTTCACCGCTTGCACAGCTAGCTAGCGCATGTCTCTGGCGCTATTCCACCAGTGCGTCGTCGTCGTCATCGTCGCCATCACCAACCAACCGACACGATCATTACCGCGCCCGCCACCAACGACCCCAAACTCGCTACGTTGCTGCTGCAGTTGTTATTGTTAAGAATGATCTCACCAGCAGCGCCACGCAATAATAATAATAATAATAATAGCAGGGAGACTCATTGGGACCAGCTCTGTTTTGCCTCGGCATTTCTGATTTGGTATCAAGCCTACGGAGCCCTTCCAGTGTCTGGTACCTAGACGACGCTCTTTTGGAAGGTCGTGGCGAGGGATTTGCAGACTATATTGAGCTTTGAAGAACCGGGAGGAATGCGGCCAAATGCGAGGTTTTAGCTGTCGGGGGTACACCTCAAGATCAAGCGCAAGCTATACAAGCAATCATGTAAGCACTTCCTGGGATATCTTTTGTAACTTAGGGTAATTAAGATATTCTAGGTTCTCCTGTGTTCCCCGAAGTAATTTCGCGCGCCCTCGATGGTAAACGAGAGAACCTGTTAAAGATTTGCCCACCACTGACAAGTATGCACCCACAGGTGGCTCTGTGCCTATGCAGACACAGTCTTAATTTACCAAGATTTGTCTACATGCTATGAACATGTCAGACTCTGAAATATATGGAAGGTCTTGCAGCCTAGGACGAGACCACCAGAGACATTCTAAGCGAGATACATTAACTTAGAAGGAAACACGTGGGAGAGAGCTAGCTTTTCTATCGACAACGGAGGTCTTGGAACAAGAAGAGCCACATATTTAGCTGCAGTATGCTATGCTGCATCCCTGAATCAGTTTGGCTGCCTGGCGGAATCACTCATTGACGAGGAAGCAAAGAATGAACTAAAAAGGCAACAATGGTGGCAGATACCACAGTCAGAAATCAACTCGATCATGACCCTCTGATAGAGCACGTAAGTCAAAATCTTCTTGACGCTTACAAAACTGAGAAGTCCACGCGAAATATAATGAACAGTCAAACATCAGCAAAAGAGCGTGCCGTCTTTCTAGCGGCTCAACATTTCTTCAGCGGGAGCTGGCTTCTAGCGCTGCCCTCCCGTAAGCTTGGCACCACGTTACGGGCGATCAATGCGAGGCCATGTTTCTGAGACAGATGATGTTTTGTTTGCAGAGGGAACGTGGCTTCTATCATAGGTGCCATGAATTGACAAAAAGCGAACAGACCAGGGTGAACCTGGCTTAAACGTGCATACCTTACAATTGTAATAATTGAATGAACATTAATATTAATATGAATAATCATCACCGCCACCGTTGTGGATATTTTTTATTTGTTTCCTTCTCACGAGCAAACCAACGCAATCTAAGCGAAGCAAATTGGAACGGTGCTACCGTATAGAGCAACTCCAGGGGAAATTGATAGGAGAAGAGAGACAAAGCTTGCCGGGTTCTTTCAGATCTCATCAGCATTTTTCTCGTCATCAATGGTGCAGGTATGCTGATGTCCAATCAGCAACAGGAGCCGCAGAAGACGGCGACGATAACTAGGTCGAACTGGCGGCAGAACTGTCAAGTCAAGTTAAAAACACCTTTATGTAGTGTGTGTACAACATAGACTTTTTCATTCTCGCAATCTCATGCACTAAACTAAATTCGTGCCATAAACCACAAAATCATTTTATTGATTCTCTCTCTCTGTCCTTGCAGTTTCGACAGAAGTTAGCTGGTTATTGCTTGTGAGGCTATTCGGGCGAATATTAAAATAGTGCAATGTCTTCTTTGTTGTCCCAGTTCGATTGTACATTTTAAGGACGCCATTTTTATTTCGACATTTGTTGTACTTTTTTTGCATAACTACAATGCTGCTGTCAACACTGCACTCACTATACTATGCATAGAAAGTTGGATAGCATCTTTTCAATAGCATAATTTCAATCCTGTCAGTTTTCTTTGCGGCTTGGTATACCTTAGGAATCTGTAATGAGGCCTTTCCTGTTTATACTTTGTATCAATATTGCTCTGCGGAGTTTAGGTAAATTCTCCAGTATGGGTGCGGTATCTTATGCCGTCGACTGTACTTTGCTTGTCCCCTTGTCTAAAGATAAACTGCGGGCTAGTTTTGATATGGCAAACAAAATATTAGCAGTCCTCTGTGATGCTTTTTGCAACCTTTGAATTAAAATCAACGCCACAGAATCCCAGATTGTACTTTTCCGGACGTCCCACTCTTTCACAATATTTTTCCAGGATTGTACCCTGCTAGAGCTGTCCCCGAATACCACCTGTCTGGTCTTAGTCTTCACTAAGCGTATGATGTGGAACAGCCACGCTAACATACTCCAACATAAGGTCGCACCTACTATTGCCGCATTCGCCTATCTTCGACTTCGTTGGCTTCAAGTCTCTATTCTCGTCTTGGTGTGTGAGGCGCTAGTAGAGTCCCACCTCTGCTACTGTAGCGTGGTCTGATTTGAGACTCACAAAAGTATCATCGTAGCACTTCAGTTTCCGCTGAATGAGGTTTATGAGGGGTCGGCGATCTAGATAATCACTCGGCTTCTTACATAAAAAGCACAGTTGTCTCAATATGGTACAGCTGATATCAATGTTTAATAGTTTTTTAGGTGCTATTTTTGTTTACAAAATCATCAACAATCTTATAGAAGCTGGCGACATTTTCAGACTACGTCTTTGATTGTTGTACCATACTCTCTCCGACACAGGCGACTCTACATCGCTATTATTTTTCCGCTAACACGCTTCCTTGGAATATAACTTCTTCTGCCATTGTCGCCATTCCCGATTCTTGGATATTAAAAAGAAACCTTAGAAATTTTGATTTTTCTTCGTAGTGTCCTCTTTTATTCACGGGCGTTCCCTCCTGTTAACAATATACATTCTTAAAATTGATTGGCTTTGCTTAAAAATCTTAATTATTTAATTACAAATATACTATACACGTGTCTTATTATTATTATTATTATTATTATTATTATTATTATTATTATTATTATTATTATTATTATTATTATTATTATTATTATTATTATTATTATTATTATTATTATTATTATTATTATTATTATTATTATTATTTTTATTCTCTCTCTATATATATATATGTTTTTAACGTTTGTGTGATTTGTCAAAATTACCGAAACCCAATAATTACATTGCAGAGGAGGAATTACGGTTCACAAGGTGTTGCATACCCTGACTACTGGTTTACGGTCGACATCAGCGAGTATGTTTTATAGCGGACTTGCTTGTTGTTGTTGTTGTTGTTTTGTTGTTGTTGTTGCAGTTGTTGTCGTTACTCTCGTAGCCTTCATTGGCATGCCTTGTGAACGTGTCATAAGTGACATAGCCTGCTGTGATGTATGCGGCCTCATCACCAGTACACGCTGTACATCAGCCACATGGGCGGGCGGACTGATTCGGTAGACAATTTAGACAGACGCTTCAACTCTTCAACAAGTCGACCAACAAAACAAACTTCGTCGTACTTCATTAACGAAAAAGTCAAACGAAGATCTGCCGAGCGCTGCTCTGCGTCACTTCCCTCCTCTGAAGAGGCGTCTTCCCAAGCAGAGCGCTTTAAAATCGGATGTTTTCGAGTGAGGCGCAAGTGAGTGAGAGCTAGCGAATATATATATATATATATATATATATATATATATAAATAGACACGTATGTCGCGTTAGTTGCACGGAATTTCTTATTTTGTATCCTCATATATAACGCAGGCGTTTTTTTATCCATTCAATGAGTACACTATTTGTAATTACATGCATATATATATATATATATATATATATATATATATATATATATATATATATATATATATATATATATATATATGCATGTAATTACAAATAGTGTACTATTTATATATATTATATACATATATATATATATATATATATATATATATATATATATATATATATATATATATATGTATATGTAAGCCGTATGTGTGCGGTATGGTGCGTAGTTGTAGAGTCTAAGTGGCTTGCAGCCGTTGAGACAATCATTTTGCCGTACTGGTTACACCACATGTGTGTCTCTCGAGCGGCCCAAGCTTTAATGAGACCTACAAATATGTATATATATATATATTTATATTCTAAGAGCGGGAGATGTTCCTGTCGAGACGGAACAATCAAGGTGAAACGAAACGAAGGCAGCTGACGGGGAGGAAGAGGCCATGACAGGGAGAGAGAGAGAGAGTAAGAAATGTCATGTCTCTCAGCGCGTACACTTAGTCAGTAGATTGTTCCCGGGGGGGGTGGGGATGAGGGGGGGATTGTTCCTTCATCATGTGCAGACATCACCGAGTGACAATTGCGAAAATTAACTTCAAAACCTTGAATGCTGTTGTTGCTGCCCTTGCATCCGCGTCCGCCGATGGGGGAACACAATACAATCGCATGTGTCGGTGTGAGCGCGTGTATCTATATATCGTACATACATAGGCATGTACGGGCGCACGTGTCCTATATATATATAAACATATATATGAAAATGGTTGTATAAATATATGTGTTTACAAAAACAGTTATATATATATATATATATATATATTCATATACGTATAGGCCCCCTCAACTTGGCGCGCAGCCGCCGAAGCCACCAGCAGAAGTAGCCACTGCAAAGCGACACTTGCAAAACCTGCCGGCGCGTATTAAATATCACCCACCACCACCGAGAGTAGTCATCTCCGACCTCCGGGCATCTGATGAAGTTCACCGAGAATCGAAGACGTCTCTCTCTCTCTCTCTCTCTCTCTCTCTCTCTATATATATATATATATATATATATATATATATATATATATAGATATCTGTTGTTTCCTCTCATATATCTCTTGCTGTACGTCGGTTGTCGTTTTCAATTTATCTCCCTCGCGCGCGCTCACCGCTCACTCTTTCAGGCTATCTGTCCGCCGCTACCTCGCTACTTATCGTAGCCTCGTTTGGTTGGTTGGTGGTTGGTTGGCTCGATCCCCATCGAGTACGCCATGCCGCGACCGGTCGACCGATCCTCGACCGATGCGATGGACAACAACAACAACAACAGCAACATCATCAAACAGCAACAACAGCAACAACACAACAAGCAACAACACAGCAACAACAACAACAACTAACAACAACAACAACAACACAACAACAACAACAACAACAACAGCAACAACAGCAACAACAACAGCAACAACAGCAACAACATCAACAACAACAACAACAACAGCAACAACAACAACAACAACACGGATGTCGGCCGGGCGGCCGGCCAACCGCTCGGCCGGGCGGTTGTTGATGATGACACAACACACCGTGTTTGAAAGATGAACTACCTCTTCCCGTTCCTGTCGCTGGTGCGACTCCGCAGTGATTGGCCTTTTCAATCTCGAGTTGACCTTGCGTGACGACGGTCACAACGGGCCCTGCGGTGCGTAGCCTGGCGGTGCCATGATCCTGCACATTGACAGTGCAGACACGGCGCACCTACTTACCGCTCGCACATGCGATCGTAGATGCAGCGTTGTATAGCGGGCATCATGTCGGGCATCAGATATGTCGTCGTTAACCGACATAACGAGTTCGTCGTAACACACTGAGCGCATAGCGCATAGGATCACGTCGAACAACGTCATTAAACCCTTCTTCTTCTTGAACTTCCACGAACACACTGGACGATCGTGCGTACTCCGTGTTTGTGGTGTTTTCTGTGTGCCTGCGGATGTTTACGATCAGCTAGAGGAGAAAATACTTTTCGGGGTGAACCTTAGCCAATTTTTAACGTTCACGCGACTGTTTTTCCAATGCTTCATAGACAGACCCCCAAAAATACAATAGTGCGGCTCGCGCACCTACGTGTCTTCTCCGGTCGCGAGGCGCAGGCGGAATGCACCTTCCACGCCACCGGGCAAGACGCTAAAGGCGGAGGGGGGCGCATAGATGATGACCTAGTCCCGGAACTGGCGGATATCATCATATATCAAAATGAAGAGTCAAAACGTCGCACGTCTGTCGACAAGCGTGTGACCATTGAGTGGTTGTCTCTTCGCATAGCAGACGAAGAAGAAGAAAAAGAAGAAATCGTGCCAAAGCAAACGAGATTTTGATTGATTTGATGGACGATTGATGTAATGTCACCTTTACGCTCTAGAGAAACCCCATTTCAAAAAGCCCTGGCCCGGGCTGGTGGTCGGCTATAGCTGTTTTGCACGGGACCACAGAAAAAATATTTCAACAAAAAGTTGGCGCTGCTTAGTGGACAGTGGACTCGACACCACATCAAGCTGTGCATAGTCCAATCTTTCTGGTGCTGGCAGGGTCGATCCCCTGGGATCTTGAAAGGAAGCGACTATGGGAATTAAGTGCCCCTACCCAAACGGAAAAAGACAGTGAGAGAAACGACACAATTAAGACATGGCAGGACGACTGGGACGCCATCCCCCCGGGGGTCGTGGAGGATCCCTGCGCGTACTGCTGCCAGATATCAAGGCATGGATAGAGAGGCCTGGGGGAGACCTCACCTATCACCTCACCCAAATCCTCACAGGACGCGGAAACTTCAACTCGTATTTGTCCCGAATTGGAAAGGCTTCGTCGCCCATATGCGTATTCTGCCACATGAGGACACTCCAGGTCACACACTGCTACAGTGCTCGGCCTAGGAGGCTGCGCGGTTAAGGGCAAGCAGACTCGTCCGAGTGAAATGGGGCAGGGAGGGAGACCCACACCACGAGGTCAGCGACCCACCTCGGTCCAGCTTAATAAAGTTTACAGAATACATTGACTCCAGTGAGCAGGCCTGGAAACTGGGAGCAGCGATGGCAAAAGAAGTCCTCCAGGAGAAACATGAAAAGTGCAAAGAAAGACAGGCACAACTGCGGCTTCAACCCGAAAGCATCGACAGAGAAGTGCAGCTCAAAGAAAACGGGCTTGCAGGTGTTAGACAAGTGCTGAATCCTCTGGGCGACCCCAACCAATTGATCTGAAAGGGCGCTCGCCACTTCTCCTGATAGTCCATAGTATTGTTTTTTATGAAGATCTGGGCTATTAGAGAGTGGAAGCTTAAGGGGGGAGGTGCGTTTAGTGGGTATGGGTCTCAACGGAGCAACATCCAACCGTTGGGGTCGAGTCCCACACTGCTAGAGATAGACCCTCATAGTGATAGTGCGTAACTGCATTTAATACCTCCTCCAAAAAAAATTGTCCATTCTTTGGTTTCCTCCCAATACTCCGTAGCTTTACTTGTCTTAGACATAACTAAACTTTCACTGAGCTTCTGCATAGAGAGACACCTCGGAGTTGATTGATATCCTTCCCTTGATGTTTTAACTCTTTAGGGAGAGTTTGGAAAATACTGCGTTTAAATACAAACAACACTACAGGAAGCTCATCAGCTGCAATTGCGGGCCGCTAGCGTGGGCTTTAATCTACTAAAGCTAAGCCTCAGCCCATCCCTGACACGACTGAGAACTGCAAGCAATCAACCTCAGGGGTGCGTCTGCCATAGCTACTACTAGATGTTTCCTTTAGCTTGGATGAACTCGGTTAGTCGACTTCTATTTGCGCTAATCTAAAAACTTGGGTTCCGGTCCTTTAGTAATCTTCTAAGGTGATCACGCGAGCAGCGAGGATTACTTGACCTAGTGTTCCCGGAAACCGGCCTAGTTTACTAGGCCTGGCTGACCAACGTCGGTTGCCTAACTGGGTGCCATTATCTAGCGAGAACCTGTCGTTGTCCAGATAGTATAGTGTATGAGTTGTTAGTCCTCCTCACGGGTCTCGTAGTGGGCGCAAGCGAGACGGTTAGCCTTGCCAATGCTATGTAAATACGTCTAAAAGTATCTTTGGCCGGTGCGCACTGAGATGATGCATAGCTAAACCGTTAAAGCCAGTATCTAATGTTTGGGGTAGTTCTTCTTGGTCGCGCTGCGAGTGCCTGGATCTATAGCGTGAACCAATCCTTTTGCAACTAAATCAACATGCCTTGATGCCTCTCATTTATATTGGCCAATGGGTGCTTTCATAGCTGGCGCCGTTTCTCTGCGTCCGGGTCCCACGGGATAGTACTCGCATAGACCAGCGCCGCAGGAGTGCTGACGCTCCTGTAAACCACTAGTGTGAAGGAGATTTGGCCCGCGTTGACTAGCACTGCCTAGTTCCATCACACAAGCTGTATTGAATGACATTGCTGTATTGAATGACACACCCGTTACGACATTTTTTAATTATAATTTGTTAAAGAGGCTCCTTAGGCTCTCGTAGCCCCCCCCCCCCTATTGACACTTTTTCAGAGAAATCTGCACTTGAAGTACATTGCTATCCACCATTCAATTAATATTATTACTAAGTTAAAGTGAGCTTTCCATAGACAGATAGTTAAACAAACTAATCGCCTTGTTCTCGTAAATAGTAATAGTAAACACATTCCGCACACTTATATCAATTAAATTCGTTTATTCATTAGTAGAGTTGGAAGCTGCACGGAGTTTGAGATTGCGAATTCCAAGAATATGGCCACTCTAGCCGGGCAAGCAAGCTCAATGACGGACACGTTTCTAAACTATAACAACAATCATTCCGACAAACATTCAAAGTGCGGCATTCCGCTAAGGAGGGGGAGTTTTCCAGAAAAAAATGCGTCAAAAAAAAGCAACCCAAAATGAATCACCTACGCAATATCGGTCTTTAGAAGTATCCTATCTGTCTAACATTGAAGCTTTGCTTGCATGTTCCAACATCGAATCTCTGTTAATTATATCATATTTATAGCACTAGGAAAGAACTCGAGTGCAGACTAGCGGACCCTCTAGGCACGAGGACAAGCGGCCTATGATGGTAATGGATATGTCGCACATAAATGTAAAGGCTAGTTTGAAATAAAACGTTTTTGTTGCTGTTGCTGCTCCTGCTGCTGTTGCTGCTGCTCTTATGTGCAGTGGGGAGCAGCAACGCAGCAGCAGCCGCCGCCACAACCATAAGAACGGCGGCCCGTAGTGCAGCGGGCGGAACTTCGAAGCAACAGTCACAGCAACAAACAGCACAACTCTGCTGATGACCACCTCGAGTCTACGCTTCGCTGACCACACTCTCGGCTGGAGGTTCGCGGGTGGTGGACTGCCATTAACAACAACAACAACAAGAACCGCGTTGAGGACCGCAACAGCAAACTCGACGAGGACATCAACAACAGCTTCGGGGACAACAGCAGCATCAGAATCATCGTTCTGCATTGCCGGTCATTGGCCAGGCCGAGACGACAGCCGACGACGACGACGACAACAACAACAACAACAACATTGACAACTTCATAGACACGAGAGAATGAGGAGGAGACCAGACGTAAGATTCATCCGTAGCAATAGAGAAATAGAACAGAAAAATATACATACATATTGAACACGCAACTGGGCGGGTGAGGAAGAGAATATATATATATATATACAACCGGCTGACGGCCAGGCGCTCTATCAATTGCTAATGCTGTTACTGCTGACCTGCTCGAGATTTCCTCTCTTATTGCTCTCTGCCTCTACGTGATACATACAGACATACACACACTTCCCCCCTCGCTCTCTCTCTCTCCCTCCCGCTCGCTTTCCTACACTTCGTTGCATGTTCTTTAGTTGGCGCGTTCGACGCCGTGCGATACATGTGCGAGGATTAAACCGCGATAACTCGATGACAGCTGTGTGATTGGCTTCGAATGGGCTCAACCATTCGAAGTCTGTGGCTGGCCTGAGCGGCCGACCAAGCGAGGGTGGCCGCCAGCAGGGGGTTATGGATGGAGCCATCTAGGGCATTGTTAGCGTTACACCTTTTTCTTCTCTCTCTCTCTCCCTCTTTCTGGCGTGACATATATATGTATATATAAGTATATATGCGTGTGTATCCATCTCTTACACGCTAGTAAGGAGGTGTTCAGCGAACGAACGCTTCGATCGATTTGACAGCGACAACGACCTCACCACTGTGTAGCCTGAGATGTTTGGGCTCGAACTGGCTGTTGCGGCGAGATACGAAGGAAGGGGGGAGGGAGACCCGACGACGCGCTGGGGGTGGAAGGAGGGGGTGCGGTGCGATGTATGAAGAACACGAAACGCTTCGCACTCGTCGGCGTTCTCACGGCCGGGGATCGGACGACATCGAGTGGGGCTGTCGCTGCTGACTGACTCACTGACTGCTGTTGGAGGCGGCGGCGGCACCACCTTCCACCCCCGATATCTTGGAGGTGTTCTGCACTTCGGTGCAGCACTTCGTCGGTCGTGCGATGTCATGGCGACAACGACAATGACGGGGATCAATGACGGGCCGATCGGCGGCGTGGGAGGTGACTGTACTGCTTACATGCACATCGAGAGATACCATACATACTCTTTCTTGCACATCGAGAGATACCATACATACTCTTTCTTGTACATCGAGAGATACCATAGATACTCTTCCTTGCGTACATACATACATACACACAGATAAGACATGCGCTGTATAAGGGAAGTAAAGGTACACCGCGCTGCAATTAAGTGCTCCTGTAGTCCCGTTCCAAATCCAGCGTTGCAAGTCGCTGGGGGTGGGGGCGGGGGAGAACGTATGCTCTAGTCGGGAAACAGATCAACGCCGCTAGCAAACCACGTGGTTCAGTGACTCTGACCGAGCTGGACGTGTGAACAGACGTTTCACATACCCCCTCCCCCTCGACACTTTTGAAGACTCACTCCTTTGACACTAACAATTGAGGTTACAAAAACAGATATATTGCCTTGAATCCGTTCAGTTGATTCCGTGTCGTATGTCAAAGCCTATTCCAATTAGCACGATTCCAATTAGTGGGTGGACGACGCGCCGTTCCAGTGACATACAAATAAGTGGCTTTCTAATGCCAAAGATGCGTTTATGCTAACTGGACCTAAGGCGAACTCTAACACACTATAGTGCGTCATCGCAACATTATCGCCTTGTAAGAAAAGATACATTTTAACCATCTATATCTCATGCAAGACAAATTGATGCGGATTTTTATACGTGGTACTGGTAATGTTAGTACGTTTCGTTTAGGCGCAATCTCGAGGAGATTCTTTTAAATTATAGACTATTCTACCTCCATTAGGGGCTTGGAACTTCCATGAGGCATGTCTTCAATGCACCGCGGGCCGGGCATATTGAGATAGTTAGGATTCTCCAACGTCGGATGCAACCCCTGTGCAATACTTAGTGTACCTGGCTAGAAGGGGACTACCCTTTGTGGCTAGCGCATTTACCTATCAGCCTGGACTTCTGCTTATTTTGCCAATTTCCCATTTCCAGGTCATTTTCAGCGTTATCTAAATGACCTATAAATAACTTTACAAGCTTAATAAAGCTTCTCACCCTACTCTGCTAAAGTAGCTTTTCCTCTGCTCTTACAGGGAGACGCTGTTTTCTTTGACAAACAGAGTTCTTTTTAAATTCTAATATTTTGCCTCCCTATTAAATCGTCTTGTGTAGAGAAGCAGCTTGCCTTCGTTTGAAAGCAAAACTCATAAAAGCAGATGTAATCTAAATTTTAAAAACTCTCTGATATGAGCATTGCTTCTTCGCAGTAAATACCTTTTTACTATAGAGAATACCTTTATACTGTGGAGAACTTCATTGGGACGATGCACATCTTGAACGCCGTTTGATTTCCGTTGCACCGCTGTCGAAGTTACCGAGAGACGATTATGCCACAACATCCTAGAATGCGATATATTATTATTATTATTTATTTATTAACACCCGGGCTGGGTAAGAGTGTTTATGTTACATCACAGTTTTCCACACAACAATCGATCTAGCGTTGCGATATATTATACTTGTTGGCAGGAGACAACGTCAATATCTAAACGCCATATGCTGGCAGCCAACCGTGCCTTCTATGGAAATATTCAATAAACTAGTTATGCCATCTCTAGATTCTTACGAGTAGATATTCCAGGAGTTGTATCAAACCATTTTAAGCAGGCCGTAAACGTAGACGCAACGGGACGGTGTGGTGGGGATTTAGTGCGACTCTGCCGAGAGTTTTACGTTTAGTTCTGATGTAACAAGCAGACGTAAGGCGTAACGCTAAGGACGTTTTCCTCGTAGAACCAAGACATTTCTAACAAAATAAAAAAAATGCTTTACACTTTTTAGGAGCTCCGGTTTTTGTAGTTTGCGGCACTACCAGAACTTTTTTCTTTCGCAACTGCCTTTCCCGTTTAGAGAGGATAAGCAGAAGGCTGTATCGGCCGGTACCGAACCACAAAAGGTTCTGTTGGTAAGCGTGGCCACTCTAACAACGTACAGTTTTGAGGCTGGTGAAATATCATGATCAGCGAGCTAACTATCACTAACTAATTCGTCGTGCCCTGCACGCATTGCATCATTTTAAATTACGTCAGCGTTGCGGGGAAGGCCAGCGCACGCCGCAGGCCCTATAACATAAGATAGAAAACAGGGCTTTATAGACACTGGGAAGGCTTTTAACCGGTATTCCTACTTTTTCCAAACGACGTAAAGCTGCAATAAGGGCGCAACATTTTGGCGAGGTCATTCAATGAGTGCAACCCTGACACGCTGGGACCTACCAGCATGATCGATCTTAAACAAATAACCGTAGAGGACGTCCAACTTAGGCGGGTCAACATCAGGGTAAGAGACAGTTCTCTTATATAATGGGCTTACGATTGTAGGTTGGAAAAGCTAGAAAGATAATCCTGTATAAATTAGAGATTATTAAGAAAGTGAACAGAGCTAACTTAAATATATATATATATATATATATATATATATATATATATATATTTATATTTATATTTATATTTATATTTATATTTATATTTATATTTATATTTATATTTATATTTATATTTATATTTATATTTATATTTATATTTATATTTATATTTATATTTATATTTATATTTATATTATATTTATATTTATATTTATATTATATTTATATTTATATTTATATTTATATTTATTAGCGGCGGTGGGCTTGGCGGCTAACACACCGTTCGACACGGGGCGTTGCCGTGGTCCATGACCAGCAAAACCACCGCAAGTTCGAGTCCCGGCGTGGCTAGTTGTGTTTGTTGGACGTGGCTGTCAGTATTGCCCTGCTGCTACATACCTCTGCTGTAGAAAGTCTAGAACTCCAGTAACGAGAACGCGATGACGATAGATGCATTTAGACAATATAGTGCGACAAGTAACTTAGCTCATTACGAACGTCAAAATGTGGTAATTAAGGCGTTAAAAAAAAATATATATATATATGTTTAAGTTAGCTCCGCTCACTTTCTTAGCTAGAATTAGTAAACTATTTTGTTTCAAATCATTATTGCAGGGCACTAATGCAGCAGTTAATGTAGTAACGGCGTTAAGCTCTATAGCACGGCCGATAAGTGTGGTAACGCTCAATCATGTCACGTAGGCTCGTGTCATGCTCTCAGCCTGGTCACGTGCTCAAGTGTGTAGATTGCAATGCGTAAATAAGGACGCGCACCTCATTAAGGCCATAAGTCGGCACTGCGCGGCATCACGCAGTGCTGAACGGAATGCGCAGAAGTCACCATTCGCCTCCTGGCAGTGTATCATTGCAGAGGACACCACGTTGAGTGTGCATGGGCATCTTCTTTCCCTCTAAGTGCTGCGCTCAGAGATTGACATTTGCACATACCGACCCCCCCCCAATACTCTCTCGCTCTTTCTCTCCCCCCTCTCTATCTCTCTCTCTCTCTCTCTATATATATATATATATATATATATATATATATATATGTCCCTCTCAGACGTGTCTAGATGCTCTCTGCATTGTCTTCGTGTGTACTTTTACGGCGGTTGCTTTATGTATGCCTCAAAGAGCACGTCGCTCATATATTCGTAGTTGCAGAAAGCTTGGTGGTGCCGTGTAGCCGCGCCAACTCTAGTCCCCGTTCCTCTGGAACATCTCCAGCTGTCTGCAACAGCCAACTGGAATGCGCGATGTTTTAATAATAATAATAATACCAATCTCAATAATAATAACAATCACAATACTGACAGGATGAGATTGTTTTGTGATGCAAATGATAAGAGCGCGGAACGAACGAGCGCTATCACGAAGCGGGCGCACTTCGTTCTACTGCACCCCTATCGAACCCCTCCCTACCTCCTCCCGACATTTTGTTTCCCCCAGTGTTTCTTCTGCTCCCGCTGTTTTTCCGCCGACCACCATCGCCGCTACCGCTGCCGCCGCCGCCGCTGCGAAGACGAAGCAAGCGTTCTGCGTTGCGTCTTCTGCGCATGAAATCACACGCTTCATTTGCACTGCAAGGGCTCCTCGAGCCGCCGCCATCGCGACCGCTTTCAGAAATGGCTTCAAAGTAGAGTGGTGCTGCTCCTCGGTCTAAACGAAAACTAGAGAAAGAGTGCGACCGATATAATATATATATATATATATATATATATATATATATATATATATATATATATATATATATATATATAAACAGAGAGCGCGAGAGACAGAGCGATAAAAAGCGAGTGATTGCGCGAGAACATCTAGCAAGGCAGAAGAGGATGATGCCTTGTTCTCCGGCTCGACGCGCGTATGCGTGGTGCGTCTACGACTACCCCCCCCCCCTTCCAAGCAATGCCACTACTACGTTGTTGTGTATACGCATCTGTGTATGTGTGTGTGTGTCTGTGTGTGTTTTGGCTCATTCTCATTGCCACAAATTGACTCGGAAAAAGTCCCTCGAGAGCCGACTGCCGGGCACTGCAAACAACGCGGGTCGGGCCAGCACAACGCAGGGCAGGGTGAACGCACGCACGCACGCACGCAAGCCAAACACACACACACACAGCTCGCCAACTCGAAAAGATGGAGGTCGTTGCAGAAAGTCCCCCGGGGAATCTCTTTGCACTTCGTTGTTCCTCTCTCTCTCGCGCGCTGGTTCATTCTCCATTTTCACTTACGTCTTCTCTCTCTCTCTCCTCCTCTGCCACCCCCTCACCTCTCGACCCGACACCACTTTCCCGTCTATTCACCACACGCAATCGGCTGGCTGGCTGGCTGGCCGGCCGGACAGTTCAAGTTAGTCGGCAGCTCATTAGCATGGTGGTGCCGCGGTGGTGACACGGCGCACGGCGGGACACGTCACTGCGCGTCTCGGCGATGACTTCTGCGGCTGCAGTTCATTCTCTCGGCGTGCCCGTCCCGGCGGCCAGCCATGCGTTGACGAACTGTTGTTACTGGCGTTAGTGACAATTCCCTACGGTATCGATCAACCTACCCTTCCTCCTCCTCCGACCGGCGGGAAAAGAACCACTTCTAGTTGAGCGTGGGATGGGGGCGGGGAGGAGAATCTTTGCGACTTGACTTGAGGTGGCTGTTGGCAACTCCGCCTGTTGTTGCAGATGATACGGCTGTTGTTATTGTTACTGCTGCTGCTGTTGTTGTTGTTACTGCTGCTGTTGTTGTTGTTGTTGTTGTTACTGCTGCTGTTGTCGTTGTTGTTGTTGTTGTTGTCGTTGTGATTGTTGTTGCTGTTGCAGCTTTTATCGATCGACGGCCATCTGCTATGACACCTCGCAATACGCTCGATTAGTAAGAGGCATGGCCTGATTTGTTGTTGCTGTTTATTTAGCCACAGCTGCCCACTGCGGCGGCGAGTACACCGATACTCCAATGACTTCCAAACGCAACGAAGCAAAGCGAATATGCTAGTTATTATAAAGCTATTATAAAACAAGGCGCATCTGGACACGCGTTATGCTATTAGAACCCCTAAATAGAGTGCTTTTTCATTGTTCGTTAGCGTGATGTGCCATCAACTAGGTGAAATCAGGACAGCTCCTGGAAACCAATTCTGGTAGCCAGCTTGTCACTAGCAACCCTGCAGAACTTGAGGGCAACGGGAGAGACGACGCGCACTAAGCACAGCACGACATCTGCATATTTCACACATATGTTTCTGTCACTGGGCATTGATCGCCTGGGTCTTTTGTATTGTGTAGGCTCCAACCCATTCAAAACCAGTCATGTCCGCGTCCCTTGGTCTGACTGGAAACTGCTTGCGCATCTCATCAAACCGTCAGGGGGAGGGCACCTAAGGGATGTAGCGCTCATTTTTCCTTGTAGTATGGCTTTAAAAACTTCGGATATGATGTTCCAGTTTGAGAGTGTTTCCATTGTGTGTCCCAGCGTGTGTTGTTTGTATTGTGTAGACTAATTTTCGTCTAGGCGCTCCTATTGTGGAGGCGAACCAGCAAACTAAACAAACCTGCAATAAATGACCAAGGAGTCACAGATGTGGGAGGGTTCAACCAGGTTTACCATCTTTAATATTCAGGCAAGATCTGGCGGGGCCAGTTACACAAACAGGATGATCCCAGGGCTGCTTACAAAAAGTCTTCAAAGGTAATACCGTTATCTCTCAGTAACGTTAAAGTGTAAAGGCACCTTCGGTTTGTTGGCCAACTATTGTTTTCATACTGTTTTTTTATGTTGTGCCTTAAAATAAATTGTTGTAAAAATATTTGATTTATTTTATAGATTGCATCAAGTTACATCACTGAACGGTAGTACTACTCATAGAGCTACCTAAACATTGGTATTTAAATGGACCACCTGTGTCTTGGTCTCGTTAGTAGTCAAGTCAAATGAGGAATGCCCACATCATTGCTTATACTCCAATATGGCAATATTTAAGCTGGAGACGTCGTGTTTTAAAAATCACCTTGAGTTTAACAATGAAACTACGTGGCAAAACTATATATATATATATATATATATATATTTATATATATATATATATATATATATATATATATATATATATATATATATATATATATATATATATATTATATATATATATAATAGAATATTCTGTCTGTATTATGTTATTCGCTTTTATTTTTTGTAGTTTGTCCTGCGCTTTGACATGATAGCTAATTGCGAGGTATAACACATGATACGCAGAATCTTTCTCTAACCAAGGGTTAGCCCAGTTCAACAATGTGCTCCAAACAGACGCTGCGTTTTCTCGTTGAATGTCGAGCGTCAGCCTCTGAATCAAGAATTCTGATGCTCTCGAGTTTTCTGTCGAAAGATTAAAGCTTCTACCTAGGCGCTGAATCAGCTTGAGCGTAAGGGGGCCTGCAGCTCCCATTGTCCCGAACGCCAACGGACAAAATTCGTGCGGATAATCAACGCTCGAGTATTTTCTGCATTTGTGTGCCTCAGCTAACCGGGAGACCTGCTCGGGCCGCACCTGCACCGACCATCGAAGGGGCAAATGAGTCGGTTACAGTTACGTCCCAAACAAGCATGCGGCCACGCTCAAAGGGCGTCTAAGTCAGGCTGTCGGGTATTTTTCTATCATCCCTCGAAAGACCCGGGGCTCTAGAATACACGAGAAGCCGGCACATCTATGTGCGCGACTAAAGGTGTCATTTAAAGCGGAATAACGTGCTTGTCGGCGTGCACTTAACGCGCATGACAGGTCATGATGGGCCAACGCATCCACAAAATCCCCACAACGACATCGGTTCGACACAACTAGGTCAACACCAAGCCGCAGCCCTGTGCTTATGCGCGTTGTCTCGTCGTCTAAAAGAGTCCCAATTCGCGGACAGGGTAGGGCCTGTAACCAAGCCCCAGCCCTTGAGCTTTTTGCCGGCTTGTTAAACTCGCTCAGAATTCACTAAATCTACAAAAATGTTTAAAAATCAACTTGTTAGTTTCAATACATTTTATGTTTTTTCGTTGTTAAAATATAGATTGTATACGTTTTGTACGGGCAATGCAGATGGAACGTGTCGTGGGACTTCCTCGTGGTTCATTGTCAGAAAAACTAAACGAAGATCAGAAGCGCTCCTGCAAAACATACGTTTGACAACTCCATGGTTAGCCTCAAATAACATCTCTATTATAATATTTGAATTGCAAATTTCGGTTTAATATTTACTTAATTTTATTTAATTAAATATCTTTAAATTAAAGTATGTTGAATAAAATTATGTTCAATGAGAAGGTCTGTAAATAATAATATTGATAATATTATAACTTGGTCGTACATATAATGAATACGCAATACAATTCGTTAATTTATAGGAACAATAGATGCTTCAATGAGTACGTGTATACCTACGTAGGACTTTGAGTTACAACACAAGTAAGTATAGTTTAACACTTCGCCACCCGAAAATCTTTCCAGATTAGAGAAAAATATTATCAATGATTTATATTTGCTCTGCTAATAAACAAGGCAGCAGACCAGACGAACGCGATATATTTCCTAGGATGAACTTGAAGTTTGCGCGTCGACATTTATTATGGACAACCATCTTTCTCGTTTCATTTGCACGATGATGCCCTCTAACGGCCCTTGCTGCTAAATAGCTTTGTACACAGGGTCTTCAGTTTTTCAGTGCTTCAGTACAACAAATTGTCCTTCGAACGACACCGTTGCGTAGGGCAGCCCACCTTTGCGTACTGCCATTTTAGTTGAAGGCATATTTTTAAGAACGTGCTGTTTTTAGCGCTTGCTTGATCCCCCAATGTTTTGCATGCCTAAGCACCCCTAATTATTAATAATAAATAGAACGCGAGTTTAGATCTTTCCGATTTGCAGCCGCTGTTGTCGATATACACATTATAGGGCGCTTACGTAGAACACTGGGGAAGCTCCTTTAAGTCCTCAAATAGTATTTACTTTCCACCAAGACATGTCTAGAGCTCGCCCATGCCCTCGCTCGGCACACACACGCCGTTCAATAGAATCAGTCATATTTTTCTCGTGCGCTTCGTGTGTATTCCAGGTACTTGCTGAGGTCGTTTTAAATATGTCCTTGGCTTGACCGCAACTCTTTAGCACTATCGGTTTGCTGACTGGCTTCCTGCTGCATCGATTTCCTTCTTTAGACGACGATTGTGAGTATATATATATAACTTAACGTGTCGGCAAGGCGTTCAACTGTTCGACAGGGGACACTAGAGTACCTGCACCAGAGACTATCGCTGGACATTCAGCGGGATAACGCCGCCTCTGTGCGTGAAGCGTTGCTAGATTGGACACGCCCGAGCCTCGAGGATATGTGACGTTTTCACTTATTTTATCCGGTGTACACGTTCATAAGGAGACAATTGTTACCTCTTATATATAAGCAAATAAAGCTTTAACTATAAATATATAATATATATATATATATATATATATATATAGATTCCCCTTTCCACCTACTCTAAGTCTCGATTCATTTACTCAGATCTAATCTAGTTAATCTCTACTTCTTTTTCCCCGCGCGTTTCCTGCGCCTATTCGGCAAAGACCTGACACCGATTCGGCATCTATCCGGCAAAGACCCGACACCGATTCGGCATCTATCCGCCACATGCACCCGGAATCTACGCGGCACATATTCAGTGACATCTACGCGGCACACCCGGCACCTACCTGACCTATCTACATGTACTTGGCATCTACCTGATCCCTGGTTGTCGTGACTTGAAGTTGTACGAATGCTGGGTCGCCACTCCACTGTCGCACTTCATCCTTTATTTCGTTGCATCACCATACAGCGCACACACAGCATTGGATGCTGTGCGTGGCTGAATGGCTATGAATCGAGTGCGGGCCGCCGTTTCATAGGACCATAGTTCCCTCTCTGTGGCTCTCTTTCTCCCTTCTCTCCCTCCACCCCTACCTCCGTAGCTTCCTGATTTTCCATTCAGTTGAGTTCAGTTGAGTGGGGCGACCGGCCGCGTTTCCGCATTCAGCGATTCAGCAACAACAACAACGACAACAATGCGATAACCGTCGTGACAATAGTATGACGAGAAGAGGGTGGTCGTTTTCGCGATGATATGGATGATGATGCTGATGATGGCAATGATGATCATGCCACGCTCGTGATGGTTGTCATGGTTATGTGTGGACCGATGGGCGAGTTGTTGTTGTTGTTGTTTTGTTGTTGGTGTTGTTGTTTTGTTGTTGGTGTTGTTGTTGTTGTTGTTGGTGTTGTTGTTGTTGTTACTGGTAATGACAATGATCGGGGCACTTCGAACGTTGATGATTCCAGTCATCAGCGCTTGCTCACTCTCTCTCGCTCTCTTTCTCTCACTGTGTCGCTGAAAGTGTGGCGCGAAGTACGCGACGTCTGTCCGTCTGTCCGTTTGTCCGTCTTTGAGTCAGTCATTGAAGTCGTCGTCGTCTTCGTAGTAAAACTAGTGACAGAAACTGCTAGTAGAGGAGGTGCGTGGCAGTACAAAAAAAGTTCTAATAGTCTTAGTCAACTGATCGCTGACGATGGTGGCATCTCGACCGACTGGCCGTGCCATCACTGCCAGTCGAGATCAATCTGACAGATCTGTGCCGCAGCTGCAAGCTAGCGGCGGGAGCAGCCGTTCTGGATCTTGCAGCCGTAGTAACAACAACAGCAACAACAACAACAACAACAACAACGGCAGCAGCAGCAGCGACATTAGTGATGGCGGTGCATCATGAGGAACCACCCAACCTGCCGCTACCTCGGCAATCTTGCACTGGCAGCAGCAGAAGCAGCAGCAGCGACCTCAACAGCAACAATCTAACAAGAACAATAACAATGATAAAAACAGCCACAGCAGCAACAGCAGCAGGCCCAGACTACGAACGAGTCGGATAACTATATGCTGTACTTGTTTCTATATTTATATATATATATATATATATATATATATATACGGAGGAGCGATGACGATATGAACACTATAGGCACGTAGGTAAATAGATAGATAGATACACTGCCACACAGATATAGACAGATAGACAGGCAAAAGTAGAGAAAAGCTCAGACACACAGTAAGCAAGCAAGTCTGCCAGCCAGGCAAAACAGATAGACAGTCAACAGTCAGTCAATGAACGAGTCCCTAGTTTTCGTTTCGTTCGAACGAATGAAGCGTCAGCCAAGCAGCCAGCCGTCGTGGTTCTGGTGGTCGTTGAGATCGTCGTCCTTCGCGTTGCCATCGCAGTCGACCTGCACTGATGTTGTTGTTGTTGCTGTTGCTGCTGCTGCTGTTGCTGAAGTTCCTGTCAGTGTTGTTGCTGTCCTCATCATCATTGCAGACTCTGTTGTTGTTGTTGTTGCTGCTGCTGCTGCTGCTGAAGCTCTTGTTGTTGTTGATGTTCGTGAGACGGCTCGATGCTCGAGACTATTCGAGTCGTCTCTCTCTCTCTGTGTTTGTCGTTTCTCCATCCCTCCGCTATGTTTCGCCGTTTCTCTTTCTCTCTGTCTCTATGTCCGTATGCCTCTCTCTCTATCTATCTCAAGCTCTCGGTGATGGCTGAAGGATTTGAGAACGAAACAGGTTCACGAGTAGTACTTGTCGTCATACGAATAAGGAGAAGATAAGAAGAAGAAGACGAAGAAGAAAGGGAAGAACACGGATAGTCTGTCGGTCTGTCGACCGGTCCGTCGGTGGGTCGGAGCAACGAATGAACGACGAACGGACAAAGGCATTAGCTTTCGCGTAAGTAGGGCGTACGAAGCGGGCCAAGGAAGTACCACCATCACCAGCAGAAACAGCAGCAGCAATGCAACCGAACGCGCTGGGACAACGAGCTCAGATGGTCGCACGAACGCGGTAGACAACCCCAGCAACAACAACAGCAACAACGAAAACAACAACACCGAACACAGCAACAACAACAACAACAACAACAACAACAACGAAAAGGACGCTCACGACCACGATGACAAGGAGCAGGCTTAAGAACGTTTCCTCTCGCCTTCCTGTACCAACAGCCGTCGCGGCTCTTGGTAGTGGTGATGCTGTTGCTGTTGGTGATGCTGCTGCTGCTGCAACACCGTATTCGACCTCTGCAGCAGGCCGCCGGCAGGCCGAATTGCTTGAGACCGAGGAGAAGGAAGGCGACGACGACGAGGAGATGGAGATCGACGCTAGAAGAGCGTTGCCACTCATCTCTGTTCCTGAAGCCGGTGAATGCCGGTGGTGGTGGTGGCGGTGGCGCACTCGAGTGGACCAGTGGTCGGTGTACAGTGGCCTCTCTGCTCGGCTGCCGCTGCCGGCGAGGGACACTACGAACCACGTAGACAGCACAACTACCTACCAGCCAGCCGGGAGCGCAACCGCAGCAGCAATACCATCAGAAACAGTACCATTGGAAGCAGTACCGTCAGAAGCGGTACCATTAGAAGCGGTACCACTGGAAGCAGTACCATTAGAAGCGGTACCATTAGAAGCAGTACCGTCAGAAGCGGTACCATTAGAAGCAGTACCGTCAGAAACGGTACCATTAAAAGCAGTACCGTCAGAAGCGGTACCATAAGAAGCAGTACCATCAGAAGCGATACCATTAGAAGCAGTACCATCAGAAGCGATACCATTAGAAGCAGTACCGTCAGAAGCGGTACCATTGGAAGCAGTACCGTCAGAAGCGGTACCATTGGAAGCAGTACCGTCAGAAGCGGTACCATTAGAAGCAGTGCCGTCATAAGCGGTACACCACCAGGACGACGCTGCAGTGCCATTGACACCAGCAGCCGCTGCGGAAGACGACAAACAACTATATGAAAGAAGAAGACGAAAAGGCAGAAGCAGATGACGAGTTACGGGCGACGACGGAAAGGGAGTCTGTGTGTGTGTTTGCGCGGGCGAGCGAGATCGAAGGGGCGAGCTCAAGAAAACGACGATGACGACGATATGAAACATTACATCGAAACTCAAGCGAAGGAGATGAGAGAGGACTAGCGTACAGCTCGTTAGACGTTGAGATACCGGGAAAGGCGCGGAACGAGGCAAAGGACTAAGGGGTAATAACGGGCAAACACTATGACGATATATATATATATATATATATATATATATATATATATATAATATATATATATATATACTATATATATATATATACATATATATATATATATATATATATATATATATATATATATATATATATATATATATACATACATATATATATATATATATATATATATATATATACGTATATACATATACATATATATATATATATATATATATATATATATATATATAGCGATAAAGCGGGAGAGATGAATGTCAGAGGATAAAGTTCCTACGCTTAGTTTCAATCGACCGAGGAGGGGCTGCATTGTCACCACTGCCGCTACAGAAAACAAGAAGAAGAAGAAGAAGACGAAACCGAAGACCTCGACGACAACAACAATAACAACGACTACTACAGCGACGATCATGCGCTCAAGACAAGCAACCGTTGACTACTTGCTGGTCGTAGACTTTGAGAGATGTCGGCCACCAGGATGACAAAATGACAATGACGACGACGACGACGACAATAACAACAACATAGACGATGGAGAACAGAGAACGATGAAGAACAGAGGACGATGGCGGCAGCAGAAGCACTGAACCGGTGGGCGCTGGCTCTCGCTTCCACAACGAACTGAACACCGTTCCATAAATGAACGCAGCAACGGCTTCGCCGTCGTTCGTCAACCTCATAGCCCAATTGCGTAGTACACTTCACAAGATACTTTCATCCTGTATATATATGTATATATATACAGGTAGTTCAATAAGTTCTTAGAATGAAAACCAAGAATTTCCCAAATCATGTTTTTAAATTTATCTCATTTGATATACTTCCCGAAATGCTCAATACACCTTTCCCACCAAGATTTCAGAGCTTTTATACCTCTTAAGTAGAATTCCGCGTCTTTAGACTGAAAATAGGCATTGACAGCAGCCTTAACCTCTTCATTGCTGGAAAAACGCTTTTCACCGAGACTATTCTTCAAATGTTCGAAGAGGAAATAATTAGAGGGGGCCAGGTCTGGAGAATAGGAAGGTTGTTCAATAAGTTCGAACCTCAGTTGGGCCAGTTTTGCCGATGCTTGCCGGGACTTGTGTGCAGGAGCATTGTCCTGGTGAAACAGGACAACCTTCTTCTGCAAAGCGGGCCGTTTCACGATGAGTTCTTGCTAAAGGCAGTCCAACAGTCTTGCATAATATTCTCCTGTGCTCGTTTTACCGTTCTTAAGGTAGTCGACCAGCATTATTCTACGTTGGTCTTAAAAAACTGTAGCCATCACCTTTCCGGTCAATGCCGTTGTCCGCACCCTCTTCGGAGGTCCTTCATCAGGTGCACACCATTGGCAAGATGCTTCTTGGGTCTCGGGAGTGTAGTGATGGACCCAGCTTTCATCGACGGTCATGAATCTGCGCCAATAATCCGACGCATTGTTTGACATCTTGGCCAAATTTCGCTGTGAAGCGAAAACAGGCGCGTTTTTTTGGCCTTGGTTGAGCAAATGCGGCAGCCATTTTTCTCTGAGCTCTTTCATCTTCAAGTTTTCGTGCAGGATAAAATGCACACTACCCAAACTGATCCCCAAGGCCTCCGCTATCTCCCTAATGTTCACTCGCTTATTTGCGGCAAAGATTTTCCGCACCTTTTCCACGTTTTTCTATTCAGTTGCCGTTTTTGGGCGTTTTGAACGTAGTTCATCCCGGTGCTCCTGCGACCTCTTTTTAACTCATCAATCCAGTTGGAAACAGTGGCAAAACATGGCGCAGAGTCACCGTACACCTCGTCCATTCCAACCTTTGAAATAAAATGCTTGATAACCACTCGAAACTCTTTTTTCTCCATTTTTCAAAATCACGCCGATACGTTGCACGGGAAAAGCGATCAAACGAAATCGCAACGGCCAATCACTATAATATTTTGAGTGCTAGCAGTCGAAAAGTTGCAGTTCCTAATAGCGGTGGAAGCGCGCCAAAATTCGAATTCTAAAAAGCTCATTCTAAGAACTTATTGAACTACCTGTATATATGTATATATCTATATATGTATATATATATATATATATATATATATATATATATATATATATATAAAGCTTCACCGTACGATATAACTGTTGCGTGTGTTTGATATGCAACCCGTTAGCATGCGTACATACACATTTTTATGCATAAATATAGAGTATTTATGATTTAATCGCAGAGTAGATATGTATAAAGTATGCGGAAAAAGAAAGTGCAATATATGAAATGCGTTCTAAACTCTTAGCACGGTGTGCAGGGCGGACGCTTCTCATTCTCAGTAATTGTGATCGATCGTTACTGTGCGGCAGTGGGCAATTCACTTCTATTTGTGTCGCCTATATCGTGTAAATGTAAGTGTGGTCAATATACCGAGCAAGATGACTTAGTGGCAATGTGTTTGCCTTGCATTTAAGAGGCCTGGGTTCGAGACCCCGATTAGCCACTCTTAAATTGGTTTTCATGGTTCTTAATTTAGACAAAGTGACTGCCGGTGTGAATTAAAATCGGCCATGAAAAAAAAAACGTACACGGGCATTACCCTTACGGAACAACTAAAAAAATATATCGTACGTTGAGTGTATAGTGTGTATAGCAAGTATGTATACTAGGTATACTAAGGAGTATACTAGGGCTTTAGGAGAATACAGAGCACCGTCGAATGGTGAAATGTCAGCTGGTGCTGTTGTCTGACTTTGAAGATGGTTCGTGGCTTGCATTGTCTCGTCCGCGCAACTGTGATTTTGGCCTATCGTTACTCATTGCAATGAAAACTTGGCGTTGCCTAAAGTGCAGCATCCCCGTCCGCCCTAACCAGCTCATGCCGACGCTCTTACCTCCCGCTCTTTGTTTATATATATATACATCATACAGTATCTGTATATATAAGGCGAAACATACATTGTCTATACGATCGACGAGCAAGCTTTGATGAATGTGAACCCCAATTTTTACACTAGTCTTTTTATGCTGAACGAAACATGGAAGTAAGCGAACAAGCTAAACAGACCGATGGCTCTATCTTAAAGGTGAGACGTATTGCGCTTTTCTGAGGTTACAGATAAACACCCGGAAACCAAGGCTGTGAAATTTATATTCCAGCAGGTTTAGAAGCCGGTGCGTAATCGGGCGTGCGCCAATGGTGGAGACCTTGACAGAGATACTTCTTGTAAACACATCTATCACGAAGACTCCCATAGTAAGTGTAAAGGTGGAGACTAAGAAATCCGCGACGGCCCGTAACATGAAGTCATACGCGCTAGGAAGTCGGGCGTACATCGCAGTATGTCAATTATCTCCCCTTCATGACAACTTCTCCGCTACATGGCGTGTATTACTTATGCGCATAGCCGGCCAGCAGATGACATACAATTTATGCCACTCGAGCAGTTTCACGGGCCACGTTTCCGTCAACAATTAAACGTAAATTGATTTGAATCAAGATTCGGCGCGATAATAGAACGGAAGAGGAAATATTCTTGCAGTTAAATTTCTCTATCTTTAACGTACTTTGAGTTGTTGACCTAACCCTTCACGTTGTGTGGCTCTGTACACTCCCTGACTAGCTGCTAGGTTGATTTGTTGTTATTCACCTTTGGTGACGCCGAGTTGTCATAGATGATCGCTTTGATTTACTCTTTCGTGATCACGGCAGGCCCCGTTTTTTCAATTTTTTTTTCCAGTAGAGATTCTTAGATTCGCCGGTAGACTTATCCTCCTACAGTCTCGTCTTGCGATAGGCTTATTTTTCCATTAGGCTTGTGTGGGGAGCTTCTCGTGACCGGTTGGCTGCAGCGGTTGCTCTTTGCTGCGGCTTGATTTTCGTAGTCAGTTTTCCGATGACGGTTGGACATCGTAGTTTGGTCCGTAAAACAGTTGTAGCGCATCGTGCAATAAAAACGGCCCTCACGGAACCATTCCAATGTACAGTAAGATATAAAAACATTAAATTACATTTGGCGCTGATTCTCTCGTTTGCTTTTCTCGTTTAACGAAAATGATTAGCCTTGCCTGTTTCGATAAAAATAACTTCACGGCTATATTAGCCAAAATGAATAAATACATACAATACACAAGCCAATGTCTACAGATGTACGATTTCGTATTTCTTGGCGCACGTATTGCAATCCGCGACAACCTTGAAGTAGTTGCTAGTTTCGCCGGCATTTTAAAATTTAGGCAGTGATGACGAAGCTATTTTTAAATGATGCTACCTGCTTTATAGACACAAACCCTTATTTGCACAACAAAATATCCCATTTTAGGACACAATGTAACGTAACGCACGAATTGCAGGTCAGCAAGGCGTGAGAATGCACATGAATCCTATCCCCTCATAGCTGCACCTTCCTGTTCTTGCAATGGGTTTTTTCCTCTCGCGCAACGCACATTGTTGGACTCATTTTTGACATAAGCCCAAGTTAATGCTTTAATTTCGTAATTTGATAAATCTTTTCGCTACAGCGGCTTTTTAGCTTACTCCGAAACGTCGTTCTCGTTCTTTAATAATTCAGTAAACATTCAGCAGATTTTTAAAGAAGCCGTGTTTATATCAGCATACCCTAACATTCGATTAAAATATTTAAAGTCAACCCATCTGAGTGCAACCATGTGGACGGGATTAGGGTTTGCCGGGCGTATTTGATAGCCATATGAAGCTATGAAGACGTATGTCAAATAGTCCTAGCACTGTGTTGGTTAAGAGAAACTCTGGGGTTGTAACAGTTTCTATTGTAAGCATAGCCCTTCGAGGTTGCTGCGCTTCACGCTTTTCCAAGTCTCCCCCCCCCCCACTTGACGAGAGTGCAGTACTGATATATCAGTGTATCCGAACTATTGTAGCTTCCGCTTTACCCCGCTAGATAGCCAGTGACAAGCATTTAAGCAGGTGGTCGAGGAGGGCCCTTTTTCACTCGTCGCCAGTTCGCTTCGTTCTTTTCGCTATGCCCCTAACGAGGGCGTAACTTTCAATGACTGTCGACGTTATTGTTGTTGCCACCGAGTGCATAAATGATATCTTGACAATGCTCCTTGGCAAACAATAACCATGCGTCTCGTCGTTATTGTCATTGCGGCATGGGATTCCCTCGTTGAAGAACCTTGGCTTCGGCTAGTTGAAGAGAGAGGTGTCGCTCCGAGAATCGTTTGGGCTTCAAACTTTGGTTGCTTTGAAAATCCTTGCGTGTCTCCTTTTCATTCGTTCATGTCTTTTATTGTACTCTGTTGAGCATATATCTTCAGCTTAATAACTACATCAGTTTAGTTCAAGAACTTCGTTACGATGTTACGTGTTTAAACAGCTTTAAGCGCACCAACAGCCAATTGTAACAAACGACTTACTCAAAGCTTAACGCCGCAGGAATTACTTATGAATTTTCGGGCATGTAGATAGACACAGCCGCTATCTGATATGATATGATGAGCAATGGGCTACCCATCTCACCCATAGTTCAAACGTATGATAGTATACCACTTTAAACAAACAAAACTGCCCTAGCGAGGCTAGATCAGCTGATGCGCCTTGCAACGTTTTTGTTCCATACTACATTGCAATCATTGTGAGCACATAACAACAAAGGAGCGCCACGCTCATCCCATCATTTGACGGCGTTAGTTTGCGTGAGCGATAGAAACTAGGAAGTCAGATAACGAGAGAGAAAGAGAGAAAGGGAAATAAACGTATTAGAGATCAGAGAGAGAGGGAGAGATAGGCGCGAGGACAGGGCAGACTTACAACGACAGTTTCCTAGAGTTGAGCGCAGCCAGGCAAGCATGGTCGAGCGTGCCAGTAGCAATGCAAACAGCCCTCCCTCTGGGTTCTCCATGCAAGTGTCGTAGCAGGTCAGCAGTCACCAGCGGCTGCTCTTTCAGGTCACTCCTGCCCCCTTGTGAACGCTCGGCCGAGCCATTTATTGATCAATCTATATATATATATATATATATATATATATATGGATAGATAGAAATTTCTGTCCTGTTCTCCATCTGGCCTTTCATCATTGCGATCATTGCAGTCGGGCGCGACAATGGGGCCTGCTTCATGCGTGCTGCACGCCCTAAACCAGCACGATGGTGTGCGTGCACAAACACAGAGATCGCCACAGAGATTTACCATCGGCGGTTCGTTGCTCGAAAGTTGCAACTTTCTGACCACCACCCATCTTTGTCTGTTTGCTCTACCGGGTCCGCTCTCTTTTCCCTTTTATCCCATAGCACTTTGTCCCTCCCTGTCTGCCTTTCGATCTCCTTCTAGCTTTCTTCCTCGCTTACTGCATTTTTCTCAACTTCCTTTCTGTGGCTGCTTCTTTTTGGCTCAATCAGTCTCGATGTCGACGTTGAGATCTAGATAAGGTAGCAGCAGCAGCAGCAGTAGCAGTAGCAGTAGTAGTAGAAGTAGTAATAGTAATAATAATCGACACAGTAGCACACTCGCACTCTGCAATCGTATCCGGGCACACAGGCAGGCAAACGGCCAGGCAGAGAGCAGACAGACCAGTCTTGTCTATTTCTTGGTTTTCTTTGCTCAGTCTCGCAGCGAGTGACCGGGCGAGCGAGAGTCGTTCGAAGTCGCTTTCGGAGAACTCGTTGACTGCTACGGTTACTTCGGCAAGCACTGCCTTTACCCTCTCTAACCACCCCTCCACCCGACGCGCGTCTATACCACTCTACCACTCGGCCACTACCACCCCCATTTCTAGCTGCTACGAGCACTATTATAACTGCTACTACTACTACTACTACTACTCCATTGACTACTATTACTCTTACTACTACAACTACCCCGCCGTTGCTGTTTCTACCAAAGTACGACTTCTGCTAGAGGCTGCTGCAGCTCTTCGACTGTGTGCGCTGCTGAAGTCATGGAATCATAGGGTCGGGTCGGTTTGGTTCGGTGCCCGCCGACTAGAGGGGTGCCATAGAGGTGATGTAGCAGCGGCGGCGGCGGCGGCGGCAAAGATAGTAATGATGATGATGATGCTGCTGCTGATGGCGATAATAATGATGATGCTGATGATGGCGATTGTGATGATAATGATGGTGATTGTGATGATAATGGTGATGATGATGGTAATTGTGATGATGATGATGATGATGACGCCGTTGACGATCGGCTCTCGAACGCTCACGGCCACGCCGATCACTACCGTGCTAACCAACTACGAGTAGTGTAACGACTGTTTCTACTGTCGACGCTGATGTCGGAGATGGTTAACGATGGTGCTGGTCATTTCGTTGTTGGTAGCCGCGCGCCCATGCCATGGTGATGGTGATGGTGGTGGTGGTGGTGGTGTCTGATTTCGACGCGCATTTTGCTGCACTCAGCAGAGAGAGACAAGCGGAAAGAAAGAGAAAAAGAAATAAAGCGACATGAGCAGAGAAAGAAAGAATGAAAGAGAAATGAGCAGAGAATACCCATCGGCCGGTATCCGATCCAGCGCAAGCAAGATCAAGTCCGTCGTCATCCTGTTGCTGATTCTGGTGGCCGAACTGCTGGTTCTGCTACAGATGATGATTTTGATTTTCGCCATGACGCCATGACGACACCAACGCGGCACCGACGACAACCGGCCACTCCGGGCGGCACAGTCCATTCGTTCGTTCGTTCGTCTGGCCAGACGTCCTGAGTAGTCCGACACTTCTGCAGCCTTTGCTCCTGCTACGGGTTCGGCTTCAGCATCATCAGCTTCGGGTCGACTTCCTTCGTTCGGCGATAATAATGATAATAATCATTCATCATATCAGATACCCACGCACACGATTGTCGTAGTAGTAGTGGTGGAAGTAGTCGTAGTAGTGGTAGTAGTAGTAGTCGTAGTAGCCGCCACTCGTTCACTCGTAATGAAGTCCATTGAGAGAGTTGAGCGCGATTTGTTGGCCGGAATGTCTGTCTATTGGTCTGCTGCGTGGCTGGCTATATCTTCGGTGTTGGCGTCTGAGTGTGTGTGTGTGTGTGTGAGCGTGTCTGTCTGTGTGAGGTCACTGAAGACGGAGTGGATGGTCTTCAGCCGGGCTTAGGTCGTACATGCGTGCGAACAACCTAGAAAGAAGAAGACGAAGAAGGCGACGAAGACGAAGATGAAGGCGAGACAAAACCGAGACCAGAACCTAAGTGAGAATGAACGGGAGAGAATTTGAGGTAGAAAAATGGGCCGGAGGAGAGAAACATCAAAAAAGAGCTTAAAAGGAGCTCATAGTAATCATCGTCGTCGTCGTTGTCGTCGTCGATTCCATCCAGGTTCCATGAGTGCTTTTCGTCATACACGCCAAGAACGAATCTACCTCGCTTAAGTCGACGGGTCTCTCTTTCTCTATGTTGTCTGAATGTGCTAGAGTGGTCGGGTTGGAGTGACCACACACACACAATACCGTGTAGTCCAGTATCACCTGGCTCTATCTAACTCGTCAATGGACTCTTTGCGTACGCACGCCGCATAGAGTATCTGTCGCCGTAGAAAACAGCGATATTAAGGCGACAAGAGAAATGAATGAATAAATAAATATGCTACACGAATGTGTACACGTTTCGTAGGGCGGTGAATCGTATTAGCTTTTATAGCAAAAACATGGTGCATAGTTTTGTGATTACATGTAAACAAAAATAGACGAAATAATCACTGAAGATTGGCAGGATGCACAGCGCTTTAGAAACATATAGCCAAGCTCAGCATGTTCAGCAACACTGCCTCCCGTACCAATAAGTAGTTTACTGTTTACGAGTTTTGTAAGAGCATCACACTGAACACCGCCATCAGGCAGATAGATGTCTGCAATCGAGTACCTTATTAGTTCATTTAAGACGGCCAATGCATGCTTGAATTCACTACGCCAATAGAGAATTGGGTATTAGCGACATCTTGGCTTGTTTCAATATAGCACATAGTCAAAACAGCAAACGCGGCACTAGGCACTACCTTACAATATTGTTCAAAACTAGGCAAACTACCTTACAATACTGTTTGAAACTAGTGAAGTTCGGGATTAGGCATTTCGCTAAAAATGGAGGAGCAGGTTGCTCTTAACGTGCCTGACTTCAATACAAGTGTGTGTGTCTCGTTCTGTCTGCCTAATCTGACTCTAGAACCCCAATGATAATGTTCAACTGCTGTATTAAGAGAAAAGTGTGCCGTCTTAAAACGATTCTAATAAAAGTAATTCTAATAAAGCCAACAGAGTAGCACCCTACAAAATTTGCATCCACGTATTATCGATATTAAATCTTCTAATAAAAAGCCTCATATTTGTATCGCTTCAACAAGTCGACGAGACCAGAGCGAGTGGGCTTCAAATCAGTCGTAGCCTGCCAATAGCCTACGATGACACGGCACGTCACTACCAAGCCAATGTTTCTACAGGGGTATACGTTCGTCGCTTAGAGCCCTGGCAATTTTGGCAGCGTTTTTCCGGAAGTTTCCAAAATAGAATCAAATCATCCAAATACGAATTAATTCGTCTAAGACTGTGCATGTCGTAAGCCAAACAGTACACGTGGTTTCGAGCTAGACGGAGCCGAAAAACCGTGCAAACCATTTAAAGCAAACACTTGATATACCACATTAATCCCACCTGTAAACGGATTTAGTATTATGCCCCGGCCGCCGCCACGCTTACGCTAGATATAAAGAGTTCGCTACCGCCATCTGACATACATCATCTGGAACGAAATGTAAACGCATCTCGCTCGCATAGACGATTGTGAGTTTATGAACTCTTTTATAGTGCAAATTCCCAAGTGTCCACCAGTAACATAATAACTAACGTCCAACAAATTCGTGTACGCCAAGAGGCGGTGGCGCATCTGATCGGATATTCGCAACCTGCGCAACCGTCTATAGTACAGTAGAGGTGGAAGAGTTTTTTTTTGGCCGATACACTGATCATGAATGTTAACAAAAACGACGGCGGTCGGCTTTGTCAGACAAGCATAATGACCGCTACAGGCGGACCAGTTTTGTACTTTATTTTAGAGAGGTTTCGAGGCTACGCCTCAGAGGCCCTTTCTTTCAATCAAGGATCGGGGGATTGTTGAGCCCGTCAATCCTGAGAGCATCGTGAAGCCAGCCCAGTTAGCGCAAGCTGCTTGAGGCTCCTTTATAGCGGAGGCGGCTGCAAAAAAAAACACGACCTGTTGCGCCGCTGATCCTCGACAGTATGACTACTCTGGACGCGCCTCCATTACAGCACATTTTGTCACAAGCCAGCCGCCTAGCGACCCCTCGCGAAATGTATAATAGACGCATTGCTGCACCCACACCGTTTGCCGTAGCGCTCTCGGGGGCGCTTTTGTCAGCGAACTCAGATATAGCCTACGTCCTACTCTCGGTGTAAATCTCACGAAAAACCTGTGAGAGCAGGGTGTACTCCCTATTGCATCAAGTGGCCTGGGTGGAGCTGTCAAAGAAAACATGATGCAATGTTTAGTTTATTGACGGAACTATGTTCTTACAATGCTTAAGTTCTTGTAGAATAATAACTAAAATCAGTGCCCCAGTGTACATATACACAACATTTACACACACACAGTTCGCAAATTTACACAAATTCAAACATTTGCGCGTATATTTGTACGTAGTTCCGTTTACATACGAATACATAGAGTGCACCAATCTCACGCAATTAATAGTAAATTATGTTCATTTGGCAGAATCAAGAATGGCAAGATCATTTGGGCTGCCGTACGGATGGAGACAATCGATTCAACTTCTGATTCAGTATGATTTCAATTCAGTGTGATGTCTCTTCCAAGTATCAGAACCGATCACCTTTGTATGGCAACGGTAGCGCCACTATCTTAACTTTTCGGGCTGACTCTGAGCCAACATTTAACGTCCACAAAATTGCATTCGCGTTGCTTCGTAAGACGGACTCTATAAGGCTAAACGTACAAGGGCGAGGATCGAACCCGTGCACATATGTGTCTCCACCGGTCGCAAGGCGCACCCGGGCTCCACCACTGTCTTCACACAAGTGCCACTACCTTGTGTTAAGGTTATCCGGTCTGCGAAGTTATCTAAAAATGACTATTCATCATGTGGGTTTTGTCTATCGTCTGATCTAACCACTTATTGCTACACTAACAACCCCCGCTTGTAGGCCCTTGCCTTCTGCGAGCTTCAAATAATATCTGGAGGCTGATGGCCTGCATCCTCTTAGTGGCCCGAAAAGCTTCTGAAGGGTAAGAAGATATAAGCTATCAGATTAATTCAAATGACCAGAATGTTTCTAATGTAAGCGTCTGCAACGTTGAAGTCATAAAATATCGAGCAAGGTAGCGACGAAGCAAACCAGTCGTATGGAATCGATCACCACTGCGCAGCATTGTCTATTTAATTTTCAACAAGCCACACGGAGGTAGTGACAGGACATTAGCGCACAGGAACCTGGATCTTCGCGAAAGACTTATATATTCATATGAATATTTGTTTTGTTTTTGTTTTGTTTTTTTGTTTATAAGTTAGACGGTATTAAATACCGAGTGTTCAAGGCTTTAAAGTAATTGGGGATTCACCTCGCAATTCTCCTGTCGTTAATAAAGCACACAACGGATAAAGAAAAGACGTCTTATAATTCAATAATCATTAATAAACCGCAGTCCGAGAAATTTTACTAAAAACACTTTAAACAACTTTATGTTGTAAGTGTGTAAATGTTTTTAAAAATTATAATATTAACGAAAACGACTTGAACCTTCAACCTGACTTAAGTAATTACATCTAAACGTGCTAGGGTCAATTGGTGTAGGCCTATGTCAAAACCTACGAAACATATCTCTGATCTGCATAGAGAACCCACATATGTAGGATATGCATTTTTTTTTGGCTAACTAAGTAAACCTGCATGCACTCTTGAATTCGAATATCTTTCAGCGTTGAGAAGCCATTTTGTGATAGAGATAAAGAGAATCATTTCGAGCAGATCAAACTGTGAATACTATGCTTGCCCAGTGTTGGTTTGCCCGAGGACTACGACGGCAATACCTCCTGGTCTGCTTCGTACAACACTGAACTGCTCGCTCCTGCCCTCAGCGTGTCGTATTGGCTGTAGTGCCACGCATATGCGTGCCTCGGACGTTGGTTGCTTTGCGTTATTTCGTCTTCCCTTTGCCCCTCATCCCGCCTGGCTTTCCGTATGAAACGATTGTGTGGGAGCAGTGTGACTAGCTGGCAGTAAACAACAGTTTGCTCCAATTTCCATAAATTACCTAAATCTATAGAATGATCAGCAAAATCGACCCTGTGAGCCTTGCAACATCTACAAAAGATTTCACCAAATTAGTCGTGGATAGAAACGACGGTGGGGTTATGTAAGGGTTGGGGGTGAAGAAACAAGTCAGAACCCGGCTGAAGTGTAATAACACATTTGACATCTGCCGACGTAAGCGACAACTCGGCTACGAGGCCTGCCGAGAGCTAGAGACAATATATAGTTTCATCAATGAGGTGCTCGGTAGCAGAACTCCGTCGATAGTCCGTCGTTTCTCTTGTCCGTCTGGCTCGACAAGGCGGGCTTACATATAGGCGTATACAAGTACATGTATACACTGCTGAGATGCCCTAAACATGACACTGAGAACACTGACATTTGCTTGCTATGCCCGCCGAACTTCCAGTAGTCGTCTTTCTGTATTGAGTTCAGTTCTAGCTTATTTTATAGAAGAAGAAAGCACAATCCGTCATGATTCACATGTTATACGTTGCGATTGCAGTATAACGTGTGATGACACCTAAATCGCACAAGCAGGATTAAGGTGCCATCCCATGAACAACGAAAACCAAATTGCTATATATGTATTCGTTAATTTTTTTAAGAACGCAATACAAATTAGTAATAATTACGGCTCGATACGTAATAATAAATTAAGTAGCTGTAAATAAATGCGAATCTATAGCTGCTGGCAGATCCCAAAATTAAAGAAGAATTGCAGTAGATGCTATTCAAGATATACTTTCTGCAGCAAGGCAGCAGGAGGACAAGGAGGACGCACAAATGCTAGGAATCTCAATAGCAGGACGAGGAATTCCTCAAACTCTACCTGAAAAACAAAATACCCTGGAACACATGGTACCATATCCCACGGCTGTGCGTTCTCAGGCGACAATGTGCCTTCGTTACTTTGTCGGAGTCGCCACGGTTTAACTACAAACTTCACAGTGCACTTACGTGGCTGAATTGCAGGCCTATGAAGCGTCTACTCGAAAACTAATAGGCGAAATGTTGAATATTTAGCTGCCGAGCGAAACCTGGGACAGTCCGCTATGCAACTCTCTAACGGGTTCTGTTTTTTATCGGAGTCACTCGTGAACGCTAGCGCAAAAAGGATCATCCGTAAAAAAATAAGAGAGAGGCGGAGTGCAGTATGATGGGTAGGCTTAACCCGGTCCTTTAGAATAAAAAAACACCTCTAGAGGTGTTTTCTCTAGGTTTAGAGTAATTGATTTTTATCAGAAGGTTTAATGCCATCTGATAAACTAAAAAAAAACTAGTTAAAATCGGCAGAAAGGTCAGCAAGAACGCAAAATGTTGTCTAGATTTTATACAGTCATAAATATATGCTTACGGGCGCATTTATAAAACAGAACAGTGATGTCATGTTCGCCTACACTTATCCTATACCTGGTATACAATGTTGATTGTATTGTAATATGTTTACTACTGTTATGTATACTTATGTACCATCTTGAAATGCAAAGAGTGCAAAGCGAAATATATATATATATATATATATATATATATATATATTGTTTTGCATCATTTGTTATGCAAATACTTATTTACTACTATAATAATTATGTCACGGCACTTTGATACGCACGTATACATATAGTATATAGAATACACTTGTTTTTGTTTGCAGTTAAGGCTGTTTAGCCATTTATTTATGTAATAATAAAAAAATCACTGCACTTAGATCATTCATATTAGGAATATGTACATTTGCTGTATTTGTGTCAGCTATCACAGTTGGATGTATATATATAAACATACCGAATGTATTAAAGGTTTTTACCGTTCGGTTAGTATACCCAAAATCCAACACAAACTAATGACATAGATTAGCTTATACATGAATACAATCAGAACCGGATACGAAGTTTGCGTGTGTTACACAGCTACTAGGGTCAAATAAATACGCTGTAGTAAATAGGAATTCCTGCCCGAAGTTTCCATTTGCTCTCGTAATACGCGTGCATTGTTCGACCCTACTGCAGTCCGTCTGCAAAGAAGTAAAGAAACATACAATGCGATAGTTATCTTCTCATCTAAAGACAACTCAGGCGTGTGTTTATCACAGCGCAAGCCGCGTTCTTAAACGCAGTTAAACGCAGGAATATGCAGTTCTTAAACGCAGTGGTACTCTGTAGGTAAAAACCTGGCAGTTTTTACTGTGCGTAAGCACAAGGCGCAGAGTCGTTACGGTCAATATTATACATATATATATATATATATATAAATGAGGCCGTAACATTATGCGCGCTCTTAGGCAAACTTACAAGAAAAATCGAGGTTGAGCTGGCTGGTGCCGACATGCTGCTGCAGGGCGGCAGCAATTGTCTTGTAGCTTTGCTCGTCGAGCAGGGCCACTTCGGCAGGCTGGTCGGGGCCGCACCTCATGAGCATCGGGTTGCCGACGCCGCCCGAGGTGTTGTCGGCGAAGTCAAATGCCGTCGTGTGGGTGACTGAGAGGGGCGGCGAAAAGACCGAGGCGACGGAAGCGGAGCTCAAATCGCCCTGCGGTTCCGGTTTCACGTCGACGGGAGATAGGGGCCTTCGGAGGCGATCGGCAAGGATCGTCGTGGTGGGAGAGGGCTTTGTTGGAACGGGGCTGGTGACGGGCGTCGAGAAGCATGTGGGCTGGTGAAAATCGGTGGACGCAGCCAAGAGAGAGGCCAGCAACGGTTGTTGGTGTTGCTGCTGCTGTTGTTGTTGCTGTTGTTGCTCTTGTTGTTGTTGTTGTTGCTGTTGCTGTTGTTGTTGTTGTTGTTGTTGCTGCTGCTGTTGCTGTTGTTGTTGCTGCTGCTGCTGTTGCTGTTGTTGTTGCTGTTGCTGCTGTTGTTGTTGCTGTTGCTGCTCTTGTTGTTGCTGTTGTTGCTGCTGCAGGGGTGGTGGCGGGCTGCACGGTGAATGTATCGGTGATGAGCTGGTCGAGCCGCCCGACATCGAGTACGACGATAGAGCCACGTGTGAATAGTCAAAAGCCGAACGTGTCTCGGCGGGCGAACCTGGCGTGACGGGCATCTGGTAGTCGTCGCAGAAGGACATCGCGGCATTGCCGGGCGACAGCCTGGAGCTCGAGTCGCTGGCATCGCTGGCCGGAGTTCCAGCGCCGGCGGCCGCGTTCAGAAGTAGCGCGCCGTCTCTCTCCGAAAAGCCGAGGATCGTCTGCAGCTCGCGAATGTACTCGACAGCGCAGCGGAGCGTCTCGACTTTCGACATCTTCTTGTTGGCGTTCTTGTAGCCCTGCACGTGGTTTCGAAGCGTGTCGAACGTCCGGTTGACGTGCTGCACGCGACGCCGTTCGCGTTCATTTCGTCGGGCCACCGACACCTTGTACTTGTTGCTCTCGCAGATCTTGCCCGTCACAGTGCCGACATTTTCGTCGGATTCGTCGAGCTTCGTTGGAGAAGCGTCCTGCAAATAGGACAAAGCTTGCTTAGCAACATCAACCAAACCTTCGAACGAAGCCTATTTAGTAACGTCAAGCGCCATCTTGTAACAAAGCTTGCCTCGTTACATCCACCCAAACCAGTTCGAAACAAACCTACACTGCCTACCAAAAGCAGCTAAAATCAAAAATACCATTATACGAGTATACGCTTAAGGTAAGAAGCTGAGCTAGAAGACGATCTGAGCAGGCAGTCTATTATGCTGTTCGAGCACGGTTTAACGCACACGTCTTCGGTCACAACCTATATGCACGTGCCACGCTGAGGCAAAACAAATCGACATTTCGACCCGTCCTCAAATCTATCAGTGGTACCATCTGGATTGTCGCACAGAATAAATTCCGCTGCTACTATAACGATTTTAGAAAAAAATCATTTTCGCCTATAGCGAACTCAACGATCTTAAAAATCAGCTACTGCAGAGCTAATTATAGTATGCATGTAGATCACACACACATATGTGCGAGGGGGTGTGGGCTTACCAGCTGAATGGGCAGTTTGCCGAACACCTGACAGGGCTGGATGGTTAGCTTGGCGCACCGAGCGCCCGCCGCACCACTACTGCCGGCTGGAGGCGAATTCAAAAGCACGCGCGTGATTGGCATATCCAACTCCATGGCGATCGCGCGTGATTGGTCTATTCGTCGTCGTCGTCGTCCTCCTGTGATTTGTTTCTTCCTCTTCTCGATTAGTGCGCGTTCGTAGGCGCTGCGTCGCCTTATCGTATCCAAGAGCGCCGATGAGCGATGTGAGCTTTCGAACGAACGAACGAACACACTCGTCTTGGTGATCGGTTGGTTCTCCTACAACCAGCGAACTAAGTCAGAAGACAGAAGCAGCCAGAGAAAGCGGCGAAACAGGCCATCCACCAGACAGACCCGGCGACACACGGCCAACTGGAGTCCGTCCAACCCGGTTTAACCAGTTTTGAACCCCTGGGGTACCACCTGGGGGAGAGGGTAGCCTACTGTCTGGTGCGCGGCCGGTTCTGGAGAGGATGGATCCGAACCGGGGGTTGGCCTTCGTTATGCCTGAGGAAGATCAAGACGGCTGCAGCCTGCGGCGCGGCAGTCGCTACGGACTGACTACACGACGAGACACGAGCCACAGACGTCTCCTTTTTTCCCCGTTCTTTTTCTTCCTCCTCTTCTTCTTCTTCTTCCTCCTCCTGTAAAGCAGGCAGGCGGGCAGCCAGTCAGTGCGATCTCCGGCGGGTCGTAACTGTGGCTAGCTCCGTGTCGGTCGAAGGCTTTAAGCCGGAGTTCGTAAACGTAACACCCTTCTGAGCACGGGCGTCTGACGACGTCCGAACGAAGGCACGATAAAAGGCGTGAGGAGGACCCACAAGAGGAAAACGAGAGAGAGAGAGAGAGAGAGAGAGAGAAGGAAGGCAGGGAGGTGCGCTCAAGACACACGTAAACTTAACGCTAGCTTCCCGTCGCCTTGTCTAGACCTAGAGACCTAGCTGCACTATTTCGGCACTATTCGGACGGCGTCTGTATGGCATTCGTACACAGCGATATACATATAGTTATATCTACGGGTACCGTAAAATTCCCGCGCGCGCCCTCCAGCCAGTCGCCCACGAACGAGCCGACTAGCTGTGCAAACAGGTAAAGTAAACCAACGGCCCGTAAACGCACGTAGCAGAGATACCAAAGGCACCCCACACAAGTCACTTCAAGTACATTACTAGCTGTTACAGGGAGCGCGACCTACTACAACAATAATAGTATAAACAACCAAGAAAAACAACAACAACATCAAAAACAACAGCAGCAGCAACAACAACGGGTTGTTGTTGCTCCAAATAGCTCCATCGATAATGCAAGTTTTTACGTATGTCACCGCAGACGATGCGCAGATATGGTTGCGCTCATCTTCAATCAGACGGAGATTCGTAAATCATAAAAGTTTTTGATCTGACATCCTGAGCTGCCAGGTTTCGTGGCAGGTTTTTCTTAAATTTTATTAAATTAAAATTCTTCTGTCACGCTACAATAGAATAGAAAAAATGACACTTGGTGACAACCGCAGTTTAACACTCAGTCTAAACTCACCTAAATGTATTCCGTACCACTTGAAAGGCCTTATTAAGCAGACTGCGTGACCTGTAAACGGGATTGCAAATCCAAGCTATTGTTATTTGTATTTTCTGTGTCTGTGCTTTTGCTTTTTTATCTAAAACCTCTTGTTTTTGTACCGTATTTCTCTTTTAACACTAAAATCGCTTTTTCTTGTTTTCCAAGTAGTCGCATATTCACTGAGCAGGCCTATAATACAGTTACATCAGTGTAATAAAAAGGAATTAAAGAAAATAGCTTACGAATTTCGTTCCCTTCTTTTGCCCCGGTATAGGATATCCGCAGTTTATGCTGTTGCTCTAAACGCTTCAAGTATACCAGATATAGTAAAAGGGTGACATGTGTATTTAGGTATAGATGTAAATCGAATAATAAATAAATTAAAAAAGCGTATATATAGGTGCACTTGAGTTATTTTTTCTAGGAGGCAAAAGGTTACGGTCGTTTAACTTTTTATGCTAACATATAATGTCCTGCGAGAAATTGTACTTAAGGAGATTCCTACTAATTCCTAAACCCAGTCGAATAACAAATAGGCGTGCAAAAATGTGTGGTCTCAGTATCTTTAACATCTAGTTGCCATAACCTTGCATGCCGCCTCCCTGAAACCAAAACCTGCATAGACAAATCTATTAGATGACCAAAAACAAAGCACCTCGTCGCTCGCAAAGTAAAACAATGGCTTTAAACTCCTTAGTATAGGAGGACTTGGATCTCTGCTAGTGGTGCTCACAATATGCATATGAAATGCACACGTGCACGTTTACGTGCCAGTTGCGACAGCACACTGAGTAGACTGAATGATCCCGTGATAGGTATGGCATTGCAGATTGAGTATCACGTGTCCATGTGACAGGTTTCACTGGCGCGCTTGCATTTTTTTATCCATATATATGTCAGCTGACCACTTAGTGTCACTGTATCTAATATATATTGGTCTACCTACGACTCGGAAGAACGAAAGCGACAGAAGGCGTGGTTGTTGTTGTTTGTTGTTGTTGCTGTTGCTGCTGCTGCTGCTGCTGTTGTTGTTGTTGTTGTTGTTGTTGTTGTTGTTGTTGTCGTCGTCCTCCCCCCATAATTCTTGTCGTCGTTGTTGTTACAATACTCTCCAGTCAAGTGTGGTCTACCGTATGTCGGTAGGCGGATTCCCGTGATTGGGGGGACTTGTGTTGACGGCGCCGAATGATGTTATCGTCCATTGTCTTGGACTAGGTGATTGGCTGTATTTGTCGTTATCAACAACAACAACAACAACAACAGCAGCAACAGCATCAACAACCAGCAGAAGCCGCAACAACAACAACGACAACAACAACAGCAGATACACCAACACCATCATCATCATCACCAACAACAACCATGACTACAGCAACAGCAGCCGCCTGTGCGCCGCCGTCCCAATGTGACAGAGATCACCACCCTGCAGCCTCCCTCAGCAGTCCCATATAGTGCTACTATGTCCTATCTATGTCTCTGTCTGTCTGTATGTATGTCTGCCTATCTGTCAATCTATCTATCTATCCATCTATCCATTGATCTGTCGCCTATAGTAAGCATCCTACCTAACTTAACTGCGTCCATCTCTTTCTCTCTCTCTCGGTCTAACTCTCCACGAGAGACTGCTAACTTCACTTATCGCTGGCTGGCTGGTCGCCGGTTACGCGCTGCGTTCGAGTCGTTCGTGCTGTATCGAGCGTCGGCGCCTGAGACCTGGTCCGTGAACTTGTCGCAATACTTGGTGGCCGTGAGTCATGTCCTCCCTGAATCCGCTTCGATGACAGCAACACCAGTGGTGGCGTTGCTGCCGGACACGTCGTCGTCGTCGTTGTCGTCGTTGTTGTTGTTGTTGTTGTTGTTGTTGTTGTTGTTGTTGTTGTAGTTGCTGTCGTTGTTGTTGTTGTTGTTGTTGCTGTCGTTGTTGTTGTTGTCGTTGTTGTTGTTGTCGTTGTTGTTCAACGATGCCACCCGCTGATCATGATATTGGCGTTGCTGCTGTTAATGAGGCTAAACTTGATTGAACAGACAGTGATCTCAATTCAGCCTGGCCCAGACCTGTGAAGACAGGTCGTACGTCGGTCTTGTCGTCGGCGGTATTATCTAACAACAACCTGTACCTTCACCTCGTCGAGATTTCGTCGAAAGACTCATCTGCAGCCACGGCCGCTGTAGCCTTGATGTCATGATCATCCTCATCTCTAGTCATCGTCTTCATCACTGCAATCACCAGCATCTTTGTAACTTTTGTTGTTGCTGTTGTTGTTACTGCTGCTGCTGTTGTTACTGTCGCTGCTGCTGCCGCTGCCGTCATTGTCTAACCCTTGGATTGCGACTACAAAGCCGCTCATTCTACTAATCAAGTTTGAGGACGACTCACACGCAACTCAATCATCATCATCATTAAAAGCAGCAGCAGCAGCAAATCGTCATCATCGTCGTCGTCGTCATCATTATCATCACCATCATCATCATCATGATCCCCATCAATCTTTATCATGGTCATCGCCGTATAGATAATGTGAGACGTCGCTCGAAGAGCTCTTCCGCCCGCCGAGGATCCACCGCTGAGTGATGGGTAATCCGTAGTGGCGGTGGTGATGATAATGATTAGGAGGAGAAGAAGGAAAACGTTCAAATGATCTAAGCAGCGAATCGACGGCCAGACACCAGGTAGATAGATAGACAGGCGTCGTCTGGCGGGCAACAGCTAAACAAACTCACAATCAGAGCTCGGCTCTCATCAATGACTGCAAAGTGACGACTATCGGTGAACTATCGGTTAATTCTTGTTGACGTTGTTCCACGCGCTGCCACTCCCCCCCATTCTCCTGGACTGTCATAACCGTCTTCGACGTTCTCTTTTCTTTCTTTTTGTCAACGTATTTATTTTCCTCCGACTACTACTACTACAGCATGGTGATGAGGATAATGAGGACGATAACAACGGCAACAACAAAAACATTTACAACAACAACAACAATAACAGCAACAACAGCAACAACAACAGCAACAACAACAACAACAACAACAATAACAATAGTAACAGCAACAGCAACAACAGCAACAACAACAACAACAACAACAGCAACAACAACAACAGCAACAACAGCAACAACAGCAACAACAACAAAAACAAAAACAACAACATTGCCGTTGTCCCTCGAAGTCACACGATTGTAACAACTGAGTCGGGTGGGCGGAAGCAACACGCAACACGCAAATAAACATATGTGTACATTTACCATAGACCACATAAGCTAGTAAGCGTCGCCTAGATTGGCCGACTATATATATGTATATGCGACAGGTAGAACACAAAGGGGAGAACGCAAGAAAGAAGAGGAACGCGGCAGCATAGCGACGAAATAGCGTGAGGCATAGAGATGCCTATCTATGTTGATTTTTGTTGATTCATCGCTTGAACCGGCCGCTTAGTCTGGTACCGCTGTAGCGGCCGAAGCCGCAAACGAGTTCGGCAGACTCCGGCCGAAGTTTCCGCATTGTCGTGACGGCAGGCAGGCCGAAAAGGTCTGTGACCATCATCATGTTAGTCACATGACCATCACCATCATCATCATCATTGTTTGATCGTCTCGTCCCTGTCTACTGTCGGGGGGGGGGGGGGGGGAGGTGGGCTTCGTACGCTTTTCGGTTGCGTTCGACTTCTGCTGCCGCCGTTGGCGACCCGAGCGAGGTCCGTCCGTCCGTCCGAAGTTCTCTACGCTAATTCCTTACGATCATCTTCCGATATCATGTAGACAGTAAGACCGGGAGAGAGAGAGAGAGGGAGAGAGAGACAACGAGAGAGCCACACACACAAGTGAAAGAGTTAGGCAGTCGTCGAGGTTTGTCGAGGCTTGAGAGCAACAATCCTTCAAACAAACAACAACAGTCAAAATTGTGGAGTCAAGATTCCATACGAGTCATCATGATCGCCATCGCACGCTGGGTGGTCTTGCAAACGGCGCTTCGACGCCTCGAAGACCACCGCGAGTACACCTGCTATACATAAGAGATCTAAAATTGTTAGGTGAACACTTCAGCCGATGTATCAAGTACGCCTACTCTGATTATGATCTGTGTGTATCCCTTTTGGATTACACACGCACACATACTTATATATATATATATATATATATATATATATATATGCCAAACGGAATATATATATTTATATATTGTCTAACTGGAGATAAATGATGTATCCAGACCTGTCGCGGAATCGCTTCTAAATAAATGCCTGAAGAAAGATGACTGACTGTCATTGATAGTTGTCTCTTTTCTTTAGATTAATCAAGTTGGTGCACTTAAAAGTACTCACAAATATAAACCAGCATTTTACTTACTCCGCAAATACTCTTGTTTACGGAAATGTATGCTGCGTCTATCTATAATTCTTGTTATGCAAACTAGTTTAGTTTTGCGTTCGGCTCGCAATTTTCTTTTAGAACTACGATAATTGTGCACCTCATACTGGCGATAGTTTGACGGAGACGGTGCTTCCAACGGTGTAATAATACGAGATAGAGAAATCCCTACAGGAAACGACTGAAGAAGGTCTTACTTTAAACTTACTCTGTAAATTCTCTACAGGTTTAAGACCTCAGCTGCACATGGAAGTTAAAGTCCCTAGAAGGAAGGAGGCCTTCCTATCCGCACTGTCCTTGTAAGGCAAAATATTTAACTTTTCCCTATAGAATAGGGGTGTGTGTGATTTAACGCGGTTTTATTTATACCATTATTATATTATCCTGATATAAACTCCACACTAATATCGACATTAACACTTCGCATCTCTTATCGATTATAGTAACACTCAAACGGTAAGCGTTGACATATACAAACATATTTAAAAATTAATTTAGGCAACATTGTGCCGGCCAAATAAACTCCAGCTTTACAGCATGCTCCATATATATATATGTATATATATATATATATATATATATATTATTGATGCACAGTCGCGGAGGCAGCGACGGCCGCAAGAACGCTCGACGTCTATTTACATCCTACACGAGTTCCATCACCTCGTGTGGTTGGTTGTCCGACAGTGCAACAGGAATCCCTGTACTTGCGTTCGCTCTCGGTGAAATGGCAGGACAGCAAATAATATTTAAAATTAACGTGAACTATCTTCTATGTGCTCTGCTTGAGTGAAATATATATATATATATATATATATATATATATATATATATATATATATATATATATACATATAGTGCGTATCATGACTATAATGTTTTTTTATTATGATCACAATTTTTTGGATAAAGCATATATGTATACTTGAACATTTACCCTCTGAATAAACGCCTATCATAACGCGCCCTTGAGTACCTTCGACTCAGTCTGCTTGCGAGCATCGACGGCTTTATTCGCGCAGCAGTCACCAATAAACCTCTAGCCATCGATTCCGGCGTTACTTCCCACGACGCTACTTCGCCCCTTGTAGGACTGGCGCAGGACTTCGGGAGTAGCTTGCGCCACCCAACCGTGAACGAACTGCGGCGAGAAAAGAGCTTATCGCCACAGACGGTCGATGGCCGACAATACATGAGTGACTCCTCGTACGCAGTTGGCAGTCCGATGATAATGATATCGAGGAAATATCGTAAACTTACCCCATTTAGGTTCGCGTCACCCTTCAAGCCCAACGAAACGGATCTCATACACTGGTGACTCTCCGGAGGCCAATCTCAGCGCGTAGTCGACGTCGCCTTTCGGCTACTCTGTGTCCTTTAAAAAGACCATTGAGCAAAGAGAGGTCAACTGGCCGGTACCGTTTCTCCGTACCCGATCCAATTTGAGACTTGCCACGGTTTCCTATTTTCCACTCACTCAAACGAGTAATATCACTAATATATATATATATATATATATATATATATATACAGAGAATCTTCAAAACAACATATTCATCTAATTTCATATTCAAACTCTCCTTGATGAATTCTCTTCCTTGCCCCCCATTCGTATCGCTACTTTGTGTCTCTACACGATTCGAGCAGACAACAGAGCCAGCGGAAACGGGGGAAGAATTAGAAAAGAGTGTGAGGAGCCGGCGTTAAAAAGCGTTGGGTCCTGTGGAGGTCGGGTTATGAGTGTCAAAGTCGTTACTTGAAAGACGTGAGGCGTCGTACGGCAGTGTAGCCATTAAAACGGCGGTTGCCCTCAGAGGGCCAACGTAAAAGTGTCTTTATTTTTTTTAATAAACCATACGTTGTTAAAAGCCATTCAGTTTTACTTTGCGGGATCCTCTACTACGTAGGCAGACGATAACATTTTCTGCTCACATATATATATATATATATATATATATATGCTTCCTGTTGAGAGGATAATAGAAGTACTACTGTAAATTATCACTAACATTAGAATTGTCAGAATGACTAAGCGCGGAAAATTACTAACGTTATTATGGAGGTAACACTGTTAATCATATAACCCGTGTGTATTTGTTTTGCGGGTTGAATAAATACACGTCAATCATATCCCCGTAACTTGCGACTCTTTGAATTTGGGTCGTACAGCTTCGGTGACGGATAGTTGGCCTACGTGTGACGCCTATGCAATAAATTTGATATTCCGCGATCTTCGCTATTGTACCTCCACAACGCAGTTAATTTTCTGTTTCACGCCGGCGCGGAACTACTCCCACCTAAAGTGATCATTATTTTCAGGTTCTACAGATTGGGTGTAAAGTTGATATAAGTACAGAAGCAGATTTTGCTGTTAAAATTTGGTACAATATTCTGCCCTTTTTCCTAATAACCCTATCACGTGGGCCAGTAACCAGCAGTAATTTTGACGACTCTCTGCGGCATCTGGAAGTCAGCGTTAAAATAATATGAACAATATTTTGACCTAACCTGTCGGCTGTATAGAGTAACGAACTTAGGGTACAACTGCCTAACTGAAAGACGAGATAGTATGTCCAGTCAGCATTTTGTTGACAAAGCAAATCTGATGATTCCCGGACTGTCATGTACCAGCCACGTAGTCATCGTGAGATGATTGTAGGATGTAAATTCCGCCTACTAGAGACCACCGATCATATTGAGGGCAAGCTACACCTATAATTTTAGCCCAATGAAGAGCGTGGAAAATACTTCCACCGTGCACAATGCTAATGAGGAGAGGCCTTTATATATATATATATATATATATATATATATATGGATGCGCAAATAACATATATGCTGCTGCTCTAAGCGCCCCTGATATAAAGAACTGACAGTGTATTTAGGTACACACGTCAAGCGAACAATAAATCAATATATATATATAGAGACAGAGAGAGAGAGAGATAGATAGAGAGAGGGAGAGAGAAAGAACAAGCTGCGGCGGAAAAGTTCGGCATGTACCTTAGAATTGTTCTAAATTACGGCTCAAGATTCACATCGGAGCACGAAAAGAGGGGGGGGGGAGGCAGCATACGTGCAATCTTTACGCCGGTTTTTACCATGGCTGATATTTTGCCCATCTGTCGATGGTCCAGCCTGCTGCACGGCAACGCAATGACAACTATTCCAAGGCCAAGATGGACTCAAAAGAGTCTAGAACTGCCGACGGCACAGAATGACCCGAGCCTTACTGAGAGGCAGTCACTTAGGCTCTGGTCATTCTGTGCCGTTGGCAGTTCTAGACTACAAACAACAACGAATTACGATTTAGCAGTGTAGTGCAGGATAAATAGATTGCTGGGTCAGACGTGTCGAGTCTGTGGGCATTCTGTGTGAGAACTACGAAAGGCAGCGGAGTTTCAAAGTGTTACACATGCAAATTCGCTGCCTTCTGTAGCTTCATTTGTTGCAATTATGTACGTGTAACAGTTCCATCCGAGTGTCACACTTGGCTTGGTGCTGCACCAACAAAAAGCAGGTTGACCTACGTTCTGTTTTTTTTACATATACCCACACACTCATGTGTATGCGTCTATACCACGCAAGCGAGCCGCAATGACCCGTAGCAGTAGATAGCAGAAATAATAAACAAAGCAACAGCCAAATACGCGCCTAGGCGAAGACGTACGCAGACGTAAATTAAACACAGCAAGCCAACACCAAGTCGAAAAAAGTGCCACGTGAATCGTTGATTAGATCCCCATTAACCAGATAGCTAACTAAGACAAAGTCTTATTAGAGAACTAGAAAGTCTTTTTGTCGATCGAATGGACGTTGGCCGCATCCACACGACATATATATATATATATATATATATATATATATATATTTGTAAACACCCTTGTCCCACCCTCTCCGCGAAACGCACAGATAAACGTACTTTAAGATCATCCATCCAGTGGTCTGGCTCTATGGCCTGGTTGTTAAGGCAAGGGACCTCTTCTTCCCTTTCGCAGACTTCGGTTGACGACTAGCGAGAAGTTCCGCTTCCGACTTCGAGGCTTCGTCACACCGCCAATCGCCAGGCAAGAGCCATCGATGTGGCTCCGTCTTCTAATGAGCCAGACCGATCGGTTGCTGGGGTTGGCCGCTGTCATCACCGTCACCCCAGCACGTATCGGTGACTTCATCACCAGGCAGCATGGTGGTTTTTAGCGGCAGCCTTTAGCGGTGCGTGCAAAGTGCAGCTCTATGCCGCCGCGCATCTCTAGGTCGTAGGATCGAAGTCGAGACAGAGGTCGTTGTCACAGTTGTTATTGTTGTTGCGGTTCTTGTTGCCGTTGTTGTTGCTGTTGTTGTTGACGCTGATGTCTCGCCGTATCTGGCGCTGTACGAAGCAGCTCGTCACTGTCGGTCGTAACGATGCCCAACCCCTCCGTTTGCGTGACGTTCGCAACAAACACGACCAAAAAAACGGCCCGAGACAAAAGATGCTGCCACGCTTCGTCCTGTTAAATTAGAGAGTTAGGTAGGCCAATCGTAACAGCACAAGATAAGAGAGACATCGAAACTTCGATAGTTAGCCCTTCTTCTCGTGACCGTTGTCCTCTTTAGCAGAGATAGCTGTCTCGTCTCAAGGGATGGCGGGAGGGAGGCAAGACCACAGGCAGAAGTAACAGAGATATCAACAAGACTGAGAACGCGATGGGCAGAAATTGGGAGGAGAGGACATATATATATATATATATATATATATATAAAGAGAGAGAGAAAGAGATATGCTTGCGAGACGAAAGTAAGCAAATGCAAGAAAGACACGGCAAACAGCAAACCAGAGCAAGGAGAGAGGGAGATCAAGTACTAAGAGCTAAAGGCCATACCTCAAGTCGTAAGCCCTGACCGCTGACGGAGCGGATCCGTCGACCGTCGCTATGGTGAATCAACTAGCCAATCACCCAATCACAGCCGCCCCGTAGTACTAGCTGTAGTAGAAGTAGTCGTAGTAGTAGTAGTGTTAACTGGAGCAGGAATCGTTCCTGTTAATCAGTCGGTGGAGAGAAGCACTGTGTCTGTGAGTCGAGCGACGCTGAACAGAGGCAGAAAAAAAGATGTCAGGCAAGCGGATAGACAGACGGACAGACAGGCGACATTCATTGAGGACGTTTATCATCGGCAGGCGCGGGTGGGCGATATTGGCTTGCTGACAGTCAGGCAGACATCGTCAACGTCGAGAGTAGCGACGAATAACGACTTCATCAATCGGGTGAAGGCTGACCTTTTCTTCGGTGGCCGGCACCCACGACGCACGTCGGACACGAGAGTACGACGAAAACCTGCCGGCCAACAATCTGCGCGCGCAACAGGCTTCACGCAGTAAGCAGTCTGCAGGCTGCTTGCTTATCTGCAGACTACTTACGGGCAGCCACCTACCTAGTACTCGACGTTTCTGCCCTACGATCTACGAAGTCAGCTCAGTCAACTCAGTCACTCAACCTCAACAGTAGCAGCAGCAGCAACATCGGCAGTTACATCATCGGCGGCAATAGAAACGCCACCAGCAGTAGAAACAGCGGCGAGGGTGATCCTTCGTCGCCATCGGCGCCCTTCGGGTGACGAGCGCCAGTGAATCGGGCCTCACCTCACCGACGTAGCGGAGTGCTTGGCTGGCAAAGGGTGTATAGCAGTGATACCACCCCCGCAATAGCAACAGCAGCTACAGCAGCAGCAGCAGCCCTTTTTCTACAGTTGTTTGTTTACGCTCGAGATGGTTCGTCGACCCATCTTAGCCCGCACCTAACCTCCGCTCCTCCTCGTTCTCCGTCTCGCCTTGCTTCTTCCGTCGTGCGTATCCGTCGTCCTGCTCTGCTGTTGATGTTTTGACAGATAGACAGATAGAGTCACTCTCACGGGAGATCTCTCACCGTTTCGTCGCCATCTATCTACGTTGTCGTTGCCGTCGTCGTCGTTGTCTACGTCGTCCTCGACGACGTTCTTTTGCTGGCTCCTTTTGTTTGTTCCTTGTTGAAGTCTTCTTTCTCTACTTGTTTATCTTCTGCTTTTTTTTTTCGTTCATCTCCCTCCTCTACCCCCGCCCTGTTTATCTCTGTTCTTCTTTTTCTTCATGTGTTTGAAACAGCGACCTCGTGTAACTAGCTACCCCCTAGCTACCTCATTCCGACACGGCACAGTTCGACCCACTCATCGACTGATGTTGCTGGGGAGGAGGTTACGGTAACGCGGCGTCAACACGGTAGCCGATAGCTCGAATGCGGCTGACAGCTGACAGCACGAGACGATTGGCAGACACCTCGCCGCACCTCACTCGACTTCGACTCCAACAACAACAACAACTGCTACAATAAGACCGTGCCATGTCAGGCGCGGCAACAGTAGCCGATTTTAGCGGTAACACCAATAGAAGGGAGCTCTTTTGGCACGGAGCTTCTTCTTTCCTCGAGGTGATCGGCGGCAGCGCTGGCGGTGCTGTGTGTTGAAGAGACACGTTCATCTTTGGATTATAGGGCGGCAGCAACAGTTTCCCGCCACGGTCCCATACGCCCTTTGACGACGAGTCTCACCTAACGCAGCATAAACGAGCCACGCAATTAGTGGCGTCGTCATCCAGATTATATATATATATATATATATCTATACGAAGCGTGGTATAGTCACTGGAAGCTAATGCAATACCCCATTATTGGTACATACGAGACTTGGCGCGTGGCTGGCCGCCCCTCTATCAATTTCCGTGTGTCGTATCTTAGTGCTACCGCCAAAACTAGGTTTCTCGACAACTTAAACACCTCCGGGGTGCATTTCGTCGGGCTACTACTTGGCTCCAGTGGCCTAACTAGACGTGCAGATATTCCTACGGAATTCTCTCTTCTAATAGAAACGTAAACCTGGCTGTTACAGTTGCATAGCCACCGCGGAATTTACGGGTGATTATCATACTGTTGTAGAATAGACCAACAGCTTTTCAAAGGCTGATCTCAGGTGTTTGTACTTAGACACATATACGAGTATATATATATATATATATATAGAGTAAACCATGTGAAACTTGTACAAAAACTTGGGTACTTGGATGTAGATACTCGCTCTATATCATGGATTGCTAGTTATCTTACCCGTAAGGAGTTCTGCGTTCGCGTAAACAATAGCTTTAGTGAGTCGAGCACGTGCCCCTCAGGCGTTCCTCAGGGATCAAGCCTTGGGCCACTTTTATTTTGCACATTTGTTTTAGATCTTAAAAATGTTATTCGTGAGTCGATAACTTATAAGCTTTATGCTGATGATTTGAAACTTTGCGGACCTTCCAACACCGCTAGCGAAAGGCAAGTACTACAGAGTACGATTGAGGCAGTTTCTAAGTGTGTGTGTGATAATGAAATGCTTATATCAGTGCGGAAATATGCTGTATTGAGTTTAAAATAAGCCCATAACTACATGCTACATGGGGAGGCTATCCCTATTTTAAATCGTATTAGGGACCTAGGGGTTGCGGTGACACCGCAACTAGATTTTAGCACTCATATTGCACAAGTCATCCGATCAGCTAATCTTATATCTAATAACATATTTCGTTGTTTCATAATTAATGATTACAATTTTTACATGAGATTTTATAATAGTTTGGTTGTACTTAAGTTTATCTATTGCTATAAGGTTTGGCGGCCTTATTTAGATAAACACATTGAAGCAATGGAAAGTGCACAGAGGAGATTCCTTCGTCGTGTCTCGTTAAGGTGTAACATTGCCCGAAATTCTATTGTGATAAGCCCTATTCGGGAACTTCAGTCCAGAGCGGATTATCGCATGTTCAATCGTATCATCAACTCATCAAATACGTCAAACTATTTTAGCTAGTTTATTCGGTTAAACAATCTTAGAAGCGGTAACACCATCTTGTCGAAACAAATTGCCAAGACAGATCGTGTAAATAACATGTTTTCGTGGCGGATGGCGAGGGCACTGAGAACTTGAAATGCTAACAGTGCAAATGTCGGCACACAAGTAAACTGACTATTGTATGTATCTAGATAACGCTTTGTAAAATGTAAATAATTTTGACAAAATAAACGTGCATTTGAATTGAATTGAAATTAATATACACATACATAGAGTCGTCTTTAATTATTAAATAAAGTGATGAATAAAGTTTACAGCCAGATATCTTGCAGGAACCTTCGCACATCGCATGCTTATTTGGCAATTCTACGCAAGCATTGTATCAATAAGTTTCGAGCAATAGACGAGTATAGAGAGAGAGTATGGACTTCGTAGGTACTTTGCGTTACGTGTAAACCTTGCTCTAGGAGCTCTGCACGTCCAACCTGACATAGAACTGTTCTAGTTCACAAAAGGCACGGAGCATTATCGAGTTTCTTTACAGAGCATCTCCACCGCAGACACTTTCGTAATATAGTAAAAGTGAGACTCCCAATTAAAGGGGCGCTGTAACGTTCTGCTTGAAACGTTCGACTACCTATAAAAACGTAAGTCTTTGGGGTTTTTGACCACAAGGCAGCAGCACGCAATGTAGACAAGTTGAGTTGATGACTCGACGCAGTCAGCGACATCATATATACAATTGGAACTTACTGGAAGACTGTGAAATATAGCCAACGACAGCGTAGCCCGTTTGTGAAGTAGTCATATTCTAGCACCTAATATTTTAGAGCGATAGATCTACCTGGAACAAAATGCATTCCACTTTCGCAATGAGAAGTAGGGAAGAAACTTTTTTTTTTTCGAAAGGCTACACAGATCAATATTTAATTAAAATAGTATTAAGAACATCAGTATTCCTACGGAATCTCAGGAGACCCTTCGGCGGAGGGAAGAGACCCTTCGACTGACGCCGCGTTTCCCCGCTGAAGCTTGATCGATACGCGCTGCAGTAGATACTCTCCAGAAGGGGGATCCTATGTGATCGCGTTTAGTCTTTTTCCAAGTTCTTAGAAACAAATTGACGTTTCTTCGCCCATAAGGCCATACATTTCCATGGCGATTGGCTGGACGATAAATTGCGGATTAAGTGCTCTGTATTCCACCAACTTGCGGTCCTCCGCAAGACAAGCAGAGGCATCAGCTTTCTGGCTAGTTTGAGCAACGTTGCTCCTGGCTAATGTACACGACACGGTGACGTCCCATACAAGTATGCGATCTCTGCCCCAAGGGGTTAGTGCTTTACCGTCCGGTCGTAACTCAATATTGGCGCCAAGGCCTAGTGGATCTCTCACGGCCGGCACCAAATGCACCAAAGACACGCGTAATGTTTATGTGGTCGTTGGAGTGCCTTACGTATTTGAGTTCAGCACACATATATATATATATATATATATATAGAGAGAGAGAGAGAGAGAGAGAGAGAGAGAAAGGCGAGCACTGCCGAGTGTGCAAACTTATTTTAAATGATAATTAGATCATCACAATATTATATATATATATATATATATATATATATATATATATATATATGGCTTTCGGGCCTTGTTCAGCACCTTAATAGGACCTGGAAAAATAACCTACGCAGCTATTGGTAAGTAACTGTACCCGGGATTAGCCACGGGGAACCCACATTGGAACACATTTTACCGATAAAAACTCTCATTAGATATATAGCGGGGTGAAGCCACTCCGCACTCTATCCAGGTGGTCGACATCAGGTCTGGACGCAGGGCTAATGTCATCATATGGTTTGTCCTCACATTCACTTGAGGACACTGTGTCAAACACGTAATATATATATATATATATATATATATATATGTATATATATATATATATATATATATATATATATATATATATATATATATATATATATATATATATATATATGTGTATATATATATGCATAAAATGGGCCTGAGTATTAGTTAGCTGGCAGTTAAATAGCCGGACGTGGTATCCACTGCCGGCAGGCCTTAAATAGCCGTAGGTAGTTTGTATCCACAACGCATAATAACGCCTTTGAGAAGACCCGAGCAGGGGAGGAAGAGCAGCAGAGAGGTCGGTGTCCAATGTCCCGCATGTTCCGGGGTCCACCGTTCTCACTGAAGTGAATGGAGCCAAGCTTTGTCTAGAAATGTTATTTGCATTACAGCAACAATAACACAATAGCGACAGGACCCCGGTGGCGGCGGCGGCGCTGTTTGGTCGGAGCCGCACGCAAGAATGGCACATCACATTGGCGACAATGCAAATTTGATTATGCAACGTAAAACGGTTGTAACACCGAGGGCGAAGGCGAAAGAACAGGGAAATCTAGGGAGAGCGAAAGAAAGGGAGAGAGAGGGGGGGGGGAAGAGAGACGTATTCGACACCTCAGTTCGTGCAACTTTGTTGCTGCACCGCACTTTATTACAGTTGTATTTTTGAATTGGTTGTTGTGTTGGGATCGTGTTGCATGCCGCGCAGTGTATGCAGTTGTTGTTGTTGTTCTGTTGCTAAGGCTATAGCCGTGTTTGTTGTTATTAGTTTAGTGGTTGTGTTCGCTGCTGTTGCTCATCGTTGATCTTGTTAGTATTATGATTGTTGCTGCTGCTAAGGTCGTAGTTGTGGTTATTGATGTTATTGTTGTTATTATTGTTGCTAGTGGTGATGTTGCTTTCGCCGTTTGGCGCCCTTACTGTGAGTTCGCTTCACTAACGATATGCGTGGACGTGTCCAAAGCTATTTAAATGTCTTCAAATTGCTACAAACATATGATCAAAACATTGGGCAGTGTGAAGCATTTGCATAAACTAGCGTACTCGGCAAGGATGATCACACCCGACACCAACTGGTTGCTTCCCCCCATTGAAAACTATGGGCTGCTAACCTCGAGCGGCGGAGCCCGGACAAGGTGTCCGGAGCCGAGCGAAACAACAATAGTTGTTCTTCTGCACTACAGGCGAAAACGTGCCATAGAATGGAGTCGATCAGATTAGCATTACGACCCCACCCCTAGATGGCCCTCGTGCCACTCTCAGCTGTTCTTTTTTCGGAATCAACAAAGCCATTTTTCAATACCGTTATTCCTTAATTCCTCGTTCAGTTTGTATTACGACACTACAGAACAATTAGCGGCGGACTGCCCCTAATTGTACACTGCCATATCACGAACATTTGTTTAAGGATGAATAGTCTTTTGAATGGAACTAGGTATGTGTACTATTTGTAAGTGTAGACCTTTACTGGCCGTGGCAGTGAAGACTTACTAGTTATTTTCTCGAACAGAAATTAAATAGCAAAATCGCGACAGAAGTGGTTCATGTGAAACAGGCATACAACTTTGTTACCAGAGCACAAGGCTCGATTTGCTGAAGGCCGAAGCCCGCTTGGTTAGAACTGCACAGGTCCCCGGAGGCCTCGCCTGTAGTACTGGTTTCGAATCGTAATTAGGTCTACTTAGCAGATCAGTCAGTCACGCTAGACCGGTGACTGGTGACATCTGTAGAGCAGTGAAACGTATAAACGCGTTCCACACCGTTTAAGGTACGTAGTACTCTTGCTGCTGCTGCTGTTGTTCGACCAAGTTTCATCCCAACTCCACGTGTTCGTCTGCACGAAATGCACGAAAACCTTCTGGGGAGCTGGATGTGTTTTCCCCTTTCTTGACGCTAGATGCAGTCGCGTGTCTCGTTTAGTGAGTGAGCAGCAGATGGCTGGAGACGCAGATGTCAAAGGGTGACCAACGGAGACGGGGCCGCGCGTGAGCAGAGAACGCCCGGACGCAAACGACAGAATGCACGGGACAGGCTTCAGTGGAAGTGATTGAGTGAATTTATATATATATATATATATATATATATATATTGCGGTGGAGCTGTGCGATGGACGCTGGCTCAGCTTCTATCATGAGTCAGAAGACATTCATCTTGCTTATCCGTTGGACAGCATAGCGGCTCTTTTAGCCGCTGTTACCACCAAATCCTAGCCATCGCCAGCTACCGTCACTACCTCTCTCGAGTACCCGCGTTCCGCCCGAACTCCCTTCTACGGTGGACTGTCGGGAGAGTGAGCCAGCCCGTGTGTGTACCTTGCCACTAAAGCTCACGCAATACAAGCAGTTGTGCGACGCTTGTGAGGCACACAGGTTTTCTTTGTTTGTTGTGCTCGCATTGCAACCTATGTGTCATGTCCTAACGCAAAGGACGGTGAATAAGGACAGATAGCCTAGTTAGGTTATCATTGGTGTGGTTGTGGTTGTTGTTGTTGTTGTCGTCGTATCTGTCGGCCCACATCAAGAAGTGTGCTCGGGAAAGGAGGAGGAGGGGGAGTACAGACAGAGTGCCTTTGAACGGATGATGGTAGTGACTACCTCTCGCAGTGACTGAGAGGTGGGTCGGTCCGGGGGTGGTGGATGAATAGCGATACTGTCGTTCGTCTGTCCACTGCTGCTGTGTTTGGGACGTACGTGCATACGTCAGATACCACTGTGTATACGAACAGCCGTGATGCCGGCGACTCCAATTCCCGATGACAGCACCAATTGACAAGCTTGAATGAGAATGACGGAAGACATGAGAACGACAGCGAGAACGAGGCGAAGGTCTTCGGCGCTGGCGTTGGCACGCTTGACGTCCGAGAACGTCCCGGTTTTGGAACTTCTTCTTCTTCTTCTTCTTCTGCGGCGGAAGTCGTTGTCGGCACTCACGACCGTCGCGACGGCTTCTACCGCCACCGCGACATGACGCTGTTGTATATAGCTGCTGGCTTCGGCTGGCGGTGACACACAGGAGACGGGCCGCGGGTTTTGGTGATAGTTAGAGCTTGGCATCACACCACAGGTTTCAACACCGCACACTGAAAAACACCGCGCACCCACGCCTTCAGCCCCCGATCACCCCTTCAGCCCCCGATCACCTTTTCAGACCCCGATCACCTCTTCAGACCCCGATCACCCCTTCAGACCCCGATCACCCCTTCAGACCCCGATCACCCCTTCAGCCCCCGATCACTCTTTCTTACACACACACACACACACACATACGTGCACATAGGAAAACACACGAGCGAGCACCCGCGAACGTTGAGCGCCAGCATAGCCGCGGTGGATGCTCCGTACATCAGAGCTGGTGGTACGCAATGAAAGAAGAAGAGAATAAGGGTGACCGATCAGTGGATGAGGGGGAGTGTTCGTGAATGGTGGTAGCGTGAAATGGCGAACGTTCTGATTGGCGATTGGATCAGTCGTACGTACGAGATGCCGTGATGCGATGCACTCGGGTCTCTGGTGTGTGAGGTGGCGAGATGTGATGACTTCATCATCGCGAGGGCGGACCCACTGAGGTCGAGACGACAACAAGCCGAATATAACAAGCACGTCACGGCTCGTTGACTAGACGTCGGGCCTGTCAACAAGATCACATCATGATCGTGATGATAATAATGATGCTGGCGGCGACGACGACGACGATTGTGATCATGGTGATGATGACGGTGCTGATGGCCACTCTGGTGAGTTAGATTGAGAAGTAGTTAGTGGCAGTGAGAAACAGCGACGATCACGATACGCACGCATGCATAGACGGCATTCGAGTAGCCAGTGCTACTCAAATGTCAAGCTGCTGTGGCCACCGCTAGGTCTCGGAGGTTGAAACACCAACCACTGAGTCTGCCGGCGTGTGGCGCCTGCTTAAGATCGGTCCGACTATCAACTGATTGGTTGCGCGGGTCGAACGCTTTGAGCGCTCTATACGACAATAGGTTTTGCCGACTATCGCCTATCGCAGGGGTGCCACAGCCACATAGCAACCGAAGTTGAAACGGTAGAACAAACCGTAGTGGCGAGAGCGTTTGCAGCTGACACCCTGATACTATGGTAGGAATACGATCCAGGCACATTTCCCGCATCGTTCTCCCCATGAACCGACCACCTTTTCCTCCTGTTTTTCTCCTGGTTACCAAGCAATGTTGGACGAACGGCAGCAGCTGGAGGATAATGCCGTCTTGACTTGGCCTAACAAACCTAAAGCACAAGCCTCGTAATTCGAAAAACATACCACAGCCATAAGAGCGCAAATCGTCACTGAACTGGAATCAGGCGGGCAGAATGAAGCAGAGTTGTAGGATGGGCGGAATGGCAACAGCGCAGTCCGTCAATGAAGCGTGGGATGGGCGAAGCGAAACATCTTAGAGAGGTTTCATTCGGCGTATAAACCATGCCGAATATGCACCGTTTTTGATTTAAGTAAGGCATTCAGCGGCGGTATCTTAGGAAGCTGATGACGAAATGACGGCTTAATGTAGTTTCTATAGGCTAGACAACACTAAGAACAACTAATCATGCCGGGGAATCCTTCGTAGCAAACCTTGAAGCTATGGCCACTGCTGTCTTTTAATACACCTGTAAGTTGGCCCGCATATGCGTTAAGATTCAACGATTTTAACCACGAACTCACAAAGCTTTACTTTATTTGAGGAAGGTTCAAGGATATGTCCCAAAATAGAAAATTGCCTCTTCAAACTATCAAGATTAAATTAATTCACATATAGAACAGAATAATTATTTTAGATAAATACGTGCGTTTTTATGAACACTTTCTCAGGTAACTGCACGCGCTCGTATTCCTTCACCGTAAAATTGGTATAAATATTTTATTGTCGTTTTTTTATATAGCAATATATCTTCTTTTCACTTCCAAGGAGAGTGGACTTTTTAAGTCTTTCTCTTATCGAGTACAGATTCTCGGCTATTATTTTAGAAGTACTCTAGTACTTCTCGCCTAGCACTATGTTTGCTGCAGTATTCTCCAAACTAGATATAATCTTCATGAATATTCTCTTCCTCTGTTTTAAGCTACTCCAGATAATCGTTTAAAAACAATCGCGTTGCGGTAGACCTTACTTGAACCTTAGCTCTTGGTCATCTGCTAGTCAACGCACGAATTCAATCAAACAAGCGGTAGCGAGTGTGTTTGCTCTAACCTAACTGACTAGTACAGTAGTGATAACATTAGCAAATCAAATTGTAATCTACTCGTATATAAGTCAAGTACATTTTAGTAAATTTCGTGTTACAACGAGCAGCACGGTTAGGAGATTTTTCGCTTTTCGTTAAAAGCAAGGCCAACCCTTGCAGATAGCAATCGAAATGAAAATGCAACGCAGACCGCTCGCACACAGTCTACGCGAGTGCTAGGTGTACGTGCGTCTAAGTTGTGTGTTCCGGTGGATCTTGCCCGCATCTCAAATTGCACCCTGTTATTGCATAAGCGAGCACGTATTGCAAAAACGGGCCTTCTTCGTCCGTTGTGACTCCCGTTGGGAGATTCACCAGGCAGCTTTGGGTGTCTCTTTTTTTTCTCTCTCTCTCTCCCTCTCTCCCCCCTCGCTCTCTCTCTCTTTATCTCTCTCTCTCTCTATATATATATATATATATATATATAATGTTATTCATGCCTATCTGCAGATTGTAGTGAAAGAGATGACGACAGCGCAAGTTATTTTCAGTGCTCAGTACAGTCCAAGTTGTCGTCATTCGAGGGTACCTCAAGGCTCATTCACTTGTTCAACGGCGCAAGAGGCACATCACATTGCTGTGCTGCACAGCAATAACAATTCTCAAACTACGCAACCGATAAGGAAAAACAACGATAACAAGAACAACAACAATGACAATGATGAAAACAACAACAATGACAGCAGCCGCAGCAGTAACAGCGCAGCAGCAGCAACAACAACAACAGCAATAACATGAGCGACAGCAGAAATAACACAGTAGCGGTGCTATTTAACGATGTCGCTACTCCGCCTCCGGTATTGCTTGTGGTCTTGTGGCGTGTCGTCTTTGCATTGCATCGCAGCGCAGCGCAGCTTACTCTAGTCGTTACTACCGACTAGTCACCCTAGAGAGCTAGCTCATTGTTGATGCTGTTGCGGTTCTTGTTGCGTAGCTCTTGTTGCTGTCGTTGTTATCCGTATCATTGTTGTTGTTGTCGTTGATGTTGTTATTATTGTTGTAGTGGTTGTTGTTGCTGCCGCTGCTGCTGTGGTTGTTGTGACACCCCAGCCTTCAACGAGGTTGGGGAACTGCCTCCTCATCTACCTGTCTGTCAGCAGGTCTGCAGTAGGAAGATGAACCCGCTAGCCGCCGAAGATAGGCCAGCCGCGGCGTAACGATGGACGAGTGACGTCTACGAGACATCGTGATGATGTGCGAGATGCTGACTGCCGACAACGGCTGCTGAGATTTCCTGTTCAACAAAAACACTGTTGTCGCGTCATCCCCCGACTGTTGTTGTTTTGTTGTAAGACAACAACAACAACATCTAAACAACGCCATAGAGGGGCACCTAGAACACAGAGATAAAGAGACAATAAGACAAACAGACAGACGGACGAACCGATAGAGGGATACAAGGAGGTACACGGCACAATGAGAATAGGCTACCGTGCAATCACATGCAATCAGCGACATAGAACATGAAACCTGACGACCGTAAGGAGTGCCCAGGTTGTTGCTGCCAACTCATTAACTCGATCATGACTAGGCTGGATGGCAGGTTACGACGGCCAGCAATTCTGGCTGTAAGCGGTGGACCCTCGTCCTAAGGACAGGGAATTGGTTGAAGGACAGTTTTAAGCCGTCGAACCACTGGGGTTGATCTGTAAATGCTATTTAGTGGAATGAAACTTCACCCAGTTTGCTTTGTCGGTTCGCCTGGTCGCGTTAAAATCACAGGTGTAGCGTCGCGTGCCTAGGCCATAGGCTATACGTTTTTACTTCTTGCCTCACTACATCTCAAGGCCGTAGGGCAAAGTATGTAGACGCTATATCTGGTTGATTTGTTCTACATTTTAATAATACCCATGCGGCCAAGTGCGCTTAGAAAATTGTATATTGTACTTATATAGGGCAAACCACCTGCTCAGTGACGAACAGGTAACGAGTCACCTGACCGGTCTTCTATATAACTGCAAGACGGTACACCTGGCTTCAGTGACTGAGCGCCCGCTTACATTGGGGTAGGATCCTATGAATCTGCCCCTTGAGGTAGAAGAAGTAGGTCAAGCTGCTTGTCAATTTTTTCGGCTATATTTGACGGGTGTTCCAGAATAGGCCATAGCTGTGGTATACGTAGATAACATAGTGGTCGCTTATCACGACCTGGGTGCCATTAAGCGCATCACTTCTCTGACAGAGGTGCTCCTAATCTCAAGGGGAATGAAAAGAAATGCTTAGACCAAGGCTGTGAAAGAAGAAAGCGATTAGTTGCCAAAGACGTTATGCGTTCCGGCGGCCAATCCTTAAAATTTGTCAACTCGTTACCGGTATTTGGAACTTTGGCTCCATTATACTGAGACAAACTTCACTGCGCACATTTCCGAGACAGTGCGCAGAGTCCTAGTCTCTCTGTATGTAGAGAGTGGCGCTGTCCGGCAAGTGTCCATTCCGACGGCAGTGGCATTATTCCACCTCAAAATTGGTCTAAGGCTGATGGTCTTGACAGCGTATGAGGACACCTCACTAGGGTAAACTTTGCTTTGCTTGAAAGGTGTTTCACAACATATTTATTTATGGTTACAGGGAAATGTAATTAACTAACTACACTACGTATTGTGAGGAGCGCTACCAGTCGAGCTTATCCTCGAGGCAGCCCCTCATTGAGTCCATTATTGCTGCGGCACTGCCGCGCTGAACCGCCAGAGATAGCCGCTGAAGTAGAAAGTCAAGCGCTCCCTTGTACCCTGTCGCCAGTTCGATTTGTTTGCCACTCTTCTGAAGAAGCGACCATGCCTCAGGGCCGGGTCCCCCGAGTGTCTTTAATACTAGAGGCACGGGTAAAATAAACTCGTTGGCGAACTAGGCATATTTGTTAGGCTTTTTAATAGAATGTGCGATATATATATATATATATATATATATATATATATATATATATATATATATATATATATATATATATATACATTGTATATATCGCACACGTACATGAAGCGAGTACTTTTGCCTGTTAATGCGGGCAAGGAGCCGTTTATACCTATTGTTAAGCTGTGCACTGGTTGTTGAAATAATTCGATTGAGGTTGAGAATGCTGCCTACAGTACCATTCCGAAGCTTCATTTCGCAATGGAAAAATAAAGTTAAACAAATCGACGACAGGTTGGAGACTTGGATATTTTCAGTGCCTCTTACTTTTAGTCTGATTTTGCATGGGACAATCGCCACGTCTATACTAGATACACAGTTCATGACTATCATCATTTGGTCTGTTCGAATGGAAACTTCCACGAAGAGTACACGGAGTACGTCTGTGGACTGTGCTCTCAGGCGTGTACGAAGTTTCATGCATCTGCCTGCCCGGTCCTAGCGAAGAGACCACTGCACTGCATCTCGCGAATGACATATCGAGAACAACTGACTACAATATAAGTGTCAATGTTTTGTTTTTTTACATTAATCACAATTTATTATTTAATAATATGGTTACAGGGAAATGTGAATGACTAACTACACTTGGGCTTGTGAGGAGTGTCAATATTATATACATACTCAAAATAACTAAAATAAATGTGAAGATGATACACCATATATATTCAATTTTTAATTGACAACGTGATCTCAACGTACCAACGTATTAACTACGTTCCATAATGATTAAGTTCTCTATTAAAAAAAAACTAAAGATACAGCATAGGATTAGTCACATGAAACATTTAGGACATAAGTACATAGTGACAAGATAGAATACACCACGGAAGATAATTTAATTCACTTCTTACATATATTCACATATGTATTAAGCTAAACAGGCCGAAAAAATGTAAATCAGCGGATAACAACAACAAATGAAATAAACAAGTAAACGGCCTGCGGGCTCTCGCTCCGGAGAAAACTAGGTTGTGTTTTTATACGGAAAATATTTGACATTTATTCATTGTAATTAATCACCGACGGTGGGAACATGACAATTGGGTCCCTGCGAATGTGTGCACTTTTACAAAGGGTCCAATGTAGGAACCAACCAATACGGAGAATTGTACTTTTTTAACAGTTAGCATAACCTTATCGACCCTAACGCTATCTTTGAGTGCGCCGTTTCAAAATATATAGCAGCCAGAACGCTGGAAGTTCTCTGTGTTATATTGAGATTGCTTAGATTGTTTGGAAGTTCTCTGTGTTATATTGAGATGCCTAAAATAAAATCGAAAAAAAACACGACTTTAATATCAGAACGTTGTCCGGAAAATCAAATGCAAATAAAAGCACCAAGTCTTCTGTCGATTATTTTTTAAAGACATTTAGTCTAGTTCTGCGCTGGTAAGTTTTAACCACACCGTTACGAAATTTCTGAAGTTAACCGCAGTTAACACGCCACCTCAACAATGACAATAAATTGCTGGAAGATGCTTCCTCATGTATTCTTATTTTTTACCTCTGCTATTGCCTCGCTGAAAGTGGCGCCTGTAGAAGGTCATATTTGATGCTATGATTTGAGCTGTCTAGGCCACGAGCGCCTTTCGACGGAAGTTCGCGCCTCGGAGGAGAATAACCGCTGGCTGGTCACCTTTGCTGTTGTTTTCTATTGACTGGTTGAAGCTCTAGACAACGAATACACACTCTACTGCATGGTGATGGTGGTGGTGGTGATAATGACGACGACGACGATGACAATTTCTTTAGATCCGTCGTTCGCACCTCGGCGAGGTGCCAATTCCCTGATCAAGTCGATTCATCCTGCTCCTTGATGCACCTCATGGGCATTTCGTGACCCGACCTCGCTTCGAGTTCGTCCAACCGGAAGGGCGGCGGTGGTGGTGATGGTGCTGTTGTTGTTCGATCTAGCCGTACCGTGATCGAACCTATGAGCCGAGCAAGGCGCTGTGCCGCGCATCGCTAGGCGTTCTCTGGCGCCTCTTCCGGCCTGTGTCCGTTCGTCTACACTTCCGTGGTGCACCTCACCTTCCGTTTTCTTCGTGGACTCTCTTGCCCCTTTTTCGTGCGCTATCTTTTTCTTTATATATATATATATATATATATATATATATATCTTTCCTCGCTCGTTCTCACGTTCTCGATTTCTCGCTCTTGGTGTGCCTGCGAAAAAAGGCTGCAACGCCGACCATTTCGAAGCCCACTTCTACTGCCACGCTACCGTCCGCAGTAGAACCGACGCCCAAGAAACAGTGCGGTTCAAAACCACACATTACCGTCAACGAGGAGGAGGCGGCGCCCTCAAGCACTGGCTGCCCGCGGTCCACCAGCCGGCCTCCGATTCTTTCCTGTGACCAGAGGCGGCCTGCAACAGAAGCGAGCAGCGAGCGGGAAGACGGGAGCTGGGCGGCTTCCCGAAGTGTGAACGAGAGCAACGGATAACAACGATGAATGAATAAACGACTAACTGACTGACCGACCGACCGACCGACTCACTGAATGAATGAATGAACGTAGCAAGGTGTGAACATGTTTTGTTTATATCCAATCGTCCTAACCAGACAGGCGGAAAGGTTTCAAAGGGCTGCGCCGACCGAAGGGCAGCGGCACCGGCAGAGCTGACAAGTAGAGAAGCTCTGAAATCTGAGGGCTGTGAGCAGACTCTCATCGTCATCATCATAGGCTGAAACGCCTGCAGTGGATAGGCAAGCAAACAGGCAGGCAGGCAGGCATGAGATTGTAAGACAGGCGGTTAAACAAGGCGCTGAGACAAAATGTAGGATAGGGGATGTTGAGGAGTGGTTTGAGCAGAACACACCCCAACGGACGGTGCTCAAACGCAGCCCCCCGACAAGACCCGTCAGAAGAACACAACAAGAACAGAGGTAGATGAAGACAAAGAGGAAGAAAAAGGCACAGAAGAATGAGCGCGTGCGTGCGCCCGCAATGACAGAACAAAGAAAGGTCGGTTGATTTCGCCGCCGCCGACCGACAAATTGCGCCATGACGCCCAGCTATATGTGTACGAGCATGCTAGACGAACAACCGGGGCTGCAGCGACGGCGGTGAGCTGCGATGGGACGGACATGGCCCGTTGCGGCTTCTGGAATTAACCACCACCTCGCCGCCGATCACACATGATGAAATGTCACCTTCAACACAGGTGCACGCACAAACACCCATAGGACCAACAGGCTTCGGCAACAGCAACAGCGACGTGAAGCCCTACGCTAGCCCCGCCTCGACTACCCCCAATTAAGCAAACGCCTTGACCACACGACGAAGCCAAACAGGCCGACAATATATATATATATATATATATATATATCGTTGTGCTGATTTGTATATATATATATATATATATATATATATCGTTGTGCTGGTTTGTATATATATATATATATATATATATATATATATATATATATATATATAGTGGTGTTACAAGTTTTGCATGCACACTTTTTACACACATTTTTTAATGCACATTTTAAATATTTTTATATACGAGAACTTAAGCATTGGGAAATTGCGGTTCCGTGAATAAACCTCAAATTGAAAAAAAAAATATATCCTCAACACAATTCCAAAAAAGGGACGCAAAAGACCTGTACAATTTGAAGTACCATTTCCTTCGAACATAAATAAAAATTTAGAACAAGTTGTAAAAGAACATTCGTCTTGGAGATGTTCTCTATGTAATTTGATAAGATTTTGGATATATGTAAGACATATCATTTTCTACGTAGGGATTTGAACATAGTTGGTAAGTAGGTGGCCTTCGACTTAACTGTTCTAAGTCGAAGGTCCGTGATGATGATACGACACACAGTCTTTATGCATCGAACTAATTACCTTTGCAACCTAGCCGCTCTTATTGAATCAGTATGTAAAAAACTGCTTCTAGGTCTTTCATTTTTATGAATTACGCCTCCCGGGTGGTAAGCGAGTCAATTTCAATCGGGCGACTTCTGCTTACCTTTTCACGGGCCTTCAAAAAAGCCATATTTTCAGGTCAAACACTATATAAACATTTTTTTAAATTGTGAAAGAAAATTTTGTTAAGTTATTTCGAGTTAGTTTTTTCAAAACTAGACTGGTCGGATGATAGGCCACTCTGATTTTAACCAGGCAAACTTTAGTTTCGTTTTTACGGGTCTACGAAGGATCTATATTATGGATCCATGCTAAAATGCCTGTGGTGCGGCCATTCTTGTTGTTGTTTTATGGTTGTCTTGCAATTATTACCACAAGGTGTTGCCATTCTTTCCATATCGTCTAGCTGGCCATCATTGTTTCTGTAGTTGCTTGACTGCTATTGACTCTGTTCTAGATGTTCGTAGTTAGCTGAGGTTGCTATCCGGCAAACCGGAACGGCCTACGGAGACAAAATTCCTGGAAGAGCTTATGCGACCAGACATGCGACCATGTGATTTTGCCGTTGTTGCTACACTAGGACCTTCTGTAATTGGTCCTGCTATTTAACAGAGTTACAAATACGTCGTGGTCAGAAGATACGCCACGCTCCCGTAATACTTTCGTATGTATATATGTTGATGTTCAATATTACCTCTATTTGATTATATATATAAAAGACTCTGGAACTGAAATCTGTCAACCAAAATAGGTAATGTTTATCCATCGGTAAGGCTACCAATAAGTATTTATTGTCTTCCGCAGCTCGCATTGTCTGTTACGCCGCACCGCTCCGCCGACCGTGGGACAAAATCAAGCCAGAAAGAACTCTTTGATCGTGGCCGAGCCTCGTAAGAGGTGACTGAGCTAGCTGAGCTGGTGGTGGCGATCGACCTCAGCACGGCGAGTATCATTTCTCTCGGCCAACACACGCGCAGCCTCCAGTCACCTCCAGTCACTGGCATCCAGTTTGGGAACGAGAGGGAGAAAGAGAGAGTCCTTGACGGTCAAGATTGTCAGGTTGCCCTTCTCATTTGCTTGCCTCACTCTTGCGCCTCTCTCTTTCTCTCTGAGCAGTGAGCATCGCTATGGAGGACCGCTTAAGCCGTTCAAACGCTCTGCTGCAACTCCTGTCCAATATCTTCTTTTTATACTGCAATAGCGTCCGAAGCAGAAGTAACAGCGCCGGCATAGCAGTGGCAACAACAGCAATCGCCGGCGTTACCGTTTGTTAACAACAAAAACAGCAGCAACAAAAACAACAACAATAACGACAACAACAACAACAGCACCAACAATAACAACAACAACAGCAACAACAACAACATCAAGCGGCAGCCGCGGATGCAAGCCGTAGGTGGACGTCACGGACCAGCAGCACCTTGAGGATCCAGTGGCATCCAATCGGCTTGTCGGCCCGGCGGCCGGTCGCTCAATGAGGAACCCCCGCCTTAACGAAGACGGAACGGCTGACGCCTGCCGCTTTGAAGCCTGCCGCGTTTGAAGAGCAGCACGCCCTTTCTCTTCCTCTCATGCTGGCTACATATTTCCCTTCACACATACATACACATAGACACGCTCTTTCTCGATGTACACACACACACACATATATATATATATATATATATATATTTATATATATATATATATATTGCTTGCTTGCTCTCTGACACCGATAGGCGTCAACAGAGTAGTCAACTTGTGCTTTCGTTGTGCGGGCCAGTCGAGCACACTATAAGGAGAGATAGGATAAGGGGTCTCCCTCCCTCCGTCCGGCCGCTGCCGCACCACGTTCACCACCTTCACCTCCACCTTTATCGTTGCCTTGTTTTAACGTCGGACGCGTTGTGGGTGCGCGAATTTGCGCATCGGGGCGCGACGGCCTCGGCGGCATCGGCGTCGTCGTTTGAAATATGCCGCACTCAACCGACTTTAGCGCCATCGGCACTGCTGTAGCCCTGGGCTCTAAAAGCTGCCGTTAAACCCCCGTCATACAGTTGGACGGACGGTCGAGCGAGCGAGCGAGCGAGCGAACGGACCAGATCTGTCGAGCCGGGTCGTCGTCGTCATTTTCTTCGGTGGGGTGGGCGGACGAACCCCAACGACCGACACCCATTTGGTGTAGGTCGCGGTGATGATGGTGGCGTCAGCGGTAGCAGCAGCAGCAGCAGCGCGCGTGCGTACCTACGACAAGGGACACCGAGCTGGCCGCCACCAACAACAACAGCGCCATCAACAACAACACCATCAACAAGAACAACATCATCAACAACACCATCAACAACAACATCATCAACAACAACACCATCAACAACAGGCACAACTACAACGCCATTAAACACAACAACAATAACCAACGGCCGTAAGCAGCCGCTCGCTGATAATGGCGATGATGATGACGACGACGGGATTGCTGAGGATGACTATCATCGTCATGATCATCATCATCATCATTAGTATTATTAGATTAGCTAAGAAAATGAAATTTGTACACACGGACAACAAGAAAGGGGAAGGGAGAAAGAAACAGAGAAAAAGGAATCATAAAAAGAAATCAGAAGACGCACAGAGAGAAGAGCGGGGGTAAGAGAAGACATAAGACAAACATGATCGAGTCTCCGCATGCAGTTACCGCATCGCAGACACGCGCCGCGCGCGTGTACAGGGAATGGCAAAGTCAAGGCAGAAAACCAGGTTGACCAGCGCATTTTAACCGACGACGGAATGACGACCGACGATATATGGCCTGAAGTAGCGTTAGTGGTAGCAGGAACAACAACAACATAAACAACAACAATAACAGCAACAACAACAACATAAACAACAACAATAACAGCAACAACAACAACAACAACAACAACAACAACAACAAAACAAGCAGCCGTCTCACGAGGGCGTCCGTCACGACAAAGCCATTCATTTAATTTCGCCCGCTTACTCGTCCCGCTGATCTAAAATCATACCTCGCTCCCTTGTCCCCTTATGTCTATTTATGTATGCGTGTGTGTGGGTGTGCGGATCCGTGATGGGTAGTATTCGCAGCATTTGCAGCCGCACCAGCAGCAGCAGTAACAACGGAACGTCTAGGAGACACACAGAAACAAAGGAAAGAGCATGGCAACATCACCTTCACAATCGCTAAGGTCGGACGGCCGAAGAGCTACGGAGGAGCGCCGAAACGCCTGACACTAACTACTACGATGTTTACGACGACAACGACGATTACTAGTTCTTTTTCCATCCACTCTAAGCATGGGACTATGAAGAAACAGGATCGAGTTGTGGGGTGCCTGGCAAACCCCTACGATTGGCTACAGTTTATTCTTTACCGTGTTGATAATGTTGATGCTGCGGCTTCTGCTTCTGCTGATGATGATGATCTTTATCGCTATTGTACAATGACGACAAAAAGAAGTGTACGACCGGCTCCGTTCGAGCATCCGTTTCGAAATGTACGCAGAAGCGAAGCGAGACGCGCAAAATAACGCCTTTGAAGTGCTCGGCCAGCACCGTGCGAGTGTTGTCTAATATGATCCCGCATTAAGACACTAAAATCGCGGACATCCTTGATAGATAGAGAGAGGAGGACAGAGAAATGAGACACGACAAAAAAACGGGAGCAAAATAGACCAGAGAAATACAACGGATCATGAACACGTCAGTCAATGTACACTAGTGCAGGATGGACTTTTACCTTTCTTTGGTCTGTTTTATGTTTTAATCCAGGTATTTGACATCGAATTGACTTGCTAGAATAACTAATGGACAGAAGCCATCATCTAGAGCAGACTTAATCGAATATACACATGTACAGCATATCAAATATTTGATATCAATATCAAATTTTCGATCGTTTAAATGCGTAACGCTTATGCAGTTCCCCATCGGTTGCGGGGATTGAATCATGACTGTTTTTTAGTGGGTTGTAGCCCCACATTACCGGCCCACACTTGCAGACGAGTTTCCTGCGGTTGTGTCCGCGTGTGCGTACAACATTTTCCAATTAGTCCTTTAAAAAAAAACATATCAAATACGAAACACAACATTTACAACCGGTGCTAGCGTAGCAGGTGCGTCCGTTTCGAGTGCATTCCTGTATGATTTCCGGTAGATACGTAAACGAATTAGTTTGCTTGGCATTTGACACAAAGATTGGTATTCGTTTCCCAAAATTTAAACCTGTACAGTTTCTTGTGGCAGTTGTTGAAAGTGTGATGAGACAGATAGCGCGAAACCGGGAGACGTTATTGCCGCAAACGCGGTATGGGAGAGCCGACACACATTGGAGAGAGCAATTTTTCTACAGAAATGGATAGCTGAGAGATGTCAACTAGTACTTAATAATACAAAGCAACATGGCTTAGTGGCAAAGGATTTGCCTTGCATTCGGGAGGACTGGGTTCGAGACCCAGACCGGCCACTCTTAAAAATTGGTTTGCATCGTTTCCAATTTAGACAAGGTAAATGTCGGAGTGGATTAAAAATTAGCCATGACATGAAAAAACCGTACACGGGCATTAGCCTTACGGAAAATCTAAAAAAAAGGTACTTAATAATAAAGTGACTGCTATTTTTCAAGAAGAGACTAGACAGCTTTTATAAACCTAACACTGGTTAGCGAATCGGTACTTCCTATGATAGGGGCATGGCACGTCGCGAAGGAGGCGGAGACTATGAATGATAATAGATACATCTGTTTTGAGCTCCAAATACCAAACTCACCCACGATATACACGAAACGTGCTGGCAGATGCAAAAACTCGACATGAAGGCCACTTGAACGAGACTTCGAGGACTCATTGCCAACAAGCAAGGCCCAAGCGTGAAGAAAGGTGATAGATGCGGTGGACAGTGACATATGAGGCCTGCCGTATCCGATTGTCATGACCGAGCTCCGGAGAGCTCCCTTGAAGCTTCCGCCGAACATGCTGCTAGAGAAAAACTCTGCTCTCTTTCCGGCACAGCCTTGAAGGTGCTATGAGAAGTTCCCGGTTGCCCTGGATAATATTCCGGAGGTAACACTAGCAAAGATAATAGGGGTTAGAGAACGGTTGGCGTCTGGCCCCGACGGCGTACCTCCTAGAATGGTACAACTATTTTTTAGGCGGTAGCCGAAAGACCTTTAGACTTTTATCAATGGACTGCTTAGATAAGTGAGGTTTTCAGGCTATGAAAAAAAGCAAGCTTTGTCCTCATACTTAGACCCGAAAACAGGACAGGCCTTCGGTCTATAGGTCTATCTGCCTTCTCGACAGCTTGGGGAAGATTCTGAAAATCGTTCTAGTCAATAACGATAAAAGACGATAAAGAACGATAAAATCAAACCCAGACAAGCTTTATCAGACGTCCAATGTCTTTCCCAGAAAGGAAAATCTACCATTGCAGCGATTGAGAGGGTCCTGGAACGAGCAGAACACAAGACTGCAAAGACGTCGAAAACGAGGAAATTTATGCTTCTAACCCTTTTAGATGTCAAAACGCCTTCAATACGATGAACTGGAAGTAGTGGCACACGCCCTAAAATGAAGGGCCTCTGCCGAATGATTGCACCCTATCTAAAAAAATTTCGGGTTGACTCTCAGCCAACGTTTAACGTCCACAGGACTGCCTTTGCATTGCTTCGTAAGACGGATTCCATAAATATAAACGTGCAACGGTGGGGCTCGAACCCGTGCACCTATAAGTCTTCTTCGATCGCGAGACGCACGCAAATGCACAACGCCACCGGGCTCGACGATTTCTACTGGATGTCCTACCGGGATGAACGAAGTCTGGTTGCAGAGGGGCAATAATGCAGGGTTACTGCCGGTTTCCATAGAAATAGATTCTAGGACCCGGCCTCTAAAATATGGTCTATGAAGGGGTGCTGGACATCAAAAACTACTTAGAAGAGGCCGAGCTGTTGGACTACTCGGATGACTTGGCCCTGAGGATCACAGCACGGGCCGAAGCGGCCTTACAGGAGACAGCCAACGAAGTTTTATCAATGGTGACGGAGTGGATGGACAGAAATTATCTGACGCTTGCACAGCATAAGACCGAGGCGCTGTTTCTGACGGGACGGAAGAGGACAATGGGAGTCCGCTTTATGATGACAAGCCTCTCGATAGAAATTAGGAAAAAGGTGAAGTACACGGGGTTGCCCGGAGGGGCACATGTAACACATTTGCCACAAAGACCCAGCGGACCGCCTCAAACCTAAAAATCTTGCAAACCTTGCACGGAGTATGTAGTGTCGCAGGGTAAATATCTGGAATACGCACTTATTATTCAGCAAACAACCAATTGAAAATGGACAGTGCGGCATTGGCGCGCTGGCAGAACGTTCCATGACAGTAAACCTAGAAGAGATGTCGAGCCCGGTGGCGTGGTGCCATGCGTCTGCGCCTCGCGACCGGAGGACACACATAGTTGCGCGGGTTCGAACCCCACCGTTGCACATTTGTATTTATGGGGTCCGTCTATGAAGCAATGCGCAAAGCAGTCCCATAGACGTTAAATCTTGGCTGAGAGTCAGCCCCGGAATGATTTTTTTTAAGTCTAGTAGAGATAAACCTAGATAAGGTAGGCGAAAGTTACGAGTGAGATAGGTACATGGCTAAATTAAAAAGTTCTACGCCAAGAGCATGTATATGATATAAAATAAAAAAAGCAACATTTTGCGCAAATCGACTTTCAGGGCATTTAAGGAGACTAACAGATCTACAGGATACGCCAATAAAAAGCAATGGCTCCTCTCGGGTCTAATTACCTATATTATATATAAATAATTTATTATTAAGCTTAGAACATCCAAAATTGACATATTTACAACAATTGTAACAATCGAGGGTGTTTTGTATAAAAAGCTATTGACCATGTTTCAGCATCGTACATGATACATAAAGGAGTTTGCATTTAGGTTTTTTTATTACATTGAGAGGTCCACTTATGTTCATATATGTTTAGTATATCGTTTAGTGTATGATGAGATCAAGCACATGTTAAATTTTCATTTTTTCACCGGATGACTGTAAGTAATTCTTGCAATAATGTGTTAGAACGATATAAGTAAATTCTTTAAAAGTACAGTCTATGTTGTGTTTATACATGTTCTGAGCGGTTTTCCTGTAGGCCAATCCAAGTATATTTTTCATGCATATTTTCGAAAACAAAAAAGCATATATATATATATAAATATATATATATATATAACCGTCCTCTTGACAAGACGAATTTATTTAAGGTCAATCATTTAATATTAAGCTTACGATATCCAAAATTTGCATATTCACAACAATTTTAATAATTGTACCTATTCTGTAAATAAGCCTATCGCCCGTGATTGCACGCTCTTGTAGAAATTTCAATATCCTACAAGGTAGATAACTTTATTAGATTATTTTATTTTTAGGTGTATTCAATTGAACTGTAATATAAGCCTTCTTAGTTACCATATTATTATAGTTATAAGCCTTGTTTATGTATGGATTACAATATTGTTTGCAGAACTTCTGGCAGAGTAGCTTTTAGTAGAAATTGATTGAAAAGAGGTACGGTTTTTGTTATAATGTGTCAAAACGCTATGTAAGTATATTCCATAAAAGTGCAGTATGTTTTTATCTTTCTGCGTGTTATAAGTGGTTGCCCTATAGGCCAATCCTCGCACATAAATATAGTATATATTTTTTGTAAAATTTCTAAAAAATATTTATACCAATATGTGTATATATATATATATATACAAGAAAGAAAAAGCTTTTAACAATCGTGTGAAAAAGATGTAAATCTAGTCCATTCGCACATCGTGTTTTCATAAGACTGGAGCAACGATTTCGAGAAGAACCAGGAGGTAGGTTATATTGTGGATTTCAACGAAGATTACGATCGGCCGCCGCCACGTCTGTTGTTGTTGTTGGTGCTGTTGTTAATAATGCTCTCCTTATTTGAACGTTTAACTTTGCCTTCAGATGCCGTTTTTATCGCGAGTACAGCTGTGAATGTTGGTTGTCGGGCTGAAAGCGAGTAGTTTCTCTCTCCCTCCTAAAAGGTGACTTGGACGCGACTTCATCTCCGAGGTGCGAGGTGATCCGCACCTAACCCCAAAAGGGCAGCGATTACTCTACCGCCGTCCGGGCGTCCGCCCAATAAGGAGAGGCCTAAAGTCATGCCTTGGCTCTTTCTCATCCTGCACCTCATCGTGCGCGGTGCATGCTCGTTTTCTCTCTTTCCGCTGCCCCATTTGGGTTAATTGTTCAATTTGCGGAGGTCACGACTCCTCGACCCCATTGATTGGGAAGGCTGGACTTGAGCTAAATAGTTCATCCATGTTCGACTAATCTCTTATATATATATATATATATATATATATATATATATATATATATATATATATATATATATATATATATATATATATATATATATATCGTGTATATATATATACATTAGAGATTTCGAGTATATATATACACACATACACATAGACATATCAGATACGGCCATCGTTGCCTTTTCTGTTTATATGCTTTTATTACGTATAACATAATATACTATGTTTGTGTCACGTATGAGATACATGTCAATAAAACGTTTGCAATCCATGGATCACGATATGTCTCTCAATAAATATATATATATATATATATATATATATATATATATATATATATATATAAACGAGCAAGCGAAAGAAGCGCTTTACCCTTCCCTGCCCATTTTTGTTTTTTAAACTACAAGGCGGATAAGGGTTTGCAAAAAAATTGATATAGAAAAAAATTAACGCGGGCTGAAATAATAAATCCTTTAAAAAAATTGTGCACATGTAAGGCCCTTAGCATTATTTATTATTATTAGCAGACTAATAATTTTTCACAATTGAAGGAGGGGCGGAAAGGTCTTGTTTAGGAGTGAGGATTAAAAAGTGACTATTCAGCCTTTTTGTCCTATAAAGTTGTGCAAAATCTATTTTTGCGAAAGAACTAATCAACGCACGAAAGAACGGATCGTATCGGCGTGTTCAGTCGTACAAATTCTGCATAATCTGAATGACACGCAAACTAGCGAAATGCGAATAGCGGGAATTATGTAAGTCATAAAAAGTCGATATGGTATTATGTCTTACGTTGAAGCTTTCACGCGCAGAACCGTAACATTTTGCCATTACCACCAAAAATGTACGTCCAAACGACTGTTCTCAGGCAAATTTTATGCCCATTATTTATGTATTAAAGTCATGGTGCTGCGTTACGCTGAGTAGGCATTTGAAGAGAATACGTTTGTGCTTTGGTAAAATACTCGTATATACTGCCGCTCTAAACGTCCCTTTTATAAAGGGTGACATTTGTATTTAGGCATATATATCGAGCAATTAATAAATCAAATCATATAAAGTTTAAACCCTTCTTAGCATTTTTTCCGGCGGCTTTAGAAGACCAGGCCGAATCGCCGGAGCAAGAGAAAATCTAAATAGAGAGACCGACGTTTCCTACCGTTCTGTAAAGGGAAGCTGAACTGTAGACTAAACCGCTGCCTCGACAGCAATAAATATTACGGCGGAGTAGTACAAATAAAAGTGGCAAAATTTGTTGACTACTTTATTCACAAGAAGTATGTTGTTACTACCACGAGTTAGATTACCCGTTATCCGATAAGATAAAGTCGCCGTGGTTCGTACTACAATCATCTTCTGAGTTTTTGGGTTTCAATCCTGAGACCTTCTGTCGGGTTTCAATTCTGAGACCAGTTTTTCCGGGTTTCAATTCTGAGATCTGGTCTGCTCTTCTGGGTCTCCAGGATAAACTAGGCCAGTGCTGCCTCAAAGTGACTATGACCGACAAGACGCTAAGATAACTTGCAATAAGAACTTTGGCAAATCTTTAGTGAAGACAACAAGTTAGAAGCATTTCACCATGCAAGTTCTGGAGGGGTTCTATAACTGGCAAAGCGCATCGGAAGACTGCCGCCATATTCGATAAAAGTTCTGTCAACAATCGTACCTGCCAACGATAATTCGAAAAGTTCAATATTGGAAATCTTGCATTTGGACTGCAATTTTAAGTATTAGGTGTCAAGAATTTATATGCCAAACAATAAGGCAAAACCTAACAATGGCCATCAAAAGACCCAGACAATAAATTTGATATAACCATACAACTGCTGCCAGAGCGTTTTGTAGCTTTGGCATAATTCGTGAGTTCTGCAAAATGTGTCTTTCATACAATAACAAATTTCACCAAAAAAGATATCGACACGTTTTTCTGCCGGCTTGTCATCGTCAATGGTAGGCTCCGAACGTGTTAACCTACATGCGATGAAACATGACTATTGCGCAGGAAAGTAAAAGGGAAATCGTCTGGTCGGAGGGCGCGCATGGTACCAGAGTTAGTTTAGGATAAATAACCTGTATTCAAAGAAGATTATGCTAAAACAGTGATTGTAGATTAAAAAACATAATTGCTACTTTAGGCGTGATTATAATATTGTAAAATAACTAAAATAAAGCTAGACACAGAGTTGTACTACATCAGAACAAGGCTCACATGAACCTTAGAATCTTGTTACTAGGTAATTTGTTCTAAGATCAAATAACCTTCGGAGCGGCGTTTCCATTCACCCGCACGAGGTTGATCATGTGGACGTTGTAAACAACTCATTTGCCTGGAGTATTGCACGTCGTTCACACGACGTTTCAAAACGGCGTTGCTGCTATTGTAATACCCCTTTTCATTAAAGGTGATATAATAATGAACCGCTGATGATCATTGCTGCTTGACGCTAGCTGTGTAATTCACTCATGATTTGTTATTATGCAAGTGGGGTTGACACACAGGCTATTAAGTCGCGTAAAGTGGGGTTTAATTGCAGCTTACATAAAGCTGCGCATACCAATATGGTGCACAAATATGAAACATATGAAATACTTAGCATGCTATATATCCGTGGTGGCAAATGTCTAGCGAAAGTAAACAGCAACGACCTAGAGGCCTCAACGGTGTCACGCGCTGCCTGAATCCGAATCCAATATCTATAAATGTTATTACAATTTTAACTCGCCTTCTTGATAGGTGACAATGCTGGGCTATTATATGTAGGCCGACGTAATTCGGGCTATACAGCTTTATTAAAACGTTTTATTAGTGAATGAATTGCCCACTCCAAGAGCGAACGAATCAAGCACGGCTACACCGCTCTTTTGATGAGGATGACCCGGCAGAAACAGGACAATATTCAACTCGATTCAACAGAAGTACCTTTAGTTAAGTTTAGAATTAAAGCTACAGAATCTAATCGCTGGACTACTGGCCGTACTTGCCATGCCGACACGTCCCCGTTTAGAGCGATGCGATGAGCATTTGCCACAAGAGCTGCCTCCACGTATTGTAGCCCTTCATAGTTTATTGTTCTTCGGCCTGTGTTAATACATATTGAGGATTACAATAATTTGTTATTACATGGTCGAGTGTTGCCTATGCGCCAACGTGGGAGCTTTATACGCCTAGCGAAATTTGACATTTAAATGGCAGTGGCCGAGTACGATGTTTGGCCACAGGCTGACAATAACTGTTGGAGAAACTGAACGAAGACGCTGATGGTGATGATGATGACGACGGCGATGATGATTATGTTGTTTACTGATGATGATGATTATGCTGACGATGCCAGGCCACACTTCGCAAAGAAGAAGCTTCGCTCTAAGCCGCGGGCCGCGCGTCCGTAGTTTGTTGCAAGCAAGCATGCAGCAGCAGCAGATACACCGCACTGCACTTTGTGAGGGGTGCGGGGTGAGGTGTGTACCGAGTGCCTGTGCGCCTTTGCTCCGCCGCGCCACATCGCATCGCTCATCGACACGTCACAGCGCAGTCGAGGAAGTCCAGCTACTACTACGACGACTATTACTTCTTCTACTGGTCAGGCTGAGGTAGGGCGGACATTCAGTCGAGCTGTTTTTCTTCCCAGCCTAAGGGGGGGGGGTTGGGGGAACGGGACTGGTGAAGTGAACCAAGTGAAGGACTAGATCGAGAAGAAGTTCCTCCCCTCCCTCGCCGCCGAGCACCACCCCACTGTTCGTAAGCAAGAAAACCCGCACCGGCGCTTCTCATAGCTAAACTTTGAACGCGATCGGGCCAGCGACGGCGACGAACGCCGCTACTATTACTGCTGCTAGCATAGTTGCTGCTGCTGCTGCTTCTGTTGCAGCGGTGGCTTACCGAGCCTCCGGACGCCCGACGACTTGATGCTGTCCAAATTCTCCCTTAGTTCTGTTCCTTGTATATTGCGTTGTCTGACTCTCTCTCTCTCTATATATATATATATATATAGATTGGTCTGTCTTGCTTGGTCACGCTTTCAATGCCCTGTCAGTATCATGCGTTGCATGATGGATCTTCGCCTGAAGACTCTTTTCAGAGTGCTGTGGTTGTATGAGCTGCTGGCAGAAGACCTCGCCCGGACCCCTCCCTCTCCCCTCCGCGCCAGACACTGTGTCGGCGAGTGCACGAAGCGAGCGCACGAGCAGGGGGAAAAACATCTCTTAAACCCCCGGGTCTCTCCCCAGCCCCATCCCAGACTTCCCCGTATCGTCACCGAGTCGAACTTCGCTTCCTCCGATGATGCAAACGTCACGCCTCACAAGATAGGCCGAGTTTGTACCCCTCGGTGCGTTCTCAAATGCCAGTTGCAGGTTACCAGCTAAGTAATACAAAGTCTAGCCAAATCTCGGCTGAAATGCACCACAGAGACATCTCATAGGTTTTGAGGCGAGTTTGATTGACGTGCACTGCTGACATAGCTGTCGACCTCTTACCGGCAGAGTGTCCAACAACCTAAAACAACGCTTGCTTTGTTTTCGACTTCCTCTGTGACAAGCGATGGCATCGAATGTGTTAGTTACTTTTGAAGCGTACTATCTTAGTCGTATCGGTTCTGTTCGGCACAAAATTACGTCTCATCAATCCGTATACGCCCAGCTATTGGAAATTATACGCAACTCGGCATGTGTGTAAACGCACTACCACAAATTGTTTGGCATATGTCAATTCACCAGAAGATGTCACTTATGAAGTTTTTTTTAACCTATAAGATTTTCTAGTACGTGTGTTGATACAGTTATCAGCCTTCCGTACAGTTCTCCCATCAAGCAATCGTAGGGTGCGCATCACCTCTTTTGTGTTCTGATTAGGCTGGAAGTATTAGCTAAGTGACATTTCAACTTAGTTGATCATCTCTACCTTCTCTCACTCACTGATATCGCTTAAATTGTATAGTTCAATCAAATCTGACCTTGCTCGTTTTAAGACACGTGATGCACTTTTCACTTGTGATGACACACATCTCAGGACATAAATTACTGCATTTATTAGTTTTATTTAACATGTTGTACAGGATCAAAGTCCTCTACGGTACGATTGCAAATACTATGTCACGGTGATTTGCAATAACGCATACAGGAGTACACGCTAATTATTATGCAGTTTACTGGCAGAGGACATAAACTTGACGTTTGCTTAGATAGATCATAGCGTTTGCTGGCTTCTGCTCTACCTTCGCTGAAGACATACCGAACGGCGATTATAGGCCCGTAGGGGACGGAGGATGGCCTAATTCTAAAAACAATTTCCTTCAAAATGCTATACCTGCTACCATTGTTACGCTCAAGTGCATTTTACTCATTATCTACGTGTCTCCGGTATTCTGTCGCTAGGCACACATATAGGAAAATAGCAAGTTGATTTAGTGGTCTGCTCGGGTACACTCTCTCTCCTTCTCCCTCCAAACAAAATCATCACCGTATAACCTAGAAAAAAACACACTGTCAACATGTGTCGCACGGTTAACTATGTTTGCTTGAACCTCTTTTCGGTCGCAAAGAGAATTTCTGTTCAAATTAACAAACTTGTTTACAAGGTGTTTTTTTCGGTTGAAACTTTCAGATAATTATAGACCTTCTTTTTTCTTATCATTAGCTGCTCTTAACCAAACTCCGCTCAGTCACTTGCTTCCTACCCCAGACAATAATATTAGGATGTGTGTAAACAAATATGAACTACTCGATATTGGATTGACATTCGTTTTACTCGGTAAAACTTCAACAACACTTTAATAATTCATTGGCATTTTATTTGACCACTTTTGTGAGAAATTGGGAAAGCGCAACACGAGAGAGACTCGAAAATGTCTGTTATTACCAATGTATGCCCATATAGTTGCCATATTTATTATTCAAGTAGTTGCCTCGTAAATCTTTGTTGTCAAGACTTTTGTGCGCATTTGAACTAAAAAATCCGATATTATTCGTTTGAGAACTGTCAAAATTAGACGAAATTTTACTTGGACGTTGTTGGCGTTTTGTTCATTTCATTTACAATTAATAGCAACACATGAGCTGCGTAGGTGTGTTGACGCCGATTTTATCTGTTGGATTTATCGACCGAGCACCTGGTATGGATAATTTGGCGCGCCGGTTCTTTATAGTGTCGCCTAAAGAAAAATTTGCCTAGCCTCAGAGGCGACTGTTAAACACGCTTACGTCGATACGCATATGCGCATGAATGCACCATGCGCATGTGATAAACAACGCACAGGTTGCACGTTTTCTTTGTTTTCTTGCCCTTATTATCTTGTTATTTGTTGTTTTGTGCTTTTGTTACAGGTACGTGTGTCTTCGTTGACACCGTCCTCCTCCGATGGCCGGTGTCTTCCGACCGCACCTACAATACGGATTACAAGCCAAATGCAGATTGTGCGGATGAAAGTGCGCGCAAGCATCGCATCGTGACGCCAGTACCTCCGCAGAGGCAGCGATCAAACTCGATGTTCTCTGTCGAACCTGAAGTTCCCGTAGCTAGCGCAGTCTCGAAGAAGAATTCACGTCAAATCGATGAAACGAAAAACAGCAATAATAACAATAATAATAACCCCGATGCGACGATGCGATGCTGACGAAAAAGAAGAAAAGAAAAATAAATATAAGGAAGAGTAGGAGGAGGCGGCGGCGGAGAGACAGAACAAATAGTAGGGTAGAAGCAAAGAGCCAGAAGCGAGAAAAATTACGACGGTCTGCGAGCGGCTGTCACATCGCCATCGTTGACTGTTATCTCATTGGCCTAACGAAGACCAGGGCCAAGGTTGGATGGTTGGCTGCTTGGTATCCAAACGGCTACTAGGCTGACCAAATGTCATCTTACAATACAACTGTGACAGCAACAGCAACAACAACAGCAGCAGCAGCTATGCTACATAGCAAAACGCCGCCGCAGCCTCCACAAACGTCGATAACTAAACGCTAGCCTGCAGACAGAGAATGCAACCTGTCGCAATCTGTCGCCCGCCTCTGCACCGTAATACCGGTAGGTGTCGGCCAATTCAGAGCCGCGCCTCGATTGATAGTCAACATCAGTCACATCCTAGATCATCTCTACCTTCTCTCATTCGACACTCGAGGACTCGACCCAACAACAACCACTCCGGCCGATAGGGCCGGTGGCGGGGCCGAGAGTGCGTAGCGCGCGAGAGGCGAGCGCCGGGCCGGGCTGTGGTACCACCAGCCTCTGCTAAAGGCAATGGTCTGGCTCTGCTTTGATTGTGACACTTTGGCGGTGGGGGTGCTTGTGTTTGCGTTTGATGGCACCTTATTGATAAATTGTGGGGGACAGATGATATTATAGATGATTATTTTGATGAGTGTTGTTGTCATTGTTGCTACTGCTGCTGCTGCTGTTTGCGTTGTTGTTGTTGCTGTTGCTGTTGTTGTTATTGCTGCTGCTGTTGACGTCGACGTTGTCATTATTGTTGTTGTTGTTGTTGCCGTTGTTGTGTGATGACGCCTGACAGAGCAGACAGGCTTCATCTCATCAACAAGTTTCGACTCGGCGCCTCGAGATACTAACCACTGAGGATGCCAATTGCGCGCGTACTTCCACATCGGGCGTCACTGAGTCCACACCCTCGCTCGTGCTCGTGTCTCGGCGGAGAACTGGCCAACCAACCGAGGACCGATCAAAACTAGTCAAAGTAGCCATAGCGAAGCAGCGGCACCCGTAAAACGAAGAAATCGTAATGGTAGTCATGGGCTTGATACTTTGGGTGCACCCACCAAACCGCACTTCGAAGTAGGTGTGTGTGCGAAGAGGAAGAATTGTTGTTGTTGTTCGGCGATGCCGTTCGTATGGCTGCCCATAGTAGCAGTAGCAGCAACAGCAATAGAGTGATGTTGTTGTTGTTGTTGCTCTTGTTGCTGCTGTTGTTGTTGTTGTTGTTGTTGCTGTTGTTGTTGCTTCTGTTTTCGTCGTTACTATTGTCCCATATGTGGCTACTGTGATTTGTTGTTGCTGTTAGCTGTCAATGTTGTTATTGTTGCTGCTGCTGTGGCTGTGGTTGCTATTACTGTCATTGTCATTGTTGTTATGGTTGCCGCTGCCGTTGCTGTTGTTGTTGCTTCTCCTGCTATCGCCCCCCCCCCCTCCCCCTCCCACCCTATACTGGACGCTTCCTTTTCTCTGCTGCTGCTGCGTTATTGTTGTAGTCAGTCGCCACCCTCTCCGGTTACGTTTGGTGTTTGTGGTTTCGAGTGTGCATTTATCTGTAGGTGTGCGGCGAATGTTGGGTACGCATGCAATGAATGAAATCGATACTCGGTTTCTTCTCTTCGGTAGTCAGCAGAGTTGAAAGTAACCTGGCAGCAAAAGAGCTACTCAAACTCGAACACTCTTACAGTTCCGAGGACGGCAGCCGCAGCAACAACAACCACAACCACAATGCTAACGCCGCCGCCGCCGCTGACGGCAACAACAACAGTGATGACGACAAGAATAACAACAACAGCAGCAGCAGCGAAAGCAACAATGGCAGCAGCAAGAACAGCAACAACAACAACAGCAACAGTGACGTTCAGATTAGCAACAGTCTGATGCCTACTAGACGTGGGTGAATCCAGTCCAGCGTTGATCACGCGGGACCGTCGGCTGCAGAGCCACATGGCCTACTAATATATATATATATATATATATATATTACTACCAGCACTTCTTCATTAGTACCATTCCCTATCATTACAACTAAGCTAAATCCTTTCCAGCCAACCGCGGTCAGACTCTCTGGCGGGGACGTGTGATCCCCAGAACTGCATCTTAGGAGAGATCTTTACGCCAGAGAGCCAGAGAGAAGACTTGTTTTTTCATTGTTATTGGATGTGGAAGAACTGCAATGCTTATTAAAACTAAAAAATAATTATTCTAACAATGTTGTTTCAGATTCTAGTCTATTGGGTGCTCTACTTCCACAGGCTTGGAACAGCGCCGTGAGTTACCGATGCAAGTCATTACGACACCGAACAGGTCGCCGAACTGTGTGGGGGATAGCTCTCTCTAAGGTTTCACCAACAGCATTCCTTACGGCACCAGCAGCATGACCATACGCTGATCCTTAGCGCTATGGTTATATTATCTATCATTTTCAAGAAGAATTGCTCGTTAAAAAAGTTCGCTTAACAATTGGGCGCATCAAACAACAGCGGCAACAGACGCCCCCGGTAGATGACAATCATGCGGTCTAGAGAGCACTGCACGCTGCCTCCCGCCCCAGAGCACGCCGCCTCATGCTCCAGAGCACGCCGTCTCACGCTCCAGAGCACGCCGTCTCACGCTCCAGAGCACGCGTCTCTAGTGATGTGTACTACGACTAGTACGTTAGCACTCCGATCACTGCGACATCGGCTATAACGGAATTGACAAACCAGAGCGTCGTCCGCCATCTTGGCTAGCAAAGGCTGATCGCTCTCCTTCTTGGTTTTTTTTTTCGATATGGGAGGTTTGGAAACGCTAATGCACAATTGGTGCTGGCAACCAACAGCACCTAGTGTGGAACTTTCACTTACTAAAAACCTCAATCCTCCCCACCCATCCCCCCCCCCCCCCGAGTTCGGAATTGTGTGACACTACTTCGAGATTTTATCTCGGTCTAAGTAGTGGTTTTCTACGTCTTTCACGGAGAGCTAAATGGGCATCGTGGCGCATTAGCAGCAGCAGCAGCGACGGCGACATTGCGGATATATTGCTTTCGTCTGGTGGATGTCGCTTCAGTCGAGCCCGGTGGCGTGGTGCATTTGTCTGCACCTCGCAACCGGAAGAGACACTAGATAGGTGCGCGGGTTCAAACCCCACCGTTGCACATTTGCATTTATGGGGGTCCGTCTATGAAGCAATGTGGAAAACAGTCCCATAGACGTTAAATCTTGGCTCCCCGAAAACTTCAGATGTCGCTTCAGATAGTTAGCCGCCGCAGTTAGATACGTTAATTAATCGGATCGTTCGTTTGTTAGATGGTGGGCGGTCAAATGGTGCTGATGGACGAAGCGATGAGCAACTCTGAATGAATGAAGAATTGAGAAGACCCCCTGATGAGAGCGGGGCTGCGTAGACCACGTGGGCTGCGATTCTGATTGCTGGATGATGATGATGACGACGATGATTACTGTATGATGATTATGAGAATGATGATGACGGTGACCATCATCCGATACACCCGAGGCGCCGAACGCGGCATCGAACGAGGGTTCGAACCCCCCCAACCTAAGTTATAGCAAGAAAAAGAAAGCCCGCCCGAGAAAAAACAGCCGACAACTAGTCCCGCAAAAATAACATCTTACACTTCGTGTAGCTCCTTCCGCGTTTCGTTTTGAAAACCACAAGCAGTGGTGTTATATATGTATATATATATATATATATATATATATATATATATATATATATAAATGAGGTACAGACGACCATACGCCCACTTTCAACACCTCGTATCGTTCCTCAAACGCCTTCATCGCTTCTCATTTATTTTTGGTAGCAGCCACAGAACCCGCCCGGTCAGTTTTTGATGTTGTAGCTCTGCTACGTCTCTGCCTGGCTATATATATATATATATATATATATATATATGCAGCAGACTGCCCGGTCTGTAAGGACTAGTCAAAACTCGTTACCTTCCTTTATCTCTCTCCCTTTCTCCTGTATGGATAGATCGGTCAAGGTTTTTCGGCTAGTTCTGCGCTCTAGACGCCAACATGTTATATATAGGATGCCCACAGAATGACAAATAGCAGTTAAAATAAAACAAGTACGACCATGTTGTCCTACCCACATTTACTAAATGAGTACTAATCACGTTTGGAGGAGTTGCGAGTGCTTCAGTGAACGCCTAATGACTTTCAACGCTAAATGCGATATGCATATGGCACATAAGTGTGAAGGAGTGAATCTATTAAAAAAAATACAATAATCTGAAATTAATTCGCGATATAATACTAAAATTCCGGACAAAAATAAAAAGATGAGCAGAATTTAGCTATTTTCTATTTTCTGCTAATACGCCAGTGTATATATAAAAGTATGCATATTTGAGCCATTATCAGTAATGCTTCTTAATGTTTATAGCAGGCCGATGATGAGGAATGATGGCTAACCCCGATGGAAGTCCTGCACGTGATATAGGCCCAGTTCAGTGGTTCGCAAAGTACGCAATCTGGTAGCCTTTACTAAATGACGACACCCTGCATGTATTGGTGCCACTGGAGGCCGAGGCGAGATAGTCGAGCACCCGATGTAAAAATAACCAACATTTCGAGTTCGCCCGCGAAGTTGACTGAGCGAAATTGCCACATTGGGCCACACGGCTACTGTTGCAAGTTAGTAATGATCATTGTGGTCACACTAATAATGACTTCTGCTTCGGTGGGTGCTTTCGGAGGTGGGGATTCTCGATCAGTAGACGACAGACGCGCCTCGCGTCAGGGGTGCGTGTCTGGTGTGCGCCGCCTCTACTCTAGGGCGACTTTCGGCGTAGATCGGCGACACCCTCATCACGATCCACGGGCTGATGATCTGAGGTTCGGCCTGAATGAAGCACAGAGGCTGCGCTGAGGCCGCGGTCTGTCGTGCCCGGCACGGCGCTTCAGTGCGTAAAGCCTCTTCAACCGGCGCCTTCAGAGGGTCGAAGTGATGCCCGCGGCCGAAGTATCACTGAACCGGCGGCACACCACAACGATGACGACGAAGACAACTACAAGGAGGACAATGACGGTAGTGACATAGAATACGACGACGACAACAACAACTAGAGAAACAACAATAGCAACATCAAGAACAACACTAGCAACAACAAGAACTATAATAGTAACAACAAAAACAACAACAGCAGCAAGAGCGAGAATAACAACAGCAACAACCAGAGCAACAATAGCAACAGCAAGAACAACAACAGCAGCGACAACAACGACAGCAACGACAACAAGAACAACGACGACAACAACAACAACAACAACAACAACAATAGCAACAGCGACGACAACAACTACAACAACAACAGCAACAGCAGCAGCAACAGCAACAACAACAACACCAACAGAAACCACCATCCCGACACCACATCTACAATAGCAGCGACAACGGTCACAACAGGAACCGCCTTGCTTTGCATTGTATGGCTCGTAGCGTAATGGGTGCATGCTCGACGAAAGCCAGACGAAAACCGCTGACTGTTCGTCGGCCTGCCATCGGAGCGATGCATATTGTGACGCCGAGCCGTCCAGAAGGGGGCGGAGACTCGAAATGATGGAGAAACTCCTGGGAACTTTGGGTGCCGCGAACGGTTCATCCTGTCGCTGCGGCAGCCGCTCCCGCTGCCGTACACACCTTCCTTTATCGACGCGTCGTCGTCGTCGTCGTGAAGAAGCGAGGCTCGATCAGTCGCAGCAGATGAGCTCACACAGCTGACGCCCTTCCGCACTTCGGCGTGGCTAGCCAACTCGTGCGCGAACGCTCTCGACGCCCCGACGGTAGTGGTGCCTAGCTGAGGACGACATCACCGACGCCGACAATGCAATCAGTGTCTTTGGCAGCGTGAAAATGAGCCACAAGATCGCCGTGCTCAGTCGCCACAAGATCGTAGCTTCTCTGCAGCGTCAGAATGTCAGATCAAATGCGCGACCATCCAGTATTCGCAGAATGATGGCCGGCAAACCAACGACCGAAGACAGCGACGCTTTTAACTAATATTAACTACTACTACTACTACTACTAGTGCGAGATCCTGGACATCTTAGCTGGCAGTCTGTCTCGGAGACTTCTCTGCGTGCGCTCGCTGCTTCCTACTCTCTTACGTTGGATACCAGATTAAGCTTTTACACCGTATTGAAACTTCTTAGGCCAGAACTTAGAGCCTTTCAGTTTTGTCAGAGCGGGGGGAGGGAAGGTCTAGCCATAATGGGACCCACTTATCCTGAGTATTGAGTGGTATGAGTCACTATATGTTGTTCGTTCGTTTTACCTTTATCTTTTTAGCCAGTTTAACCATGCTCGTACTTAACGCATTTTGGCTTTCTGCAGCAGAGAAATGTTATAGGTGCTGCTAACAGTTTCGATACTGTAAAGCCAATGCTATTTGACAAAGCTTGTTTGTCAAAGCCGACTTATTCATGACAAGTCTTCCTAACTTATCGTTTTTCTGGTACATACGATGCTCATATAAATTCGCTTATCTCGACCCTATCTGACGGAAAAGTATGTATATATATATATATATATATATATATATATATATATATATATATATATATATAGATATATATATATATATATATATATATATATATATATATATATTAGCAAGTTAGAATATAGTTAGTTTGTATACAAACCTTGGTGAAGTTTGCAAGCTCTACGACACTTTAGCCTGACATGCGTTGTATCAAAATCAATGGCACTATTCATGGAGTAACAGACGCCGACCGTTCCGACATGCGCGGTATAGAGCATAAGAGAGCCAGAATTTGATCTAAACACCAAGGCCATAAAAGGTCAAATAAGCCGTTTACGACTTTAAGTACTAAGAATAGTTGATATCGCATCTAGCCATACGTTTTTATTCTGAAGAGACTGGCCTTCTCCTTGCTATTCACAATAAAACTTAATGCAAAGCAAATTTAAGATCTCTAGAAGTCAAATGCATTTTTGTACCTTAATATATGATTAAATACTCGTATATATGTATATATACATGCATGCATATATATATACGAGGATGAATTGCCAAATTCTAATAATTTGAAATTGAACCGAAATAACCAAGGTCTGATAATACTTTTCGGGCTGACCCTCAGCCAAGATTTAACGTCCACGGGACTGCTTTTTGCATTGTTTTATAGGCGGACTTCCATAAAAACAAATGCGCAAAGGTGGGGATCGAATCCGCGCACCCATGTGTCTCCTTTGGTCGCGAGGCGCAGGCGAATGCACCACGCCACCGAGCTCGACGACCACCAAGATCTGCCGGTTTGTTTCGCTTAAAAGCGCCATTTATCCGCTACACATAAGCCAAATTTCGCGCCCATCGGTGGCGACGTTCATTGTTTGAGTTTGGCTTAAGGAAGAAAAACGAGGTTCGGCGATTTTTGAGGAGCTGAAAACATCAAGTTTTGTGTTAAAAATCAAATTATATGTTCTAAACTGGAGGAAATGCTAAGAACTGCTTAAAGTGATTAAGCAGAATCCCGAAACAATGTGTATACGTGGTACCGTAGATTTTGCGACGGACATGGAAATATGAAGATTACTTCCGTTCAGGAAGGCTTTTAACGTTAATAACAGAAGAAAACCTTGAAAAAGATCGTGATATCTTACCTTCAATCGCCGAATAACAGTCTTGACCAATATTTTGTGCGACAGAAAACTGGTAGCAAAATGTATTACAAGCATGTTAAATAACTACTAAATAACTAAGCTACCTGGTTTTGCCGTCAATAAGGAATACTACCGCGAATAGTTAAAAAGGTCGTGCCAGCACATCCGACGCACGAAGCCTGAACACTGAGCAAATAATTTTGGGATTCTCCATCACGACACCGCACCGACGCACACATCGTTACTGGTTTCCGTTTAGTTGATAAAAAATCCAATTTCTATATTCCGCAATTTCCTATTTGCCGAACATGGCCCCGTGCGTGTTCCCACGAAGAGAACAAACTATTAAGGCACAACGTCTTAAAAGTATAGAGGAGGTAAAGATTTTTTTTTTAAGTGCGTTTTATTCACAGTATTTTATGTGTATTACAACATTATAGTCGTGTGGTTTGTAAGGCTGAAAGCCCGTGTACGCAGCACTGGAAGATAAACATAAAAAACATTAAAAAAAAAAAAATCGCAGGAGCAACTCGACTCGATTCAGAAACCTGCGTTTAAAAATATTTGGAAGGGTGGTAAAGAAGGTGGCACGTGTGCACTGCTGCGGGCAGAAGCTATTTTGAAGAAAACAAAAACACTTTGGAGGATTAAATAGATCGTCTTCCTCGCCTAGTGTCGAGAGTGACCGCATTAGGATTACCTCGCCTGGCCTCTCTAACTTGCCATTAAGGCTGCTCGAGTTATAGAGCTCGACCTTGTTTGGCGTTTATTTTGGCCTCCGGCACCTGCGAGTTTACTAACGATAGACCCGTACTCCTGGCTTTCGATGAGCTTCCTCAAAGACTTGGCACGTCAGGAGACCTCCCAGCCTTAGTATTCGAGAGAGTTGGCTTCGCTTATTATTGAGAAAGGCACAATGTTTCCAACAGTTCCTTAAATGATCTCTGTTCTCCTGAATTGCACACACTGCAAACAGCGATAGCAAACCTGATCTGTTTCTGTGAAAGCCTTACTGTTCGCCAAGGCTCCGTTGGTTATTTTTTTGGGTACATCCTCGTCACGAACGGTGACGATCAGTGCAAGATCGTCTGCGTAGCAAATGAAAGAACAGACTCCCGGTCTATGTACTCCATCGTATATTATATTATTCCGGGTTGGTTTCATTACGGACCGCTGGGGATCACGCCTATGATGCATAGTGCACTAGTTTCGTAAAAGCTCGATATTTTAGGTGAAAAACTACGTCGTAATCACGGAGATATGCAACAATAACTTTATTTATAGTGTCCTACAGACATGTGCCAACGCATCTTTGACATCTTTGGGTGGTTTCGCAAGAGTATGCCTAGTACTTGTAGGCAGACTGCAGTTGGACGCAATGCTTTTCTTAGCCGTATGCGTTTGGCTACGATTCTGAGCTTTTAGATTGGGATTGGCCTAAAGGTAGGGTCCGTATTTCCCTTAAAGAGGACTGGGTGTCGCCGTAGTGTTCACGGAAAAAGCGCACTTATATCTGATCGGGTTGCTTCGTCTAGTGATAGCGGTTGTTACGCACGATCCTGTGTCTTTTGCCCCGAGAGTTTTTTCGACCTCTTTGCAAGATTGTTTACTCAAGGAGATTCTCGTAATTCTGGGGTAGAGTTTAGAGAAATATACGACTACGCCGGGTAGACTGCGAAGTTAAAAATATTCATGATGGAGAATGAGTGTGCGACTTGTCCGACCGAGGAGGGAGATTATCTAGGTGGGAAATATATTTATCGGACATAAGTTATAAAAATATGTTAACTGGTAAAGTGTATAGTGCACACCGGGCGTCGTTGTTAAAGCCTTGCGAGGGCTAAAGCTATTGTAGTGTGGACGCACAAACCCACTATAGTCCAATTGTCATGTTAGTGACCCCGTCTTCTTAAGATTACTTCACCTGGCCACTTTATCATGCCAACTATTTGTGGTGGTTAATTTTTATTTAGACACAAATTCTGAGAATCTTCTAGAACCATAAACTAGAATTCATTATCCTTGAGGAGTGCCACTACAAGGGCTTGGCCTGTCAGGGAGTTTCTTAGTCTTAGGTTTCGAAACAGTAACTTTTTCAGTTTTAAAAAAGGCACAACGTTTTTAACAGTGCCTTTCATCGTCAGCCTTTTCTGGGTTGTACATACAACATACGACATTGGTTTAGTTTAGTTTACAGAGTGACCCGGCAAGACTGCCTCCCATTGCTGGTTTCAATTGGTTAGGACATTTGTTTCGTTGACATAGGTCTTTCACTGTTAAGCCCCAGGGAATCTATCTAGGAAGGATTTGTATTGCTGTGGACACCGTGCGACTTGCCTGTGCAATGTTGAGTGTCTTAGGTCGTTGAGCCTTGCTGCGGGGGCGGCGTGTTGTGGCCCCGGTAGTCGTGCGTTCCCATAAGCAGCACGAAGCACGTGCGGCATATAGCATGATGATATCAAATACCGATGCTAAAAGACGGCGCCGATGTTCAGCTGCTCTTCTAGTCTGCAATGCTTATATATATATATATATATATATATATGGCATCGTTACACCCTAAAATACATTAAGAGACACGTGCAGTTTCATAGGGTTATTGTAGTACCAAATCAATGGTGGTTCGCTTCGTGACATGTTCACCGTTTTCCTTTGCTCTCCGACGTCGTACTTTTGTAGTGTCTCGTGTGAGGAAAATGCACACACATATATATATATATATATATATATATATATATGCATACATTTATAAATATATATATATATATATATATATATATATATATATATATATATATATTCATATGTATATATATACCTGTAAATATACATTTATATATTGTAAGCCTTTTACTTATTTTTTGTTGTACCTTTGAACATGACTATTGTGTCCCGACGAATATATTCTCATGTATCCTTAATTAAGGTGGCCTAGTCCCGTTTGTCAGCGAGCGCAACACGGGAATTGCGTTACTCCTTTGCACGTCGGTAAAGAGCTTCTGACAGAAGACCTAGGCTCTCTGTCATAGTCGTCAGCCATTGCCCAGGAAAGACGGTGTCCTGCGAAACATTAGCGCGCTCCTGGCCCTTTGACTGAACGACCATAGATGAAGCTGAGGGAAAGGCTGACGACCACGACAGAGAACATAGTTTCTCTGTAAGATGTCTCCCTCTCTCTTGATATATATATATATATATATATATATATATATATATATATATATTCGTGCGTATAAAAACAGCGTGCAAAAATGGTCGCGTGTGTTTGATCCAAAAATCGCCACGATTGATGTTGTTGGCCCAGCCAGCTGATATGTTAGTACGTATGCTTAGTGGCTGCCCTGCAGTAAGTACGAGTACGCATGTATGTTTGCCGCCGCTGTTGCTGCTGGGTGTCTGGGGACACGGTAATTCCATGTAGCCGACAACAACAACAACAACAACAACGACGACAAGAGCAACAACAGCACCACCGCCACCACCACCTAGATGGACAATGGCAGCGCTACATGTCGAATGATGGCGCTGGTGTCACGATGTTGAAGCGGACCTGTAGATGGCGCCCCTGTAACACCGGCCACTCCAAGTGAACGTGAAGAGTTCGCATCGTCGTATACCTACCGATACATGTATGCACCGACGATACAGATAAATAGATATGTGTGTGTGTGTGTGTGTGTTTGTGTATATATACACACCATCCACCATCTATCTCTCAAGCTATACAGCCGCCCACCCGCCAACTCTTTCGAGCACGCTTCCCATGTAACTGCACAGTGATTAATAAAAATGATCACTCGGCTCTCGGTACTTGTTGCAGGATAGAGTCTTCGTGACAGTCGTCACAGTAGTTGTAGTAGTAGTAGTAGTGGTTGTAGTTGTAGCACTAGCACCATAGTAACAATAGCAGAATAGGACATGCCGAAATGTGCCCGTCACTAAAGGGAGTAGCTTTGCCTGTTAATATATATATATAATTATATATATATCTATATATTATATATATTTAAAAACATTGCAAGTGGCTGAGCTTGTAACGGAGTGCTAATATATATATATATATATATATATATATATATATATAATATATATTAGCGCTTTTTTTATAAACTTGCTATGTTAACACTTTGAGTGGACAATTGTCTCCGCGCGAATGTGTGATCACGGGTTCTCTAACCCAGGGGTAGCTCAGTTCAAACAATGTGCCCCGCTGCATTTCCTCAGTTTCCTCAACAGACGCTGCATTTCCTCGTTGAATGTCGAGCGACAGCCTCTGACGCAAGAATTCGGATGCTCTCGAGTCTCCTGTCGAAAGGTTAAGGCTTCTACCTACGCGCTGAATCCGCTTGAGCGTAAGGGGGCCTGCGGCACCCATAGTCTCGAACTCCAAAGGACAAAATTCGTGCGAATAATCAACGCTGGAGTATTTTCAGCACTTGAGAAAAGTATCTGAAAGTACTTATTCCTTTTAGTCTTTTCTGTTAATTGTAGAGTCGACAATGCGACTTCCAACGAAATGTGTTTGCGTCTGGGCTATTAAATTTTAAGTTGATTTTGTAAGGTCATTATCATCAGCAATTTGCTTGTCGAAAACTACTTGCTTTTTAAGTTAAATACATTGGTTTGTAACCGCCACTATTAATCGATTGGACAAGTTCTAAACCAAAAAGTTTAACGACGTGCTCCTTTATTTTCAGCGGCACATTCTTGAATTTTCGGCATACAGTTATGACTAGCTCAGCAGTTCTGAACTATCGTAATTGTCTGCCGTAATCTTTTATTTTTCATTGCTCATTGGCTCTGGCACTGATGAGACCTTAAACAAAAATTGTAATTATAAGCCGCTCAGGAATACAAGATGCACTTTTCTATCTATATATACCTAGAAGCTCAGTAAATAGAGCCTTCAAGCTTGAGCCAATATTGGTCACTTTATGACTACTTTGTCGTCATATATATATATATATATATATATATATATATATATATATATATATATATATATATATATATATATATATATATATATATATAAAGCATATAATGTTTAAACAAAGCGTTCAAAAAGACTTATCCCGTTTATTCTTTCGACAAGATAACTCGAAATCGAATGTGTTTGCTTTTGGGTCATATATATATATATATATATATATATATAAATTAGTTACTTCATATTCATGACGCAAGAATCTACAGTATTTAGTTGAAATAGATTGACTTACCATTTCTACACGAGTGCTCAGTTAGCTTGCTGCTATTGCAATGTTATTTGCTTATTATGGTTTATTATAGCATAGGAAAAGCAAGCAATAAAAGATCTGCTAATGTGGTGGGCTTTTGTGTGAGGCCCGTAAGAAATCTCTCTCTCTCAGGGATGCCTCTCGTTTTACTTCATTTCAACGCAACTCAATTTCTGCAAGCAAGCTGCTGTAGTCTGCGGCTGCTGCTGTAGTCTGCAGCTGCTACTGTTGCTGCTGCCGCCGCTGCCGTGTTGGCCGCTTGTGGTATCAGATATAGAAGTGTGGCAAACATTTCTCACTTATTCATTGCGTTATGAATATTTGTATTTTTTTCTTTATAATATTCAATTACCTGTTCACGTTCGATTCACGAAGCGTCCTGCGGATATATTCCGTGTCCTTCAGCCAGCGCTCCGTGGACCTCTTGGTCGGGGCAAGCAAACACAGTGTTATTCTCGCAGAGCTGCCAATTCGAACCTATTGGTTTTACTAACAACGTTGACTGCTACGTGTATGCAAGCACGCTGTAGTGTACTTACTCTTCGTGCTTCCTGTTCCATGATGGCATTATTGAAAAGCTCTAATTGCGTAGGACTAGTTGAAAAGCGACTGGCTTTCTTGTAGGGTGTCGGCCGGATAATAATGCTACATATATATATATATATATATATATATATATATATATATATATATATATTATAATATATACAGAGGAAAATAAGGCCGCAGCAATCGCGACATGCTCCTTACTGCTGTTGCTGCTATGCTAGTGTGCCAGTGCCAATAATCGGGCGTTCCAAAGTTCCAACATGAAGTTCCGAATACTACTTCCTTTACCTCTACCTGCCACCCCCCCCCTTCCCGCACGCTCGTTTTGTCTGCAACATACATCGCTTTATTCTCGTTTTCTTACCGGTTTTCGTTTTGGCCTTCTCCTTTTCCTCACTTTCTTTCTTTGAATCTATTTGTGCTATGTGAACTAGAGGTGGTCATCAAATCAGTCCAAAGGGCAGACGGGCGGTCTACCGGCTCTGCCCGCAGGCCGCAGGACCGACCAGGCCTACAAGTGACGTTGATCGGCAACCGAGATCACCGTCAAGATAGATGGATGAATGAATAGATCATCAGCGTATTTGTTCATTTTCATTCTCTTTCTTGTCTCTCGTCTCTGTTCTCTCTATCTCTCCCTATTAGCTCTTCTCGGTCTGCACCTTTCTTTAGTTTTTCTTCTTGAGGTTGTTGTGTCGTTGCGGGGTCGTCGTCGTTGTTGTCTTCGTCGTCGTCACCGTTCGCGCCGCCGCTGTTGATGATGCTTGCCGAAGTGCTGATGATTATGATGATCGTTGCGGCGCTGAGGTGAGTGAGGTAGTGGAGGTGCATTTGTCACCACCACAATTCGTGTGTGCGTGTGTGGTCCCGTGTAGCCCAGCCCGGCTTGCTTGACTCGCCCGCTTGCTGGCCTGAGGAGAGCTGGGCCTGGGTGGTGCTGCTGCTGCTTTGTGATGGGCTGGTTAGGCAGGCAGAAGGCTATGAAGGAGCCATTGGTGACACAGCCGATTGTCGATATCGATGGGTCCTCCACGAGCTGGATCTCCGACCGAGCGATCACCGACGCTGAGGACTGTCGCACTGCACTGCTGAACGTCGAACGACGACGAGCAACGAACCAACCAGCCAATGAGTCGCGAATGCACGAGCAAATGAGGTCTTCGAGCCAGTGAGCGAGCAGCGATCGAAAGAAAGACCACGGCGAGGAGGATCGAGAACGAAAACGCGGCCACTGATGACGAAAGCCAGCAAACGAACGACCACGATGATCTCGCCACGGTGATCGTATTGCTGGGCTTGCTAGGGCTGTTGTTGTTGTTGCTGTTGCTGCTGCTACTGCTGCTGTTGTTGTTGCTCTTGTTGTTGTGGATGTTGCCGTTATTGTTGCTGCTGCAGGTATTTCGGCTGCTGCTGCCGCTGCGGCGGCGACGACTTCATGGCACGGCGACGTCATTCATTGTGTTCCTCGAGTCGCTTTAGGCGCTAGTGTTCCTAGCGCTGTCGCTGTCGCCATATGTCATTAGACCTGTTGATCGGCTGGTCCGGTGCGATTGGGGCGATGCAGGTTGCTGGTTCGTGGCAGCAGTTAGGTAATAGTCAGATACCAGTCGGATAGATCGCTCGCTTGCTCAATAGCGAGCTATCTAGCTAGAGAGGTAGATGCATATCTATACATGCACGTCCGTAGACGCAGATAGATGGGCGGCGGTAAGCAGGTTGTTGCATACGAGAGGACGCAACAGACCCCGAGCTGTAGGTTTACGGAGACCTAGAACGACTTCGACGACTATCGCTCTGTGATAGCCAGCGATCCCTAGCGAGAGAGAAAACGACAGTCAATTGATCAACAACAGCAAGGGCAATGTAGATCAATGTCGCTGGCGATTGTTGTGGTGGAAGGTAGTAATGGTGGTGGTGGTGATGATGATGAGGTCAGTGTTCATGGCGATCGTTAGAACTATACAGGTCAGAATACATCATGGTCAGGGCCATATTGTTGACGTTGTTGTTGAGGATGAGATCATGAAGATGAAGAAAAGCATGCTGATAATGATGAACATCATGTTTATGGCGATGAGAACCTTGTTGTTGTTGATGATGATGAGAATCATGCGAGGATGTTGCCGAGTAAGGTGGCTTAGTGGCAATGGAATCGCATGCACTCGGGAGAAACATAGATACAAGTTTTAGAACTAACTACACAATGCATTCACGTTTATAAAACAGTTATTCTTAGTTAGTGGACTTTACAGATTGTAGACCACGCTGTTATTCTCGACGGAAACTCCACGAAAATCATTAACTGTTCGTGTCCTTTTGAGTAAATGTAGACAAAACGTTTCTTGCTCGCCTTGACTAGGCTTTGCGTACATTAAACATTTTTCTGTTGCTGAAATGCTGTTTATCACTCTATACGCGTTTAAATAGGTTAAAAGCACACTCATTTATGCTGAGAAGTTGGCATCTATGCGATCCAATTATAGGTCGTCACGAACTATTCCACAACGATATACAAGTCGTCATTGGAGTTTTGTGTAGCTGGACTTAATATTTTTCAAATGAGGGGTACCAAGAAAGTGCGACATAAATAAAATTGCAGGAAAATACTTATGCACATCAAAACGTTTGTGATAGAATCATACGGATGTCACTCGAAAAGCGCACACAAGCCAATCTCTAGCTGGCTTGTGCTACTATTTAGGCTAATGTGCTCACGAGATAGCATTGGTACACTGGATTATAGCATCTAAGCCTTTTGTAGTTGTTTTGGATTTTCAACACGTTGTTACCAACCATGCGCTTTGCAGTCTATCTTTCTTAGTATTCACTCGCGAGCATATACATCTACATTATCTGCATAAGTTGTACTTTTTACGCCATTAGAGAGGATGCCTCCTAATGAATTCACATAACGTAGAATCATCAGTGGGCCTTAAATCGTCCCCTGTGGGCAATGTAATGCAGCAGTGACTTGCGTATAACTCGCTTGCGCGTGCTTTAAATATTTTATCTCTTTGAACATTCGCCATTCAAGTTAGCGCCTACTGCCAATCTCCAAACGTTGACAGTGTTTCCACCAGCTCCAATGAATGCGTCATTGTCTCGAATGCTGACCTTAGTAGTCAAAGTGTACCACGTTCAAGCAAACCGATTCATTAATCATGCAACTTGCATAGGCAAGTTGCGTCTGCAACAACAACAACAGAGTAGCTCTGTGCTTAGGCCGATAAGCACATTGGTCCCCGACAATCAGCCTTTGCACGCTCTTCATTGTTATATATGGACGATGATATCACCCACTGCAAAAAGTCGCAAGCTACAACTGCACCAGAGACCCTGGCCTTTTGCTAGAGTGATTGCATTTGTCTCCTGGGCATGCTATCACTGTCCGAAAGAACTCAGTAATCTATGACCGGAAAGGAAATAGAAAGCATTCAGATGTCTCTAATGCATTATTATTATTGTGATACATATACATGAACATAATGATAATATTAAACCCCTGTTCCAAAAAAAAAATATTAATATTAATATTATCATCATTATTATTATAAGCTTTCCAGGTCATTAGGCCACTAGTACACTACTCTAGCTAGTTTGCTAAGTAAACAAGTTTAATTTAAGTTGGTAGGCGCAAGGCCATATGAGGGATATATTCGGGCATAGGTTGTCTGACCTTTACAGTATTTTGTTAGTCAGTGTCCAGGCTCAGCAGTCATCTTGCTAAACTAGCGTATTTTGTGTTTGTCAATTTAGTCTCGTTTACTTATTTGCTCGTTCGGTCGTCTATCGTTCCGTTCCGATTGTTGTCATTTTATGGTCGTTTTTGGTCGTTGGTTCTAGCGCCAGTGACGGCGTTCTACGAGATCTTTGTAGGGATGCCGTAGCTTGCAGGCCATTCCCATTCTGCCGCTCCGAGTCTCTTGGAGCAAGAGAAGATCGCCAAGAAGGAGATAGTGTTTGTTCTGTTAGTTTGTAATGAAGGCGATGAGGAACACAAGTCAGGACGATGCTGATGTCGATTGTAATGGAACTGGTGTAATGGTGATACTAATCCGGAGATCCCGGCCGCGATTAAACAGTGCTTGGGATCTCGACCTACGAGATCAGTCGGCCTACGTAAGACTTAGCAGTTCTTTCGTTTTCGATTCGCTGATTTCCCCCTCCCCCCCTTCCATCTCTGTCCCTTTTTGAACCTCTGCACTCGTTCCGTCTTCTCTCTCTTTCTCGCTGTTCCTCTCTCTGAACCCCGCGCACCTTTGGGCTTTCTCCCTCGTTATCTCCTTTATCTCTCTCTCTCTCTCTTTACGGTGTCCCTCTCTCTGAGCCCTGCGCACCTTCGGGCACTTTCCCCCGTTGTCTTTCTCAGATTCTTTCTCTCTCTCCCCTGAAACCCCGTACTCTCGCCGTGCTCTCTCTCCCGTTTCGTACCCCCGTCGCTCGTCCACCGCTCCCCCTGCTTCGCCTTTTCTATTCGTTTCCTGTGTCTATCTATGATTCGTTTGTCTTCAGTCCGTCTGCAATCTTCTGGTGTTGTCGATCTTCAATAGTCGCATGCTGTTGCTTTGGTTCGATAAGGTTCGTTCGTTCAACTTCCATTCCTACTCGTTGTGGGAACTATTCTAATCAATGTCTCTACAACATCAACAATAACAACAACAAAAGCGATCTCTAGTTCGTCGGCATTGCCGCCCCTGTTACTGCTCTTGCTCTGTACTGTCTCCGCGGCCCCTGCTGTTGATGCTACGTTGCTAATCCCGTGACAAGACTACCAGTCCAAGTCGTACTACAGCCAATGGTAACTGGTATTACTACTATTCTTATTAGTACTTCGAGAGTTTAGGTGTGCGAGAACGTCGTTAATAACGGCGTCCTCGTTGCTATGCTTGTTCTGGTTGCTGTCGTTGTTGTTTTCGTTGTTGAGTTGACAATTGATTACAATGCCGACGACAACGACACCGATAGCTATAGCAGGTAGTTAATTCGCTTTGAGAATATGTTTTAACAACCACTGCTTCTACTACTACTACTACTACTATACACACATTGGTTTCGCTTACCCTGACCGCTTCCTTCAGTACTCAAGCCACTTGTGCGGAAGCTGTTTAAGCGTATACTACGGTTGCTGCCTAACGTGGCGCCCTCCCACCCCTTATTTTTTATGTGCGTCTTCTTTTTTCGATTTGAGACAACGCAACGAGCATACATCCGATTTTGCCAGCCGCTAGCCGACCGTACGACCACGAGCAACAACAACAACAACAGCAGCAACAATAAGAACTGCCCACAGCAACAACAGAAACAACAACACCAGCAGGAACAATAACCAACGTCATTTGTGACCAATCATTCTGTTCTATGTGCACACATACACACACACACATAAACACAGATGCACAGGACAAGCCGAATAAGAATAGAGATCACTCTTTCCATTCGCATTCGCATTAATGTATTTCTATTTATCACTACGGACACCAACCAGTACCCCCTAGCTGGCCTGGGGGAGGGGTTTGGCCCGTCCCTGTCTCGCAGGGCACCCCAGTAGGTGCCACCCTCCACACTTCTTTGCCGCACGGCGTGTCGGCGTTCTTCTTCGCCATGAAGAGAAGTAATCCAACTACACACTATATGATATACCGCTGCAACAGACCGCCAGACAGGCTTGCGGACACATTACCGTCCGGGAAATAGACCAAAACGCCGACACCAACGACGACAACTCACTCAATTTAGCCAATCATCGCCCATAGACACGCTGCCGCTGTTCACACCTTTTTCATCTACGGGACGTCTTGTTTCCGTGTGGCTGCTCCTGCTGCCGGCTTTATTCTCGTCGCCTGATTTTTCTCCGCTTCTTGTTACTTTTTTTTTCTCGCGTTCCGTTTCATTTTACGCCATTGGTTGGCTGGCTGGCTCGGAGTGTGTGAGTGCGTCTATGCGCGATTCGTGTTGACTGTGTGCGGTTCACGGTTTTCGTTCGCAACGTATTCATTTAATGCAGCATTAAGATATATATATATATATGTATGTATATATATAAATATATGTATATATATATATATATATATATATATATATATATATATATATATATATACATATATATATATATATATATATATAGCTAGATTTCGGGAGGGATGTTTGGCGATGCCAGGCGAGATGATCTAGTGGGCTAGCGGCCGCCAAATCTCGCCGCGGTTTACTGTTCCACGCCCCTTTTTGTTCTCACCTCGACCTCACACCTCACCCGCCTCGGTCAGACGCCCGCGGTTAGCACCACCAGCAGCAACAGCAGCTCCTGTCGACACCTCGTCGGTCGACGTAGAGAACGCTCGAGGCCTGCTGCTTGCCTGCCTGGCTCCCTGATTTGGCCGCCTCATTCCTTCATTCATCCATCCATTCACCGATTCATTCACATCTCAACGAGGTAATAAAGGAGGCGAAGTTGTATGCGCGCCGAACGGTTCGTAGTCGTAACTGTTCTCCCTCTATCAGTCGTCGTAGTAGTGGTAGACAGTCGAATTGTTATTATTATTATTATGATTATTGGCTACTACTACTACTGCTATTCTGAGTCGAACATCGAGTAAGTGGGAGGTTACCGGTTTGCGGTTGAACTTCGGTGTGGGTTGAGCGAGAAAAAATGAACAATGTGTGCGAACCAATCGACGAGACGAACTGGGTTGCGGTTTTTCGTATTCGCATATATGTATATATATATATATATATATATATATATATATATATATATATATAGTTGCGTGTTGTAGTTCGTATATATAAATTTGCTTTTTTCTGTCGAGATTTTTTCATATATACATACTCTCCCTTACTACAGCCTAAGCTTATCTAGCACCAATGCCTGCAGCCATACGTGAAGCTATTACACGATTTTTGTAGCCGCGTTGTGGAACACATTCTGTGTTATATTTTCCCATTCGCAGGTAGATTATATCTGTAGTAATGCACGTGTATATACAAATATATATGTATATATGTATAAATATATAAAGGTAGATAAATGCATGCTTGCATAGAAGTATTATCATCCTAATCATAGCCCTAACTCAGATTTGTAAATAGTACATAAGGTGTAGAACTACTAATATTGTTATTTATTATTTTCCACGATATCCAGCACTTGCTCGCCCATATATATATATATATATATATATATATATTGGGTCTACAAAAAGTTTTTTTCGATTTCTATAATGATTCTTTACGGACAAAACCGAAACACTTTTTTGTAGCCCTATATATATATATATATATATATCTTGTTAACTTCGTCGCCTACCCAAGCAAGCGGGGGCAAAACAAGCCCAACAATAACGACAACAACCAGTTTGTCAGTTAGTTGGCAAATGTTTGCCGGAGGCTTTGCAGTAAGCACAAATGGTTATCTGGACCTTGCATATGGCTAAATGTATTCGGTTTGTCCGACTAAAGGACGCTTGCAGAATTCACCATAGAGTTCTCACTGCGCTCTGTCACTCTTACGAAGTCGAGTATACTAATTGAAGACCGCAAGTAGCATCTGCCTAGGTAGATGGCCTTAGGATGAGCTTTGCAAAAACTTCGACAGCAAGGAAGAAAGTACAACAACATGATTCGACCGTCAAAATGATGGAAAGTCAGGGCAACAATCATATGACGCGCGACAAGTGCCTGCCATGCTTTCCGCCTCTTCAGGGAAACCTCCTAGCGAACGATACGCTCATCTTATTTGAATTGTACGATTGCAAAAAAAGAAATGTTTGATTAAAACCGAACATACCGGTGTGTTCAATGGAAAACTGTTTGCTTGAAAAATATACAACGCGGGCGAGGGGAAGCAAAATAGCCTCGTTGCGAAAACTTAGCAATTATCAAAATCCTGTGATGTCTTATATTTGAGCAAAAATAATTTTAGAGTTTTTGCGTTTAATAAATTATTTTTTAGCTTTTACGTTTAATAAATTATCTTTGAGCTTTCACGTTCAATAAATTATGTTTGAGCTTTCACGTTCAATAAAGATTGTCATTAGACTCTTATTATAAACACATTTAGGGCAATGCGAACTTTATTGTACTGTGGCTCGACTCTTGAGAGGGTATCTGTTTGTCCCCAGCACCGATGTAAGGCTCCCATTAGATCCTACGTTGGCAGAGAAGGAACGCAATATTCAGTGCTCAAGTCATCCAACGTAAAAGTTCACAGATTTGGCACCCCAAACCTCAATATTTGCAAACTGTTCTCAATGTTTGCAAACAAAGCTTTTTCGACAAGACGTCAACATCGTTATTAGCCTAATCCCGGTGATCGTAACGTTAACCAAACGGCAGGAAGCGCGGTTTCTACTCCAACAACATTTTCTGGTTTTGAAAAACAACTTCAAATTCCTTCCTATCGCTTTCTACAGGCGGAAAGCATCGAGGCACAGCCCAAAAGATGAGTCACGTTTGGCGCCTTTCATATACTTAGCCGGACAATAACTGTAGAAAAACTGAAAGCAATAGTATCACATTGACTTGAGTTGTAAATTACCTGCATTGTTAGTTATACACTTTGCATTGTTTAGATAGGCTTAAGGCTACTTTGAGAAGGTTCCGTGGTCAGTCAGATTCAAGGTTACTTCGAGAAGTAGCCTTAGTAAGTAAGTATGTAGAAGAACGGTCCTTAGATTCGGAAGTAAATTTCAGCGCTCGGTAAGATCAGCGCACTATATTCATCCAACATGCGAGCCGAATAGACATATAGTAAGGTCTCCTTCCTATATTGTGGTGCTATGATTAGGAATAGCCTCAGAACCCTGCACGCACGACAGCGACTTCAAAACTCGATGTTCATATAACCTATCGTCATTATCATCATCCTTCATTTTAACACTCTGCCGTTGCATAGGTAGAGTATGATGCATGATCTTAGTTGCTCAACTGTTGACTGCGGAGCAAGGTGTCTTAGGAGGCGAGAGATCTGCACAAGGAGCGCACACAAAGTCAATGAAGAAGCTCTGCGGGGGCTTTGGCTATATATATATATATATATATATATATATATGCATACAAATGAGGCGTGATTCTCAATGAACCAGTAGGCCATACCATGAACATATTGGCCGTGTTTCTCACCTTTCCTGCTGCTGCTGCTCCTGTTGTCTGAAGCATGTCGCCACTGACTGTAGCCGTGATTTGGACTGTCACGGTGCATGACGGATAGGAGGATGGCGGTGGCCGGGCGGCACTGTTGGCGCGCCGCTGTTCGATGTATGTCCTCTATGTCTATGATCTGCTGCATTGTGTGTGTGTGTGTGGTGTGTGCGTACAACAAAGGCAACCTACAACGCCATATATGGGGAGAAGAGATACAACCAATATGGGTAACCATGCAACCAACCATCCGGGCATCGTCTCGATATAGAAATTCACACACACACACACACACACATCCATACATACATATATACACATCGAGACACATACATACATACATTTATATACACACCGAGACACATACATACATTTATATACACACCGGGGCACATACATACATACATACATTGATATACACACAGACAAACAACAACAACAACAAGGCATGCACTGTGATGCATACACTCACGGATACATACACAGCCCTACAGTCACACTACATAGGGCGGACGTCGAACCGTGGACCACCTACGTAGCAGTGAGATGAAATCATGTGCTTGTGTGTGTGCGCGTTAAGCCAGGAGCCCCCGCACCGCCTCTTCCGCTTCTCCACCGTCTTCTTGCACATATCCTTGTTCTTCTTTTTCTTTTCCTTTCTCTCTTCTTCTTGTTCTTCTTCTTCTTCTTTTCTTTCCCTCTCTCTCTCTCTCGCACTTTCCTCTTCTTTTTCTTTTGGTCATAGAGCATAGTGCACATACAATTAGTAGTGGTGGTAGTAGCCGAAGCGCACGGGGAGGTTGAGGGGGGGAACAGCATGGTATAGCAATGAGAGACTGCACTGTAGTCGGCGCGCACAGAGTAGCGGCGAGGAGCATTGGAATCGCTCACGCCTGCCCGTCGCTCGCCCAAGTCTCGTTTCTTTCTCGGTCTGTTTCGTTTGCCTGTGAGCGTGCCTGCCTGCGTTCGTTCGCTCGTTCGCTCGCTCGTACGAGCCGGCCAGAGTGCCGAAGCTGCCGGCACTGCACAACAGCTCGGCGTGCGCTATCATCTCTCGGTGGTGGTGGTGGTTCTGGTGCTGGTGCTTGGTCGCTTGCTGCTCGAGCGCGCACAATGCATGACAGTCCATCTCATTGAATGATGACCACCGTCGTGCATGCATGCATGTATGTATGTATGTATGTGCGTATGTGCATCCATACCGTCGCGCATACAGATGCAGGGCCAGGGTAGGCATACGCGATGAGCGGCAGAGTACCATCAAACAACAGAGTCAGCTGAATTAGTAGCCACCATAGCGGTGGTGGTGGTGGTGCGGCCAGCGGCGGTGTCGACACCACCTATCTTGGTTTGATTACTGCAATGAGATGTCAACAACAAAGCAGCAACAACAACAACAACCACAACAACAAAGCAGCAGCAGCAACAACAACAACAACAACGACGACGACAGCAACAACAACATCAACAACAACGACGACAGCAACAACAACATCAACAACAACAACGCCAACAACAACAACAGTAACAACAATGCAAACGCGTTTCCTCTGCTGCTGTTCTTACGCGACGACGTTTCGGTCGTGACGAACGGGTTGACGTGGACAAAAGCGTGGTTCATCCTGCAACATTTCGGGTGACGGGGAACAGGTTGCGGTGCCACGTTTTGCCGTGTCGAGTCCAGTCGAGTCGTCATTCTGACAGGACGAAGCCGTCGTTTTCCTCTCGCCCCCCCCCCCCCCATCTCTCTCTCGCGCTATCTCTCTCTCTCCCGTGTCGCTTTCTCGGCAACGGTCCTGGCCGGACCGTGGCCGGAACCGTGGCCGTGATGCGGTGGAAGATTACAATGAAATGACTGGACTGAAGAGAGTATCTTCGCGTAGTTCGTGTTGACAGGTCAGTCAGCAGTTGTCATTGTAGTAGCAGCAGCAGCGGCCGTGATTGTTGTTCGAGCCCCCCCCTGCCGACCTCAATAGCCGGGCGTGAAGCCGATGACAGGCCAATGGCGACTCTGTCATTGTCCTATTGAGCTATTGAGCCGCAGCAGCAGCGACAGCAGCAGCAACAAGAGCTTCGACATTGATCAGCAATAGTTTTGTGCTGGTTCGTCTATATTTCGTCCGTACATTGCTACCGCTGCTCCTGCTGATGCTTCTGCTGATGCTGTTGCTGTCAACGTCACGCTATCGTGTCTGAGCGGCTCGGGCGCAGTCACAATCCTACGAAATGTATTGTATTCGGCGTTTGTGTAGACACTAGCCCGCAGCGACCGTTCGTTCTGGCGTCTGACGAGCAGAGAATAAAGATGGGTTGTGGGTGGCGACTGGCTGGTACTCTGGTACGGTACTAATAAGAGAAACAGAAGTCATCCTATTCTATTAACAATAATAACAATGATAATGATGATGATGATGATGATATTAATATGAATGATGATCAGTCATCATCATTTTTTGAGACGCGCGCGCGTCTTTATTGACTGCATTCAATTTCTCTCTAGCAAGCACATTTGCAGAGAAGAGCGGACAGCCGCATAACAGGCGGCACGCTAGACCGTAGAACTGCTTGCTGCTTATCTACCTAACTTGGTACGAGTGTTTTCGTGTGTGTGTGTGTGACATGTCTGCCCATACATCGCGACCGTAGGTATGCCAAACACTTAGGAGTGCTAGTCTATACTAGACATTAATGCATACCATATGCATTGCTCATACGTCACTTAACATAGGCTTATACGATATATATATATAACGCGACCTCAGTGCTTGGAACTATGAGAGACTGGATGGACCCGGAACTTCGCGCCAGAAAGCGGTCAGGACTTCCACACGGGCATGAGCGATAGAGCGGCTACGGCGCGCAGAAGGAGCAACTAGGTCGACGAGCAGCAACGTCGAAGCATTATTATTATTTTTCTAATAAATAATATATATATATATATATATTATTGCCTCCCTGCATTCAGCGATCAGCGACATCGAGGCCATCCTAGACCCCCACGCTGTGGTGCATTTCCGATCTACGTTGGAAAAGACCCAAAATGAAGCCATCGCATTCTGCGGGGCTCTCCCGGAGACCCCTTCTCTTCAGTCTGCGTGGTCAGATTTGACACACGATCGTCGATGGAGCGACCTGTGGAGCCGAGCAACTTCCGACGCGGACAAAGCGAGGTTACAAGCCGTCTCCTCGCCGAGTGCAAGCGTATGGCTACACGCCCTCCCGAGTCCTCAACTGGGTACCCTTTTAGACGATGAATCTACACGAATATTAGTCGGTTTGAGAGTGGGAGCAGAACTGGTTTCCCCCCATCGCTGTGGTTGTGGTGACGAAGTCGACTCCCTAGGCCACCACGGTCTTTCTTGCGCCCAGAGTTCAGGCAGGATCGCACGCCACTCGGCCCTGAACGAGACGTTCTGCAAGAGGATTACGGTTGGCAGGCTACCCATGTGTGCTGGAGCCCCCCGGCTTAGTCAGAGATGACGGAAAAAGGCCTGACGGAATGACTCTGACCCCATTCGATCGGGGCCAGATGCTGGTGTGGGACGCGACTGTTACCGACTCTTTAGCCCCTTCAATGGTCGGTACTGGCGCAGCCCGCCCTGGGCATGCGGTTGCCTTAGCGGAAACAGCCAAGTGCAGGAAGTACTCAAGTCTGGACTATCCCCACTTGTTCTCACCTCTAGCTTTTGAGACGTTAGGGGGACCAGGGTTGCTTACCAAAAAATTACTCAGAGACGTCGGGAGAAGATTGGTGGTTGCTACAGGAGACAAAAGAGCGGGGGAGTACTTACTGCAGCGCTTGTCGTTAGACGTTCAGAGGGGGAACGCCGCGTCGGTGAGAGGAACTTTGGCCAGGTGTACCAGCCCCATCTTGGACCTAGAGCCTTGAGTCGTTAGTTTTCAGTGCGTTATGTGACACATTGTGATAACAGACAACATGGACAAATATATATATATATATATATATATATATATATATTGTTCTAAATGTTCGCTTTCGTATCTGAACCAAAAACATAAGATTATTGTATGCTGCAGTATACCAGCTATTATTAAACGCCCTAGTATCTGCTTTAAAGTACTAGCAAAAGTAAAATGCATGTAACCACTTGTTATATGTGTTTTAAAGCTGTAAACATTTGTTCTGTTAAATATTTTTTGTTAATCTCAAAACCCCAGTTCAATAAGATTCCAATTTAGATCCGGTATTCTTTAACGAATGCCTTTAGTATTTCAGTTTTTTTGCAGTCATCAGTTGCAAAATTGCCATCTGTGCGCCTGAACTCAGCAAATCTATGACAACGACTCGTTCGCGCACACATAGCTTGCAATTAAATTAGCGTTCTTGAAATGCAGAACGGCGTGTTACTCGATCATACATCGCCAACCTACATCCTCGTTGATCTCTTCTTAAATAAAAATAGCTTTGTCCTTCCTTTCCATTTCTAGATGCTCCTTTAACATCGTTTATATCTATATATACATTTCTTTGTATATATTTAAACGCATGTCTCGTTTGAATGCAGGTGATGTAATGCCGTCCTCTGTCTCGCCGAGGCGCCGAGTCACAAAGTCGTAGCAGCTGGGGGGCATGAATCACAGGGGAAAAAAACCCTCAAGTAAAGCGCATTTAGAAGGCTGGCATAATGTCATAGCGCTTCCGATGTGTCGCTTGTCTTATTTTCGATGAACGATGTTCGTTATGGACACAAAAAGAAGATCCTGGCGCTTGTCTTGATGCTTGAGTACATGTGACATCGCATCGATAAGAGCTATACGAATGACTGCGACATTATAGGAAAAAGCAAAACGCATGTCAATGTCAGGTAGTACAGGTAGTAGGTTTCCTCAGTATTACAGAACTTCAGCAATCACTACCATCACAGAGACGACAATAACTACTGCTACGACATCATCTGCGCTTCTCGACTGCGTGCATCGTCAAACACATGTGAGTACATACCTATTCACAACGAGTAATAGTTCTCGTAGTTGAACTGTCATTCAACATAGACAACATTAAGCTGTCATCGGCTGTTCTAATCGGCTAGAGCGTTCAGACGACTCTGTCACTAATTGTTAAACTAGCCTAAGCCAAGCGCTGTTAGCTAAACTGCGTATACACGTACGTAACTACCCTAACTTCCTCACACATACAAACACTGGCGTTTGTGTCGACGGCCTCGTCAATCTCGTCATGGTGCACCTGTTTATACTCGGTTGTGTTTTCTGTCGATCAAGAGTCGATGGTCGATCTGGTACCCGTAGTTACACACGTCGATCTAGTCATCATTAGTACATTTAAGTGAGCCTTTAGTTGGCCATTCGTATACTAGACGCGCACCCTTGTATAGATGATACTCAGTCCAATAAACAAATATGGTATATATATATGCATTAAGTGATTCATGTATCTGTACAGCTCTTACAGCAAAACATTCATCTAATTCCGTCAATATGTTCGTTTCCTCGAGCGCTTTCTATTTGCTCAACTTATGTAAAAAAAATAAAATCTAAATGTTATAGTTGATTTTTAAATCAATCCAGAGTTACTGTTTACCTACCTGTATGCCGCTGCCGTGACGCGTAAGGAGAAGACGTTGTTGTACGGGAGAGCCATGTAAATGTGCTTTGAATGGGAAGCTTGCTCTGTAACATGTCCCAGAAGCCAACTCGGTCACATTTCCAGTAAGAATTAGCTATTTCTTTTTCTCTCGTTTTATTTATATTTTGATCTTTTTCTCATCCCCTTTTTATCTGACTCCAACATCAAAAACATTCGGGAAGCGTGGCCAACCGTTGCATAGTACCATTGCAAGCGCGCAGCCTCTAAGAAAAAGCGAATCCTTCGTACATATTTACTCGATTATTCCTTACAGGATGCTGAATATCTAATGCCACCCACAAACACACCGGTTCGTGTAGGCAAGCCACTTCGATCTGTCTCCTCGATAGGCAATACCACCTCTTTGCTGCTGTTGCTGCTGCCGCTGTTGTGTTTTGTTGTCTTCGTTTTCGTTGTATCTTGTTTACGAGGGCAACTTTGTGCACGGTCCAACAAATATCATCTATATATCTATCTATTTATGTATATGTACGCCTATTTTCCGTTTCCTTTCCTACCCGTTCCGTTTTGTTCGCCCATGCGTGTAGGGGCAAAGAACGAAGGAAACCAATTGATGTTCTCTTCGACATGATTCTACTACCGATGCCAGCATAAAACGAACCAGGACAGGTAGCCCTGGTTTATCTCTCTCTCTCGCGTTTCCTCTCCCTCTCACACACTCTCTCTCTCTTGATCAATGTCTTTATTTATTTTCCTTATTTTCTCTGCCTGTTCTTACGACGTCAGATTGTTCAATAACGTGTCATGTTGATCAGCGTTGCTGTTGTTGTTGGTGTTATGGTGTGCTAGTCACTACACTAAGGAGGGTAGGGATGAGATTAGGCGAGAAATCGAGACAAACAGGGCAAGTGAAGAAGACGAGAGATAAAAACAAACACAACACCGAGGTCTACTTCCACCGTTGACGTATGCCGCATATCCACCAGGAGAAGCCCCCACAAATCGTATCAACACATCGTCGCAGTTAGTGTTCAAGACTAGGTCAGGCAGGCCATTCGTGTTGTTGTTGCTGTAGCAGCTGTTGTTGTTGCTGCTGTTATTGTTGTGTCTCTTGTTGTTTGGTTTGCATCGGCGACTCGCCTTGGTTAGGGCACTAGGCCGCTCCCGTCAGCCCCGCCGCTACTGCCTTCAATAAGACACGATCGTTTGCACCCTAGCTGCTGAAGGAAAGAATCGACCAGGGGAAAATAAAAATTGGGGGGAGATTGAGATATATACGGAATATACACAGATGAAGAATATACGAAAGGAGCAAAACAACAGAAGAAAAGACAGAGGAGGGGAGAGCAACGAGTGTCAGCAAACGAGTGCTTGTGACATAGGCGCATAAACACTTTCGGCGGTAGATGGCAATACAGCAAGCTCAAGCAGTAATGAAATTAGCACGGGCTGTTTCAAGCAGACTGCATTACTGCGACCACACCCGACAAAAGGGCAACGAGGATGACGACTATATTTTAGTCGGGGGAGTGAGTCGCAAATATCGCCGTGGGTCTAATAACGACGCCCGGTGTAGATCATGCATTTTATCAGTACCGGCTGTATTATTGCATCATCAATGTCGGTGGCCCGAGGCGGCCAGGTTCCCCGCTTCCCGAATGCGGTACCCACTTCTTTCGCCCACCACATATACATGCATGTACAGCCATGTATGTATTTATATATATATATATATATATATATATATATATATATATATATATATTATGCACGTATCGGAAAACCGATGCGAAACTCCTATGCTGTATGTTTAACGACATGTAGTGCATGTAAATGCGTTCAAGGCTCTCTCAGTTGGGGTCGATTCCCTTGCGGGCGCTCGAATGCGCCATGCGTCCTACGATAGGGATTTTGCCTCGCCATCGATATATGTCTATGTTGTAGTCAAAGGGGCTCGGAGTTTTCAACAAAATCTTTGTATTCGTATGTGAGCATATACAATGTGTATATATATATATATATATATATATGTGTGAGAGTGTAGAAAGCGGGAGCAATGCACCCCACATGAAGTGGAGATCCTGCCGTCCGACGTAACCGCTCTATCACCGTGGCAATAAAATCAGTTCCCGGTGAAGGGCGGTTCGCACTTTGAGCGATCCCATTCAGCCAGCGTAGCGATATGCAACCCGATGCATTGCGTAGGATCAGCACGGCGGTGTGAAGCTGGCCGTACGATTGTTGCTGCCCATAAATGTCAAGACCACGATACAAACACCCTGACCCGAACTACGGGGCCGACAGAGAGGTTACGCATTCACACATACACACGTATGCATAGACATAACCATATACAACGAACGGTTACACGCAAAGCGGCCTATTCGTAAGGTGCTTGACACGTTGGCACCCGCCCGCGAAGGATAAACGCCGGGCGGGGGGGGGGGGGTACGGGTGTAGCTGGTCAACGGTGGTAACGACAACGATGTAGCTTCGTTGTTGTGTTCATAGCGATTTTGTTTTGGGGGGCCCGCTGCTGGCATGTTCCTTTTATCATCATATGCGTTCAATTGTAGATGCACGAAATCAACACACGTTTTTTGCAGCCCATCTAAACATTATATAGTCGATAGTACACAAATGCAATCACGAATAGTCTCGCCTGTTGGAAACGTTTTAGAATGATGCTCATTGTAGCGTAAGCGGCGATTATTTTGGCCTTTTTACTAAACTGCGCTTACGACCTGGGTTGCTACATGATTAGCGTCACAGCCAGAGTTGGTTGCTAACTCGAACATTTTCTTGCGTATTGCAGGCTCAAAAGGTCGCATTGGCACTTTGCTCCTGCGTGTATATAAGTTAATAGTAGGCGTTTTAGCGCCATGTGATTCTAAATGACGAATTTACTTGATACTGGCGTGACAGCGAGCAACACTGAGGTGGACAAAAAACAAAATAGAAACAACCCGCTCCTGTCCTAATAGGCAATTTACCACAGGTCGACGCGTCTGCTTATTGAAGAACGTCTTAGTTTTGTTTAAATATTCCAGCCAAAAGTGAAATACCACTCGACTTTAATATAGATTACCGGCAACGTGTGTTGCTACAACTATTTATATATATATATATATATATATATATATATATATATATAAGCTAGAAGCTAATGTTTTAATCAGTATTATATATATATATATATATATATATATACAGGTAGTTCAATAAGTTCTTAGAATGAGCTTTTTAGAATTCGATTTTTGGCACGCTTTCACCGACTGCTAGCACTCAATATATTATGGTGATTGGCCGTTGCGATTTCGTTTGATAGCTTTTCCCGTGCAACGTATCGGCGTGATTTTTAAAAATGGAGAAAAAAGAGTTTCGAGTGGTTATCAAGCATTTTTATTTCAAAGGTTGGAATGGGACCCAAGTAAAAATTGAGTTAGACGAGACGTACAGTGACTCTGCGCCATGTTTTGCCACTGTTTCCAACTGGATTAATGTGTTAAAAAGAGGGTCGCAGGAGCACCGAGGATGAACTACGTCCAGGAGGCCAAAAAACGGCAACTAATGAGGAAAACGTAGAGAAAGTGCGAAAAATTCTTGGCACAGATAAGCGAATGAACATTAAGGAAATAGCGGAGGCATTAGGGATTAGTTTAGGCAGTGTGCATTTTATCCTACACGAAAACTTGAAGATGAAAGAGCTTAAAGCAAAATGGCTGCCGCATTTGCTCAACCAAGGCCAAAAAGACGCGCCTGTTTTGGCTTTACAGCGAAATTTGGCCAAGATGTCGAACAATCTGTCGGATTTTTGGTGCAGATTCATGACCGTCGATGAAAGCCGGGTTCATCACTACACTCCCGAGACCCAAGAAGCATCTTGCCAATGGTGTGCACCTGATGAAGGACCTCCGAAGAGGGTGCGGACAACGGCATTGACCGGAAAGGTGATGGCTACAGTTTTTTAAGACCAACGTAGAATAATGCTGGTCGACTACCTTGAGAGCTGTAAAACGATCACAGGAGAATATTATGCAAGACTGTTGGACTGCCGTTAGCAAGAACTCATCGTGAAACGGCCCGCTTTACAGAAGAAGGTTGTCCCGTTTCACCAGGGCAATGCTCCTGCACACAAGTCCCGGCAAGCATCGGCAAAACTGGCCCAACTGAGGTTCGAACTTATTGAACAACCCTCCTATTCTCCAGACCTGGCCCCCTCTGATTATTTCCTCTTCGGACATTTGAAGAATAGTCTCGGTGGAAAGCGTTTTTCCAGCAATGAAGAGGTTAAGGCTGCTGTCAATGCCTATTTTCACTCTAACGACGCGGAATTCTACTCAAGAGGTATGAAAGCTCTGAAATCTCCGGTGGGAAAAGTGTATTGAGCTTCTCGGGGAGTATATCGAATAAGAAACATTTAAAACATGATTTGGAAAATTCTCGGTTTTCATTCTAAGAACTTATTGAACTACCTGTATATATATATATATATATATATATATATATATATATATATATTTATTCTAATGTTAGCTTCTTATTGTCTGCACTTGGGCAAAAAGACTCCAACATTCCTAAGACTTTTATAATACATGATTATTTAGTATTCTGCTTGTCTGCCTTATTCTAGTTTTGAATTGAGTTAACTGACACATGAGTGACTAATTCACTTTAATCCAGCATTCATAAGGCCGTGTGCAGCAGAAGTTGTGCGCTTGTTGTTGCTCAGGCTCATCCGGCCAAATTGATTGTTATCGCAAACAAGCCATAAATAAATAAATATATATATATATATATATATATATATATATATATATATACTAATTTTTTTATTGTCTACTATAAATATCAATTTACACGCATAACCATACTGCTATACACTCACTAACAGGGATTAATTGATTTCGTACCGCTAGCGAAAAAAAGAACCGCAGTTCATTAGCTGACAGACAGCCTTATTAGCCACAGTAGCGTTGAAACGTCCGAATCGGTTAGTGTTGGCCTAATGCTTCGTCCACGTCGGGTCATCGCAACGAGTATGATGTGCGGCTTAATACGGGGGGGGGGGGCGACTAGCGCTCGGCGTTGAAAGGCATTGCGTCAAATTAGTGTAAAGTTGCGAGTTGCGCCACCGCCTCCGCTGCTGCTGGTGCTGCTGCGAGGACGTCCCTATGTAAATAAATGTGTGTCTCTATTTGCGAATGTGCATGGTGCATGTATGCGCATTTAGGGTAGACGACGGCTTATGCACATACGCGTTCATTCATGTCTAGGAGTATCGGTTGGCCGGTAGTTTCTCGGAAGGACAGCCGTAGCTGTCTCGGAAATCAGGCGCATTGAGTGTGCGAAAGAGTGAGCAATGGGGGGGGATAGGGTAGACGGTGAGAGAGTGGGTTGAAGAACAGGATTGCTTTCGGTTTCTTTTGTCTTCGTTCGGTTCTTGAGGCTTGTAAGGAGCGGCGTCGAATTCTTGTGAAACAATCAACAAATTGTGGACAGAGAGAACGAGAGAGGCAAACGGAAGATAGATGCAGCTAGGGGTAGATTTATATATATATATAGAGTGTGAAAGAGGAAGAGATGGAGAGAGATCGAAATTGAGACATAGGGTGGGGTGGTGAAAGAAGACCAATTAATGTAACACGATACAAATAGCCACCACTTCTAGACGGCAAAGCTGCGCCGTCTAGAAGTGATAGAAGTGACGGTGAGCCCAGCCGAAGAGGGTTTATTGTAAAGAGACACGAATGCGGACTGTTCAGTCGAGCAGCAGACATTTCCATTGCAAATGTCGAACATACGGCAGAAAGAGAGAAGTGAATCTATATATGTATATATTTATATATATATACATGCATATATATATATATATATACATGCATATATATATATACAGTTCTGCTTTATTTAGCTTACAGACTATCAAACATGATATTGTTTCCCTATGCTGCCATAAACGCCGCGGTTAATTAACCTAATTTCGTTGGTTGAATTAAGTCGTTTTCACACAGACCTGTGCCTTATATACATATCTATGCTTTTGACTCTAGTATGCCAAATAAATTGTGCATGTTTTTAGAGATAATATTTTTAGAGATAATGCACGTGATTCTAGCAAACAAAGCATGCGTATCGTATTGTTGTTGGTGGTATGGTTGAATATAATCTACACGCTTTGCTCGAGGCGGTGACAAATTGAGCTTTTCGACTTTTGAATAAGCTCACCAAGCCTGAATTTATAGAGACCATTGCGAACATACGAACAGCATGTTTAACAAAACAGCAACGGCGTTATTGAAATATCGCTTGTTAGCGCTTGCTGACATGACCAACCGATTGCAACGCCAGCTATCCGCGGGGGTACTATCGGGGCGGCTTAATGGTGCGAACGAACGAAATGGACAAGTTGTTAGTACTATGAGTTGTCAGTGACTCTAGAGGCCTGGGGCTGAATATGCTGTTAGATAGATAGGCATCTCCTCCGCCTGTCGGGCTGTCGACGATAATGGACGCGCTATCAGAGAACTTCAGCATTGGAAGGGAGACAACTGCTTATTTATGTACGAGTAAGTACAAACCAGCACCGCTGTTGTTGAATACCATGAGTCCAGAACTCGAATTACTTGACAGTTCTGACTTTGCGACATAATATTTTAGCACACTTCATATTCATACGATCTTTCGTGCGCTCGTTCTCTCTCCAGCAGTCAAACATACTCTCTCACTCTGTACCTACATTATGTAGACAATGGTCCTTGTATGTGGGCTCTTATCTTATGTAGAAATCAACACCTTTCGAGTATAAGGTAGACACGAAGTCACAGTCGCAGTAACAGTAATAGTAAAGTAGTATGGGTTTTCATCATTAATATTACATTTATTTCGCTCATATTAAGTATGCGTATAACATATATACTTGTACTCTTGTCGGATGCTCTCGACATGTTATTCGAGATAGAGAAAGTGCAGAAATACGGGCCAGGCAGACATGTGTTTTTTCTACAGCGGCCTGCGCTACATTGTTGTCCAATCTTGTCCGATCTTTACCATAGATGTCTGAAAGTCTGTTGTAGTAGGTGAAGAGTTTGTATATATTCACCTATACCTGAATATACTTTCAGAAACTATTCTAGTTAAAATATAAATTTGAAAATAATGTTCCATTATTTAGCTATACATAAAGTAGCAAAACATATATATATATATATATATATATATATATATATATATATATAAATACTTAAACCATACCCAACATTACATCCGGATACTTACTCAGATTTACTTTCAACAAAATCAAAAATAATTCGATTCAGTTCTGCTAATATTACAATTCGTCACCCTATAAAATAAATCACGGATACCACCATTTTATGTGCATGAAGCCAAATTGTTTTACCATTGAAGAATGCGTATGTAGTTTTTGTGGACAGTCCAGATATTGGGCGGTACCACATGCTTGTATGTAAGGAAATTGTATAAAATAAATCCTATTATCCAATAATATATTACATCATATTTTTGTGTCTTGTCGTACGAGCTATAGTGTTTGATCGCCGTAATGGTGTTTTTTTTTCTGGTCGTACCACTGCTAGCGCAATCGCAGCGACAAAATGTACCTCAGTGGTATTGGAAAAGATGGGTCATCGGGCATACTAACCAAGAAAAGAAATCAGAAACAGTTTGTTTTTCATGTTCAGCTTGACAGAATGTGTTCTTATGTCAGATTCTTTGATTTTGCGTACTCGTTTGTGTTTATCGCTTGAGCACTGGCGAAGACACAGCGATAACAATGCAAAGATTTGTTGTGGGCCGAGTTCGAGAAGCCTGGGTCACCTGCGCTGCGAGCGAAGAAAGAGTTTTGTCCAGGAGTACGTATGCTGACCAGAGTGGCGGCAAAGTTCGTGCGTACGGACGTTTTTTTTGTCTATTTTCTTAACTGCGAGAGCTGAGAAGCGCCTTGTATTGGGGGGCGATGTTGGTTATGGTTATTTGATATACGACGGCATAGCTCTACGAAAGGCCAGCCGCTGCCGAGAAGTTATTCAGTTTATCTCAGTTGAAGATTCGGGTTTACTAGGTGGTTGAAGAGTTCGTAGAATGGAATACATACGGTAGAGTTCGTAGAATGGAATACATACCGATTGACGGACAAAGACTACTCACGTTTTATTGTTTAGCCGAGTCTCTACAAAAAAAAACGAATCGCTAGTCTAACGACGTTCCTTTATACCTCGAACAAAATATTCAGAATCTTTAGAGCCAAAATGCTCTTATATACGCGGCGCATGTTACACCATTGTTGACCTGATATCTCATTCTGAAGAGATGCGTTTTGATGTCTCCAAACAGATAATGGTCGCTCGGGGCCAGGCGCGAAGAATATTAGAGGTGCTTGACAGTTAGAAACTTAATGTCACGTAATTTCGCCACGGTAAAAACGTTAACTTACGTAAACACGTATGGGCGAAAACTCTTTTACTCTTCTGATCTTTGTGTTTCACATCGATCGAGACTGTAATCTGTCTCTCTGCACGCCGTCGTCATATGTTGCCAACAAATGACAATACCAACAATTTCACTATAGTAAATAACTAGAATAAAAGGCATTACAACAGAGGGACAGGTGGTAGCCTTTTTATGCTATTGCCTATATAAGTTAGGTCAGATAAAAAAAAAATTTAATTGGATAGATATAAATATACACATATGTATGTAGTTGTCCCAAACGACTTTTACTATTTCATTATAAACATTCTATATGTGCTTTAAGCGTTGAGCGCTGACAGACTGCGCTGATCGAAATAATCCTCCGGCGTTTCGTTTTTCGACGCTGACGAACGCAGTTCATCTCAAGACGTACGTCGCGATCGTCTTGCGATATCCTGGAGCGACTCCCCGAGGAGCTGTTCGGCAGATCTGAACAGGATAAACAAAAGAGAGCACAAAGAAGGAGCTACTCGTTAACCTCATGCCCCCTCATCCCCAGTCGAAGCTCTAGGCTAGACCTGTCCGAACAACACACATACGTGGCAAACACCTCAGAGCAACAACTGCCCTCTCCTACTATATATATATATATATATATATATATTTATATATATATATATATATATATATATATATATATATATATATATATATATATATATATATATATTTATATATATATATATATATATATATATATACACCCATCATGTACGGTTTTCCGCTTGGCGTGACACGACGTAACAAACTGCAGCCGTCTGAACGATGAAATTTACTGCCAATAGGTGCTCAGCATGCTAGCCACATCAATTCAAATGCCGGATAAGATGTGCGATCCCTGATAGCCATTTTATCATGCACTTGATACAGAGGGCCAAAATACGCCTCAGGGAAAACGGAAGTGAAACAGAGCTGCGTCTTTTTGCGTGTATTTTATACGTGGCCTGCGTAGAATTTCTTCGTTGGCAGCGGCGTCCACTCGGCAGAAGCTCAAGGGCTTTCCTCGCCCGGCTGGACGCTGGTTTGTTGATTTCCCGTGTCTCGCTCGCGACACTGCATTGGCTGCTTGAGGGGGGTGCTTGAACCGGGTGTTAGGTTCTCGCGTAAGCCGTGCAATGCTCTTTTCCGCGACAGTAGTGCAGATGTGCTGTTAGTCCGTATTTGTCCGGCTTGTGAGCGCATTTCCATGATTCCAAGTCATCACTAAAATCACTTGGCTTACCGGTCTCTCTTCCCCCGCCCACCTTGAGGTTCATGAGTGCCGGCGCATGCGATCCACCTGCATGGTCATTACTCCGTGTCGAAGGCAATCTGTTGTGCATTGATTTTGTTGGCATAAGAACACGCAGTGTCATCCCCAGCGTCGTCTTCTCTAAATTCCTACGTATATTGCACCTCCGCTACCTACGCGGCAGCCAAAGCTTACGCTAAATAACGTTACAGACACGTTGTTTTTCTGCAAAACAATTGTAAATAGTCTAAATCAACATATATTATAGATCGTACAGGTCGGACTCATTGAGACCCTTTACTTTAACAATAAAAACAACATATATATATATATATATATATTCAGCTACGTTTATTCTTATAACTTCGCAACGTTAGCACTTTGGAGTGTACAACTATCTCCGCGCGAACGTGTGGTCACGGGTTCTCTTACCCAGTATGTATATATATAGCTGGCGGACCTAATTACTGTTAGAGAAATTCGAGCTTCTTAAGCTTCTGCGTAGAGCGAGTTGCTCTACCCTACTGGCGAGACTTTAAACCATCCGCGTATACACATGATATTTTCATAAACGGTTCATGCAATTTTTTTCAGTACGATAATAAAATAATAATTATTGAAAATAATGTTATTTGAATTATAATTCTTATTTATTTTATTATCAAATTACTACTACAAATAAACTATTACGAGCCATACTTCGTCAAGGGGAGGCCCTTGCAATTGAGACGACAGGTCTCGTTCGAGCACGCGCTGGAAAAGTCTCCGGGCTTGGCGCACTAGAGGCCCTTATCGATTAGTCTTCATTTGATTTAGAAATGAACATATTTCTAACATAAGGCAGACACTTAGGATAACATAAGCCATACACTTAGGTAGACAAAAGGCAGACGCTTAGGTAGACATTAGGTCACAGTCGCTGTAGTAGTAATAGCATAGTGATACGAGTTTTTTGTATAAAAAAAGAGGAGCACATTGTCGACCATTCTTGTCCAATCCTCACCATAGAAGTGCTAAAAGCTCTACCGCAGTAATCGTATACGTATATGAGTCGTATGAATGTAGTGTTTGATCGCAGCAATGGTGGTTGTTCTCATCGTACCACGTCTAGCGTACTCGCGGCGACCGCATTGTACCGAGTGTGCGGGGAAAGAAGGGTCATCGGGCATACGCGCCAAGAAAAGAAGTCTGATATCGTTTTTTCAGGTTCAGTTCGACATGTTGAGAGCGTTAATGTATGTTGGTTGCCCTGGCGTATTCGTTTGTATTTTTCATTCGAGCATTGGCAAACACACAGTTACAGCAGTGCACGGTGCAAAGAAATGTTGTGGACTGTGCCTGAACACCGGAGCGGAGGAAGCGTGGCTTACGGGAGCGGGGGAAGCGTGGCTTACGGGAGTGGCGGCAAAGGCAGAGCAGTTTTGGTGCAGTGCGTACGGACGAGAGTGCGTGTCCGAGATAGACCAGTAGCGACTTGTATGCTAGCGTAGAGAATAGCAAATTATCTATGACGGGCTAGTGAAACGAAATGCCAGGCGCTGCCGGGAAGCCATTTAGCTCATCTCAGATTAAGTTCTCTAATATTCTCCTAGCGCTTCTGGTTCACGTTCGGTCAAGTAATCTGTAATCTGTCTTACTACTCGGCGTTGCCATTTGTTGCCAATAAACTCGATAAACCTATGGTCTATAACTAGAGAATACGACCAAGCCGAATATGTGATAGCTTTTGTATGATATTGAACATGCAGTATAGGGCAGATAAAACCTCCCTCTCTCTCTTTATATATATATATATATATATATTGTAAGGAGTTGTCCTAAAAACAGGCTGCGTTTGTGCTTTAAGGGTTGAGCGCTGACAGACTGCGCTGATCGAAATGGTTCTCCGGCGTTTCGTTTTTCGGCTGACGGACGCAGTTCATCCAAAGACGTACGTGGGGATCGTCTTGATACCCTGGAGCGTGTCCCCGAGGAGCTGTTCGGTCGACACAGGATATACATGTGAACAGGATAAACGAAAGAGAGCACAACGAAGAAGCTACTCGTTAACCTCATGCCTCCTCATCCCCAGCGGTTGTCGGTCGGAGCTCTACGCTAGACCTATCCGAACAACACAGACAGTAAATATCTCAGAGCAACAACTGCTCCTATATATATATATATATATATATATACAAAAAACGTACGTACTTCGCATGGCATTTACTGAAAATAGGTGCTCAGCAAGCAGCACGCCACACGGGGGAATCAATTCAAATGCCGGATAAGGTGTGCGATTCCTGATAGCCATTTTATCATGCAGTTGATAGGACGAGCCAAAATACGCCTTAGGGAAACCGAAAAGAAACAGAGACGCGACGTCCTTTGCGCGCATTACCTCGGAAGACCTCGTAGACTGCACCGAATTTTAATCTGGAGTATCAGCTTAACGGGACAATTCTGCCCACCGCTAATGTTGCTCGGGATCTCGGTGTATTAATGTCAACAGATCTAACATTTTCTGTGCATATAAGAGAGCTAGTCAAAACAGCATCTACACTTGTGAACACGCTGTTCCGTTGCTTTATCATCAAAGACCCAAATGTGTATATTCGTCTGTATAAAGCAATTGTGCTATCCAAACTTTTATATTGTTCACCTGTCTGGAGCCCATACTTGTGCAAGCACATAGGCATGCTTGAAGGTATTCAGAGAAGATTTCTAAAAAGGCTCTGTAAAAGATGTAATATTGACCCGAATGCTGTAAACCTTCCATCGATCTCGTTTTTACTGAAGAACAACGACACGCGAGCACTATCGCAACTTTCAAGTGCCGATCTTATCAACCGTTTTTTCGACGTGACAATGAATAATCGCAGAAGTCAAATAATGTTTTTACCAAAATGTATTCCAAGACTTGAAACAGTCAATAATATGTTCGCCTGGCGTGTAGCCAGAAAATTGCACAACAAGGAGGTTTTGGGGGCGTCCTTGCCCACCTAGCTTTCCTTCTTACCCTTTATTCGGTAAATAAAGGCGTTTTCTATTCTATTCTATTCTATTCTATTCTATTCTAATTTTCTCACTATCAGCATTCATGAGGCAGAAGCTCAAAGACTTCACTCGCCCGGCTGGACGCTGCGTTGTTGATTTTGCCTCGTGCCTCGCTCGCGCGACACTGCATTCGTTGATTCAGGGATGCTTAAGCCGGGTGTTAGGTTCTTGTCTACCAACCGAGGAATACTCTTCTCTTCGGCAGTAGCGCAGATGTGCTGTTAGTTCGTATTTGTCCAGCTTGTGAGCGCATTTCCATGATTTCAGGCCATCCAGAATCACTAGGCTTATGTGCGGTGTTCACGAATGGCGGCGCATACGACCTGCTTGGTCATTATTCTATATGGAAGGCAATCTGTCATGTGTCGATTTCGTTGAATTAGGAACACACACAAGCTATCAGGCAGTCGTCAAACGTACTGTGCACCGGGGCTTGGCATGTCGTATCTAAAAGTAGAATTACGTGTACCCTATATAATCTGTGACCCCCAGCGTCGTTCCAGAAAGTGCTGGGCTAACGAAGAACGCATCTCCACTGTTTACGCTAAATTACATTACAGGGTGTTGCTCTTCTGCCAGTAAGTACTGTAAATCAACAGAGATTATGGATCATCCAGATCGAGCTAAACTCTTTGCTTTAACAACCATAACAACCGAATTTTCAAATCAAATTATTTGAGCACACGCGGCAAATATTTAGAAATCTATACGATGTATGCTAAATTCCTTAGTACGAAAAAAAGTATTGTTAATGTTCTTAACAATATCAATAATATCCGTAATAATAATAACATTTTTGATGAAAGACTGGCTCCAAGGTCCACAATCGAATCTAATCGGACGATCTACTGGGGCTCTGCTTTGTTTTGCTTTAGCATTTCCGATCTGATGTCAAGTCTACGGAGCCCTGTTAACGCGTGGTGAATGGATAGTGCGATCCTGGGTGGTTCGGGGACGTCGTAGCGGAGGCTCTACAGCCCGTACTTCACTTAGAAAAACGGGGAGGGCTGACACTCAATTTTTTTTATTGTGGGGTGTCGGCCATAGGAGGCAATCCACAAGGGCAAGACAATTTAGTACAAACAATAATGCAAGCACTTCCTGCAATTATTCACACGACACGGAATTACCTTGATGTCCTAGGTGTGTCGTCATGTATAAAGGAGTCTCAAGAATTCTTCGTATAAAACGATAAGCCCATGTATGAATCCACCCACGTTTGATGACTATACATCTGCAGGCGGTCCTTTATCTATGAAGGCACAGTCATGGTATACCTGGGTTTAACGACACGTTTTTTAAATATACCACGAGCCTTGCTGCTTACGACGAGAGAGGGTGTCATTGGGACTACAGAAAGGCTACGCCAAGGTGAATGGTTGTTGATGGTGTTGAATGGTCGCCGACATTCAAGCAATAGTAATATATGCAATATTGTCGATAGTATATAAATAAGATAGTAGTATTTGTTATATATGTACATATCGATATTAATAAATATTTGTTCAAAAATGTATGATTAATAAATCCATCAACGAGTTGATAGTTTCGGCGAAGCTTGTTCCTTTATGCAAGCAATGCACATTAAAAACCCAACAGGTTGCGAAAAGGTCGAGCCCGGTGGCGTGGTGGATTAAGTCTGCGCCTCTCAACCGGAGGAGACACATAGGTGCGCGCGTTCGAGCCCCACCGTTGCACATTTGTATTTATGGGGGTCCGTCTATGAAACAATGTTTCGTGACGTATCTCGCCCCCAATGCGCTTATTAAGCCAAAGCAGCAGGCGTCCCAGACGGTACTCCTAGGTTGCTAAAGACCGGGGCATTAACCGTCTGGCCCGGGGTCCATGTGCAGCACATTTCCCCCGTATATCATAGTAGCCTTAACAGCCCTCGAATGGGCCACGACGAAATGACAATATGTATTCGTTGCCACTTAACCGATATCGTATGCCTTGCCTCCCGCGTCAACAAAAGTGACCTACGGAATGTTACTATTGGGAGCTTGTACAGTCTAACCAACTTTCAAGTGGGCGCGTGAAGGTCCCCGCAGCGCGCGGAAGTCGCGCACCAGCGCCGGAAAGAGACTCGTAATTACCCTCGCAGTTCCGTGAACAGTTCCGTGGACGTTAAATCTTGGCTGAGGGTTAGCCCGAAAACTTCAGGTTGCGAAAGTATTATGGTGTTCTCTATGGTTGCCATCACCAGTAATATATATATATATATATATATATATATATATATATATATATATATTGCAAGCAAGTGAATGTTATAGAAATAAGGAAATATGTACAAATAACGATTCTTGTACGTTTGTCGCTAGCCTGACTTGGGTGGCATTTATTTTCGTCAGTAATTTTTGTGAAGAGTATCAAATATACAATGTAATACGAGTTGTGATATTATTTGACGGGAAAACGTTGCTACTACTGTAGAACCATGACGCGACATGAGAGAAACAAGCGCGCGGATTCGACACTTTTGCAAATATAGAGAAAGCTATAAAAATGTATTTATATATATATATATATATATATATATTTATAAGGTGCCATATTAAACTAGTCTCTCACATAATGAAAATAAATCTAGCTTAGGGAATGCCCCCGAGGACACACACAAGATAGAGAAACCTGCTGGTTTTCCAGTAGTGAACCCGGCGAGAGAAAATATTGGAGATATAAGCAAGTCAAGGCACGAAACAATGAGAACGAGGGGAAGACCCAGAGAAACAGAAGCGCGACCGCGCGAGGCGAGAGCGACAGGGGTGAAAACGAGAGTCTGTCTTGTCCAGCGGAAATGTCTCCTAACCAAGCTTCATCTTCTTCTTGTCAAGCCCGGTAGCGTGGTGGCATGCGTCTGCGCTTCGCGACCGGACGAGACACAAAGGTTCGCGGGTTCGAACCCCACCGTTGCACATTCGTATTTATGGGGGTCCGTCTGTGAAGCAATGCGAAAAGCAGTCTCACGGACGTTAAACCTTTGCTGAGAGTCAGCTCCGAAAGGATTTTTTTAATCTTCTTCTTATACCACCTCTAGTTTTAAACTAGCTTAGAAACGTGCAACAACAAATGGTAGCCACAAACAACGTCACGCCAGCCGGCCAGCCAGCTCATTGTTGTCGTCGTCGTCCGCTTATTCCTCGTCGCGTTAACGGCAAACCGAACGGAACGTATGGGCTTTGTAGCCGAGAAAAAGACAGGCAAAAATCGAGATACACAGCGAGAGAAAGAGAAAGAGAGAGGGAGGGGAGCAAAGGCCACAGGGAGGACGTGAGTTTTTGTACCGGCGCTTAATTATAACAGAGCCTATACCTTCTTCATTATTAAACCGCTGCATTCCCTGCCGTCAAGCGCAGAAGCACGCTATGTCCAGTTTCCTTTATTCATGGCCTATGACAGGCTGGAAAGAGGGCAGGCAGGCAGTAACTTAGGCCACTTTGCGAGACAGTGCCTCTACACTTGAAGCGTTTGTGGCGAGACAATGCCCCAGTCGGCGCCGAGGACTTTTATTGAAAAAGAAAGTAACGTGTAACCTCTACGAGTAGACGTTAGTGCTTTTGTGCAAGCAATGCACACAAAAAAACAAACAGGTTGCGAAAATAATATAATGTTCTCCATATGTGCATATAGTATCAAAGAATAATTTTGTTGTAGCTTAGTAGAAACACTCCTCGGGACGCTGTTTGAAATAAGATAAGTCAAGTTTACGATGTATTGTGTAAATAATGAATATTCGGAATGTATTGCTTCATCTAGTGAAACGATTTTTTTATTATCAACACGATGTGCTTATAGTGGAGAAGTTACCTTATTGCCTAAGAACCTAAGAGATATCTTTATTTTAGGGTTTTGTCTCAGATTTCTTAGATATGAAGGCCGTACTGCAGCGGAACACTTTTTATTAAAAAAGGCTGGTATTACATGGAACCGAAATTCTCACACAGAAAGCTCTTACCTATACTGCAGTTGACGTAACAACGCATTACTTTAGCTGCTTATGTATTGCTTTTAACATTTAATCAGTATTGTAACTTTAAAAGGGTTAGCTCATACAGTTTACATTTCATGGAGGCATTTTTAGTCTACAGTTAGGCCCTGTCCTGGGATTATCCAATGATGTTACAAAAAAAAATCTTTCAAGATGATGCTAAAATAGTCCGATTCGGTCTGAATGGTATGTACCACAACATAAAAGCTCATAGTTGTCATATCATAGCCTATTCGTTTGAATGCGTGCTTTAGAACAGTCGTGATACAAGCCTGTATTACGCTGGCTCGCACAGAACGGTTGCGTTAGATTTATGTACTAAAGCGCTCATCCGCGTGTTGAATAGCAAAGCTGAATCTTCTTGCAGAGATGCTCATTGCAAAATCAAGTTAAGCCAGACTTGACGTTTTTTTTTCAGCTTTTCGCTGAAGAAATAAGCTTTAATTACGGTTGCATTTCTGTAATCACTTGAACGAAATGGCATTGGACGCGTTTGGCTGGTTGATACATAGGTACAATCTTACAAGGACTCGTGCTCACAAACAGCCCAATTACTTGACAGCGCGGTATGGGGGATTTAAAGCATACGATAATTCTGTTCCGGAAGAAGACCACAGCCAATGGTTAAGCCACAGAATCACGAACATTGCGTAGACGTTTTTGTTTTTGCTTGGCTGGTTATACAACCGTCTTTCGATTCGGCTATCTGCCTGTACATCTGGAGCTGAAAGCTGTCTTTCTGTTGTGCGCCCAAGCGAATGATCCGGGACGCCCGGCTGACTATTGAGCTTTATCGGGAGTCACCTTGTACAACGATGCAGAGATCAACACGGTGTGTGGGTAATGTGGTCTCTGCACCTCCACGATATCTGTCTTACTTGTGTACCATTGCGACCCTGTTACTAATACCGCTGCTACGACTTCCATTCTACAACTGCATCGCGTAGAGAGACTCAGCCTGAGTACGGTTATCTTTTTGCCGGACTCGCGCATCAATAGGCAGAACGCAGAACGATACCTCCTACAGTTGTAGTGTCTCGTCTACAATACAGTCTCTGATTCTGGTCACGTAGGGACGCGGTTAAAGGTGCCGAGGTAAAGGTTGGCTCGCACTGAGATGCGCCTGGATGCCATCACATCAGCCGCGTTTGGTGTTGTCGTCGTAGTGCGAGTATTTTGTTGAAATGCCGTCGGGTTATCACTTATCGGGTATCGAAGCAAAGTTGGTACGAGGCTCCACGACAGCAAAAAAAACGACAAAACGAATACGATACCGCATGACGGCTCACATGATGATGGTTCTGATATGAGAGGGAAAGATTTAGGGCATCATATTGTCCGATCCGGCGATGAGGAAGGCAAGCAACTTTGTAAACCCAGGTAGAAGTCGAACGCTCCAGCGATTGCTGTACTCTTTGTTCCACGCTTCTTTACTCTAACCTCCAAGGTGAGAAAGAAGCGGAAGGCTCTCCAGAGATTCTGGGACACATGGTGGTTTGACAGACCACGTGGCTGCACGCGTTTATGGCTCATAAGTCGCGCATGCCTGCCTACAAGATTACCGCAAAGAGATTAGCTCACCACCATCGCACTGTCTGTGTAGCTGCGTACAATGCTCAGGCTATAGATCTCACCGTATCTCGGAGAGGTCCGCGTACCATCAGACATGACCGGCCGTACCTTCGCCCGCGCAGTTCGCGCAGCGCACAACGCGGAACCATCTCCTTTTTACAGACGGTAGTACTGCGGGACCTTTGGTACAGCTTGACGCAAAGCATCGACATATGATGCACACTGCACAGTCATTCTGTTCCAGACAACAGTGGCGAGATGGTCTTGGTGCGGTGGCTTCTGTGGCACCTCTACACGGATGTAAGGCCTCCGGAGTGGACCAAAATCAATTGTACGGCTCGATGCGCCACATATCACCGCGGTGCCGTCACCTGTGTGGTGCCATTCGGCTACGACCAACACCGCATCACGATACGAGCGTCGTCTTAAGTCTGAGGTGTCTGAACAGAACCGATCATGAGGAACAGACCCGTCCAATGAAACTGATACGAGAGAAAGACAAGCAAAACTTTTCAGTCGGTGTGGACCAACCACGCCGACTGCTCCAAACAATGTATCCAACACAAGATAATGCACACGGTCAAGGTATGGTATCTTGTGTAGGATACATTTTACACACTTTTGGTTTTGCTTCTCACGGGTCTTACGGTTTTTTTTAGCGATGTGAATATGGTGTGAAGTATACGACCTATGGACAACAGTATCATATTTAATAATCCGAAATTTTTCATCCTTTCGTGCTCCGAACTGCATCCAATTTCTTCTTTATACGCTATATTATCTTATGTATGTTGCGGTATGCCCGGCGATAGGGTCTATAGCAGAACTAGCAAACGCTAGATTGTTAGTGTCTCGAAACATTTTGATGTAACATAAGCACATTTACCCAGTTTGGGTGTTAGTAAAACAACAAATTGAATATTATCTTAGGCATAACACACAGCTTTTATACTCCTATATATATATATATATATATATATATATATATATATATATATACTATGGAGAGCGAAACCGCCAGTCACAGATCAGGTGTGGGATGACGATTGACTGGACTGTGGCTCGAGACGGCCGGCCGGCCGCAACGACCAAAGGAATGGAGGGAAGAGGAACACCTTGTCGTCAAATGACACATTTTGTTGAGCGTCCGTAGAGAGAAGCGTTAACGTGGAGGAAGCAGCAGGCTGGATCAATGAATTTCCCAGCAAAATCAGCAGCAGCAGCAACAGCAGCAGTAGAAGACGAAAAAGACGAAGACGAAGAAGCTCGTGTCGAGAGTTGTAACAGTTTCCCGGCGTAGTAGGCCGACCGGAGGAGGAGGGCGATGCTCATCCATGGAGCAGTTTCGAGCACGAGAAGTTTCGAGCGAGCGCAGCTGGGAGCGATTAGTCGCGCACGACACGCTCCACGCTGTCCGGCGCCCTCTCTCTCTCTCTCTCTGGGACGGGGAACACTGGTCGATATATGTATAACATCGGGACAGCAATCGACGGCAGTACAGACCGCAACGGCAGCGACGACCACGTTAGACACACCACAGCGGCAATGCCAGCCAGCGCCTGCATCGTACGGTCGTGGGATAAACACATTCGTGCCCCAAGCACGCTCCAGTCGCCAGACGCGATCTGTCGGCCATAGGCCACCGACCGCCATACAAGAACGACCCTTCGTTGGTCGTTCCGTTTCGATCTTGGCGTTGAGTTTTCCTCCGGGGGTTCTCTTTTTGTCTATCTATCTATCTATCTCTTTCTCTCGCCCTCGTCCCTTCTCTCGTATCCATCTACTCTCCTATTCTGCCGAAGGAAATGAAATGAAACGCACGTCTCAATTGTCCCGCAGTTACAGGAAGTTTTCATCGGGACGCTTACTGTCGTCTTAGTCGGCAAGGCAGTTCGGCCGTAGCGCGGCGTGTTCAAACTCTACCCTTCGCCGGCCCGGTTCTATAATAGAGTCTGGGCTTTTGGTCTTTTGCCCATTGCAAACGCTTGGACTCACTTTCATAGAGCAACGAACTTCAAAAGTGTTCTGCTAAAATGCTTTCTTGCTGTTGCGTTCACTCATCATTGCTAACGCTATTGTCAGTAGTATTTTCTCGGCAGCAGGGCAGTGCACTGTGCATTGTCTAAAACATTCAAAATTCATCAATTACATGGTCGCTTAGTGCATAACAAGCTACACAAGTGTCGAACTTAGCTATTTCATTTAGGCCATTTTATACAGTAAGGTCATATATAATTATAAATATATATATACGAGGTGTGTTCAAAAAGTATCGCGACTTTTGTGTTTTTTCAAAAATTATTTATTTATTCATGAATATCTATTTTGTCCCCTTCAAAGTAATCCCCATGAGATACTATACAGTTGTGCCAACGGTTTTTCCAATCTTCGAAGCACTTCAAAAAACCATTTTTTTATCTTGTTCAGCTCCTCCTTCGATGCCGTCTTTATCTCGTCAAGCGTAGCGTAACGTCGTCCTTTCATGGGCCTCTTCAGTATAGGGAACAAGAAAAAGTCACAGGGGGCCAGATCTGGGGAATACGGTGGCTGCGGCATCATTAGTGTGTTGTTTTTGGCCAAAAACTCGCGCACAAGCAACGATGTGTGAGCAGGGGCGTTATCGTGGTGCAAAAGCCAATTTTTGTTCTTTCACAAATCCGGGCGTTTCTGGCGGATTGCTTCGCGCAAATTGCGCATAACTTGCAGGTAATATTCCTTATTGACCGTTCTACCCTGTGGCAAGAACTCATGATGCACCACGCCCCTGCAATCGAAGAAAACTGTCAGCAAAACTTTCACATTCGACCGAACTTGGCGCGCTTTTTTCGGTCTTGGTTCGTGCGGCAGCTTCCATTGAGATGATTGAGCTTTGGTTTCCACGTCATAACCATAAACCCACGATTCGTCACCAGTTATGACCCTCTGGAGCAAATTTGGGTCGTCGCGGACAGAGTCCAACATCTCATTAGCAATGTTCATGCGATGCTGTTTTTGGTCGCAATTGAGCAATTTTGGTACGAATTTCGCGGCGACCCGTCTCATGCCCAAATCATTGATAAAAATCGAATGGCACGAGCCAATCGATATGTTTAGGTCCTCAGCAACTTCTCTAACGGTGATTCGACGATTGGCCAATACCATTTTCTCCACTTCATTAATTTTTTCGTCTGTTGTTGAAGTGCTCGGGCGTCCGGCACGCTCTTCGTCGTTCACATCTTCTCGGCCTTCTAAGAACATTTTGTACCACCGATAAACGTTGCTTCGGTCCAAGGTAGCTTCTCCGTATGCCACAGTCAACATTCGGAATGCATCCGCGCACTTAATTTCGTTTTTCACACAAAATTTGATACAGGTTCTTTGATCCATTTTTTTGAATAGGTAAAAATCGAAGACGATCCAAAACACGTGCAAGCAAAGCAGCTGTCAACAATTAAGTGAACATTCAAAATGGCCGAGCTTGTCGGCATAAGTGAGAGACATGAGTACCAACATAACGCCACAAAAAAATCGAAATTCAAATATACGTAACCCGCGAAAATTCAAAAGTCGCGATACTTTTTGAACACACCTCGTATATATATATATATATATATATACTCGTATATATATAGGGCTACAAATAAGTTTCTTTCGGTTTTGTCCGTAAAGAATCATTATAAAATCCGAAAAAAAAATTTGTAGACCCAATATATATCTATATATATATACTTAGTTTTTCCTTTTTGGATGGGACCTGGGTACAACAAATAAGAGCATTTTGCAGAAACGTCTAGTATTCGTGTATGCGATGTATATGTATATATAAAGGTGTGCACACATTCGACACAGGGCAGCAGCCTCTCCCCACACGTAGTAGCCGTTTGAGCTGTTCCCAAGATAAATCGGATTCCAGTAATAGCGCGCACGGCTAATAGCGTCAAATTAGTCATAATGAGCTACGTTTCCAGAAACGATTTGGTGACGACGACGGCGACGACGCCAACGCCAATTCTGTTGATGATTGTTGGTGACGATAACATCAATAGTTAATGGTGTTGTGTAGTGATTAGGGGGGGGAATGGGGGGAAGGAAGGGGAGCGGGGCCGACACCAGAGCGCGTAGTTACGCGTACGAAGGAAGTTTTGTCTGTCCGGGAAGAGATGCCGAACATCCTACGAATGAACAGACGGCACCAGTGGCGCAGTCGTCGCGTGTGGATGTTGCAACATGCTCCATCCCCCCCCCCCCCGACCCGGCCAGTGCCGTGGGGTGCTCTCCCAGCGGCGGCAGCGGCGGCGGCGGCTGCGATTAGATACGTATGTCTCAAGGGAACACATGGGAAGAAGAAAGTTGTAAGTGTTCCCCGTTTCCAGCGAGCGACGAAGCGAGTCGTCGACGACGACGACGACTACCCCCGCAGTAAGAGCAGAAGTGGCTGCTGCTGCTGCTGCAGCCGGAATAGCAGGTTCGACGACAGCAAATGAAGTCAAGAACCTATCACCCCCTCCAGCCGTCCTGACCGCGACCACTTCCGGTGGCTACGACATATATATATATATATATATATATTATAATATGTATATATATATATATGGTTCCCCCTGTATCTGTGTAAGATCGTGACGTTGGACTCCTATTGAACCTGGCACCCTCCCCCGCGGTGGAAGCGGACTAAAGCGACACTCCGCGACGACCTGCGCGAGCTATCTCGTCGGCGCTGCCCTCGTTTGGTTTAGGTTTTCCTTCTCGTCGTCGTCGGCTCGCAAATCAGCCAGCCAGCACACCAATAGGGTCTTCTTAGCTGGAAGGGCGGATTCATCTTCCTCTTCTTTGGCCGCATCTCTCCTCTTTTTATCTGTTTCTCGCTCTCTCTCTCTCTCTCCCTTGCTTCGCCTGGGTCGTTTCGGAGGGCAGAGGACGGGACTCCGATCATCGGGATCGTGACGAAAGTTCCTCTCCGATGCCCAAGCACTTGCTGATGCTGTTGTTGTCTTTGCTATTGCTATCCGTATTCATTCAATTACACAACACTATAGGTATATATATATATATATATATATATATATATATATATATATATATATATATATCTAATATATATATATATATATATATATATATATATGTTTCTGAATTACTGCCGTGTCGTACTTTATTGCATGGATAACGAGGAATTCCCTTGAGGGTCCAGGGCTTCGCGTACCATAGTTCAAAAACTATAATTTCATTGTCGTTTTGTACTTTGTAATATTTACTATATTATTAGATTAGTTGTTGTGGCCGAATTGCGCCAAACACGACAAAGTCAAACACAAACAAAACAATGACTGATGCAAGTTTGCGTGGAAACGCCTACAACACAAGTCGTTACAAGTCAAGCCTATAGAATGGTAATACTATTTTTAATGAGAAAGCGGCCGCCTTGTCTTCTCCCCTTCCAGTCGTTTGGCGTCCGACGCGTAACTAATCAGTCGATCAATCGACACGCACAGACATATGGCACGTTACTCGATTTGCCCTGTGCGCAAAAAGGACTTCTACTCCGACCCTAGATGTACGAAGGCTCTCAGAGATTACAATGCAAGCTACGCGGAAGAGCCTTCTACAGCTGCTCTCAGAAGCAATGTGTAGCAATGCGGATATGCAGGGCTTCTTAACAAGGCAGCAGTTCGTGTACCGTCCTGGTCCCCCTGAACTGTACACTTCAACTGATTGAGATCCAATATAGCTGGGCTAACTTTGCCAATGTATCCAGTCGTCTAGATGCTATTTACTTAAAATCAAAATCTGATAATAAAAAAATGCTGAAGCAACTTCACGCGCAAAGTTGATTGCTATTATTAATATGTATTTGCCATAAAGCTTGCCGTAGATAAAGTTATTGATTTGATATGCAAGCTTCGACACGAGCGATCACTGTGGGTCGACACGGACGAGCAAAGGCATCGTTATCTAGCATTGGCTATGCTATTTCGAATTGTTTTTAAGGGACAACTTTAAAACCACTTGTGTTCACCTTATGTGTCGACTCAGTCGAATATTATGTGCAATGCCTCCCACGATAGAATACAAGATATATCCGGACGACCTGAAAATCTATATAAAAGTGGAGACATCCGATGCTTTTCTACTATGGATACTTCTCTACTTTCTTTCAGGACCGCTTAATGATTCCTCTAAACAATGGGCTAACTGTGTGAGCTTAAGTGCGCCGTTCTTCATTTTGAGCAAATTAATCCAGGTCAAAGCTATATAATTGACAGCCACGCAGTGAACCTCCTAACTATGAAGAGTTATTGCATGGCTTTAAGTTATAGGAACTCAATTCATAAACTATTAGACGATATCACATCGGTCAAACCTGGTTTAAAGATAAGTCATAAAAGTTGGTTCGAATTCATAAAGCTCTCTAGCGCAGCATTCTCCGCAGACCTCGAGCCAGTGTCGTGTTCACCAAGTTAAGAAAAATTATTTTCTGACCTTACAAACGGAATAATCCTAACGACGTGAACGTACGTTAAGCATGCTTAGGATCATGCATACTGCAACAAAGAGGTAGACATATACAATAGAGAGAGAGAAAAAGTGTAGGAAAGTAGAGTGGCCGTTGGCCTATATTGCGCCTGGGCGCGTTTCGTACGCTGCGAGTTCGCCGCGCATTCGCTATTCGACCACCAAACGAACCTCAAGAGGTACTCTACCAACTCCTAGGTACGGCGGTGCAGATTGCGTTACAGCCATAGATGACGGCAGACGATGAAGGATGCTGATTCGCCGTCACTTGCTGCTCTCGCAAACACTAGCATCTTTAATCGCCTAGGCGGAGCGAGAGCAATAGAAGGAATAGTAGAAAGATATATACATATATATATATATATATATATATATATATATATATATATATATATATATATATGGAGAGCGAGAGAGAGAGAGCGCGAGAGAGAGAAGGTTGAGTGAGTGTATGAGAGAGAGAACAGCAGAGTGGGGGGATCAGGACCACGACGAGCAGAGGCAGCGAAAGGAAAACAAACGGGAAATACTACCACCACTAAACCTCGACTTTGCGCCACAGCAGTTGTTCAGCCCGCTATAACCGCCGATAAGAAGAAGGCGAAGAGGAAGAAGAGAAAGAGAAAAAGGAGGAAAAGGACGAAGAAGATGAAGAAGCAGGCCAACGTCTTGAGGTGTCTCGATACCTCCGGCTTGTCGACACTAATAAATCAATATCTGTTAAGCGACGTCGTCGTCGGTGTTGTCGCCGTCGCCGCCTCGGTACGTCGGCGCGCTCCGATCGCCGCGTCGACTACTTTTTACAACTGCGAGCTTGGCTATTGTTTGTGCGGCCGTTCGACCTATCAGACGAACCTCACCCTCTCGGCTGTCAGCCAGCCAGCCAGCAAACCCGCATCAGTGAGTCAATCAGTCAGATATTCGTTCCCCCCCCCCGCCATTTCGATTCTCCCATGCTCCATGTCCCACCCTGATGTGGACGACGATGATGATGACGATAATGATTTGCGCCGTTCCTCCTGTGTCGTCCGTCGCTCCTGTGCACGCGGACGGGCGCGCACGCGTTCATTTTTGTCTCCTGAGCAGTTGAGAGTCTCGTCGTTGACTCGCTCACCTGTGTTGGAGTTTACAACTCCCAACCAACCAACCAACCAACGACCAAACCCAACCAGCTCCTACTCACCAGTCAGCTCCCTCATATCGCCGCGCACTAGACCCCATTGGTGTGTTTTCCTAGTGGCCTATCTCTTCCTTCCCCTAGCCGCCGCCCCCCTGCTTCGCCTGCGGAGTGTTGTTGGCACCGGCAAAAGGGCACGCCAGGTCGTCGGCTGGCCGCCAGCAGCGATAAGTCGCCAGACAGAGCGGGGTGCACTCGCGTGCTCGCCACCATGACGTGGGACCATGCTTACAGGGAAGCAGAACTAGCTGGTGATAGCAGAGCACGTCATGCGGTCATGCGGCTTATGATTGGATAGGAGAAGGAGCAGGAGGAGGGGAGAAAGGAGCTTCTAACACATACGCGCCGAATCGATTGCAACCGCGGAATTCGAATTAATTCATTTGCACTAAGCGTAGCACGAGCCGCGCTCGGTTCTCGGCTGTATGCCGACCCTGCTGAAAGTATAGCACGTTGTTAAGATGCAACATTCCAGACAGCCTAACACTGAGTTTGAAGAATACCTGAGTGAAGATTCCGAATTCATGTTAGGCTTTCATGCAGACAAGCCGAACTCGGATCACTAGAGAAAAGAGTGGGCTTTGCTCGATCGTAGTGACACCGCGAGAGACACCGCGGTCGCCTTCACAAGACGCCGTGCTTGTGGAGAATAAACGACAAACCATATCTCACAGGGAGTCAGCGGTCATGCTGCCACGAGAAATTTTACAGTAACCCTAATATATCGACAAATTCGACACGTATGCTGCCGCTTTAAGCGCCTCTGATATACAATGCTGACGTGTATATTTAGGTATGCATGTCAAGCGATTAATAAGTACAAAAATTATTTTTGTAATCACCATTGATAGGTATGCATAAGGCATACATAATTTAACATTAAAGGCATAATACATACACAAATCAGGAATACGTTGGAATTACACAAATCAGGAACACGTTGGAATACAAATAAATAATACATACATTAATCAATTACCCGCCAATTTGGAATCAACCAAATTACCCATAAATTTAGAATCATAAACAATTTTAAAATTTGACAGGCGAATATATTGTTGATCTGTTTCGTGCAGGCGACAGCATTGAGGTCTTCAATTAACTCAACTTCATTTACTATTCGGTAAAGGATCTGAGTTTGGTGAACTGAGAAAACCCACAAAATTGCCCTGTCTTTAATTAGCACTACAGTCCAAAGTTATTTCAGCTGTTTTATTTACTAGAAAATATTGCCTACGAGTTTGTTTATATGTAGACAGGCGAGCTTTGGCAGGTTTTTTTTTCGTTGAGTCGTAGTACAAGATTTTTCACAGCAAAACCGCATTGAAACATGTATGAAGCAACACATTCCAAAACATGTTTTAACGGCTCTTATTTCCAATTGCGAGTCAAGTTGCAAGTTAGAGCAACCGATTTACTTTAATAAGAGTACGGCTAGCAACGAATCTATGTCTTCAGTGCTATGCTGTTTGCACCCAAAGTAATCTCTGTCGGCACATTTGTGATATTTCTTCCAATTACTCCTGTAGAGAACCATGGCTAGAAATGCAACCGTAGAACCGATCGAAAGGAATGATCGAAGAAACACACACAATAACCTATTAAGGTAGAATTAAGAAGAGAGATACATATATGAAGCGACCGTTTTGCGCCCACTTTAATTTTTGGTTAACACTATTCATCAGGCGATACGACGTGTTAGGGTCTGCAAGAGCCTGTACTGTGATCAACGATTTATGGCTGTCCGCACGCCTACCTATCCTGTACGGCCGCCCACAACCTTTACGTCAGGACGTGGCTGGACAACAGACGGGACCAGAACAGCCAACGGGCTTAGTTAGACTTTATCTCTCTTTTGCTTTTGCTCCTTTGCTTACGTGCACCGCACGCGAATATCCCCTCCTCCTAACTGCACGGTGATCTCGGCGTTGCTTCCACTGCTGCGACGGGGCCCATGCTTCTACTCCTGGTCGATGGCGCTAAAGCTATTCCTCCCCTCCACCCCCCACCCCCCCTCCCCCGGCTTCCTCTATCTCCTCTTCAGCCCAAAGGTGTCCGTTGTACGACGTTCCACCCCGAGGCAAGCAAGTACGGGTGAGATTCCGCTACCTCCCCACCGCAACACTCGGTCAACTTCGTGCCCACTGGCTGTCCATCAACAGCGGCCAGCGAGGCAGGGCCGGCGGTTAGGTCGAACGAGTCAAACCCAACCCAGCCCAGCCGAGTCAGCTGAAGTCCGAGGGCAAAAGTCTGACACACCACCGAAAAGCGGGGCGAGGTACAGCGAGGACTGGCGGTGGCACCGGCAAGGGCACAGACAAGGTGGCGGATGTCATCCGCACCCGTTAACGTCCGCTTCACGACCGCTGAGCTGAGCTGCGCTGCAGCTGCAGACCGTTCGAGACCGAGACGACGGTCTGGCGATGAGCGAACGCGCCGTGGCCTTGCCCCTTACTCTGGTACTCTTGCCCTCTCACTCTCAGTCCCGCCAGCCGTCGCAGCTCCGACGCCTGTAGAGGTGGAATTTTTCCATCGGCCGACATTTCTCGTGATCCAGTGTCATAAATTCTCCTCGAAACGGAATGAACACACGTGGATAACAGACGAAGGTGAGTTAGTGAGCGAGCCGGCGAGAGGCCAATCTCTCCGAGCCTCCGCCGGGCTGCAAGACATGACCGGTCGCTCGGTCGCCTGCCTACTATTACTACTACTACTATGCTGTCATCTTTAGCCTTCACGCTCTCATTCGGCCTTTGCGGCGCGGCTATTCCCTCTCTCTATCTCACTTCCTCTTGTATTCCTGCTTTCCTTTCTCCACAGTAACGTTTTCCATGCGAAGTTTGCCGCTCTATCACGCACTCCTAAATTCTGTTCCTCCCCCGCCTGTATAGCCAAGAAGGACTAAGTAACGGGCGCTGGCACGAGAGTCGAGGGCGGACGAGGCTCTCTGACCTGGAAAAGATATCAGCGGTCACTTTTATTGCCGGCAGCGTGTAGTGCTGCATGCAGTGCGCAGCGGATCGTCGTGTCCAGCTGGTAATGTTCCGATAATAAACGCAGATCGACACACTGCTTACGTGCATGACGGTGAAACCTACGTTGTTGAGTCAATATGTAACCAATATGTCAATGCCACCAAATGACAACGACACTTAGACACATCACGTACGGAAGAGGTATATGTGTTTGGATCAATCTTTTTGCGTTGTGTACTGAACGTAGCGAGAGAAAATACCGCTTTTTTCTCTATGCCTGGCCCGAAGTTTGCTTGTTGCAGCCGTCAGTAAAGCACACCGCTACAAACCGATCAGTATACCGCCTTTTTCTCATTTATCATCAAAGTGTTGATGCCGCCCAGTCACTGATTCTGCCGACAAGTGCGCAGCAATTCGAAATGTTTTGCGAAAATTCGGTTTGCGGGTGCAAGCATCAGTGATACCAGCGTGTATTGCGTTCAACATTTGAGACATATCTCCGTCTACAATTGTGCCCTGGTGGCGTTACATACTATTGTAGATAAGTTGTTTCATACAATCGCACTTGATGTAATTAACAACATTGATTTTTTGCGGCATAAGCCAGAAGAATAGACAATGCTGTTCGTAGATTATTACGACTGTCTTAGTCCTTGCAATAGTTTTTAGTTTGCGTAAGTATTTGTAGAACATATACAAACGTCATATATTTATATATTATTATATAGATAGCCATATATCCATATATGATATATATACTCTTAAATGAAAATGAGCTTTTAAATCACACATTTAATTAGGCGTACAGCATCCCATGAAAAATATTACAGTTCTAGCTCAGTATGTTTGCCTGTATATTCGGTTAAACTGAATCATAAGTAACACACAGTTATTAGATTAGTAATGTTGAGTGGCTTATTGTGTACAAATCATCTCTTTTTTGATAAATGCCTAGTCATCTGACATTTTTAATCTGACCTTGCTAATTTGTGCGTATTAGTAGTCATTAACAAATTCTAATAAAGCCGTGAAAGTCAATAAACGAATTTGTACTCCGCAGCCAAAGTGGCGGGGCATCGTTTCGAACCACAAGTGAAGTCGCATAGCAAGTTTTTAATGAAAACTGCATAGAGTGTTAGTCATTAAAAAATCTGATCTTCTAAACCAAATTTTGCAAATATGGCCGTAGGTACATAATCGTAGCCGATTATGAATAAATTGGCATTTAATGAAATATGCTAATAGATATATGTTTTGTCACATTCTTATTTTTTATGGAGTACTGCGTGATTCTTAAATTGCATCTATGCATATATTTTTTCGCTTGTCAGCTAGCCATAATCGAGGTAATAACTGGCCACTTTTATTAACTTGGCACTACAAGTCGCGGGTTTGATCTCGACGCGATGCAAATTTTCTTGAGAATTTCTGCGTGGGGCTAAAGATGTAAAACTTAATTGTGCTGCCTACAACTCACGTACGATAAATAAAAATCAATGTTTAAGATACACAAAAGGGATAAGGTTAGGATAAGGTCAGATTTCTGAACGAGACCAAAATTGCAGCAATTTTCGCAGTTAGAAGACTACTAAAACTTGAATATATGTTTAGTCTACTAAAACTGTAACATGTTTTGCTGACGGCTATGATTTTCCTCTGTCAATATGAGGACAATGCGGAATGTCGCATTGATATATATGTATATATATATATATATATATATATATATATATATATATATATATATATATATAATTGACAGAGGTTGGCGGAAGAATTCTCCGGACTATTAATCACCGGTGGTTAGTTTTAAGCGCTCAACAAGTGCAGCTGTTATGAATCCAGCCTCGCTAAGTGTTTCAAACAAAAACGAATAAAAGTCCAAGAGTGATGTCGAAGTACGTTTGGCATTTGACCGTCTCAACCCGGGAGATTGTGTGTTCCACCCGGGTTGCACCGCGACTATTCATAAAACGTGGTAAAAGGTCAGTTAGGCAAGGATCCTAAGGATTAGGCTATTGAGACCTTTGTTATCGTTCAAAGAGGACCTAGGGGTTTAAGAATATTCGGGTACAAGGATCTCAAGTATTGCGCCAAAGCGTCATTCAAGGCAGCGTGCCGCAAGCGGCGCCCTGCTCTGCGAGAACAGAACAGGCCGCAATATATATATATATATATATATATATATATATATATATATATATATATACATATATATATATATATATACATTGACTGATAACAGTGAAAACGTTGTTTTATCATTATCTTAAAAAGAAAACAACTACTAAAGCAGTTAAAATAATATACATTTATATATATATATATATATATATATATATATATATATATATAATTTTTTTTTTTAAGAGGACTTACTGGAAAATGCGGTTGCACACACGGACACCACTGCAGGGAGTCCCTGCAAGTGTGGGCCGGTAGTGTGGGGCTCCAACCCACTAAAAACCAGTCATGTCCCCGTCCCTGAACTGCTCGCGCATGCATCAAACAGTCAGAGGAGGCGAGTCTTCTTACTCCTGGTAAAGGTTGTCCCTGGGAGCCTCAGGGAATCGCAAAACTCGCAGCTTATTGGCCGATGTCTTAGCTTGTAAAATCTTGTTAAAATCCGCTGTTGTCAAGTTCCAGTGTTCCAGGGATTCTGTCATCTTCAGAACGACGTCGCGTAGATAAAAAAGAAGAGTGTCCTCGAGTCCACTGCCGCAGTGGACGCACGTGGGGCTGGGGGCCTCCCCGATCCTGAATAGGTAAGACTGAAAGTCGCCGTGCCCCGTTAAAATCTGGGTGGTGTGGAAGGTGAGCTCCCCACCGGGCCGGTACAGCCAGTCCTTATTGTTAGGGACCAGCTTGCGGAGACTGGCACCTGGGTCCCCCTCCGCCAGGCCATCCCACTCCCCCTGCTATAGCTGCAATGTATGCTGCCGTGCCTCTTCTTTCTTAAGGCTCTGGTCGCCCCACAGGCGGCGGCGCTCTTCTGCCTTCAGGTCCCATGGGATAGTGCCCGCGAGCACGAGGGCCGCCGCTGTGCTAACAGTGCGGTACGCCATGGTGACCCTAAGGGCTCCGACCCGTTATAGCCCCGTATAAGGCGACTGACTCGGCCACGGACATAATAATCCTTTTTCTTGTTTGCTTAGGGCCGTATGTGTTTGGCATGAGGCGCGCGAAACTATTCGCGATCTTCAATGCTCTCTCTGACGCCCGCCGTAGGTGTTCAGTACCCCGGAGACCCCGGTCCAGGAAGACCCCGAGGTACTTTGTAGTATTGACTACAGCAATCTCCTGGTCCCACCAGGAGAATAGCTTCGCTTTTAGCGGGGGCCAGGGTAAGCCCCGTTATTTGCATCCAGTGCGCAATGTCGAAGAGGGCTTCATTCGCACGCGCCTCAAGCTGGCCCATTGTCCGGGCCTGGACGGTGAGGACCAGGTCGTCAGCGTAGGCAAGGAGTTCGACTCCGGGTGGGAGAACCCCCAGCCGCAGCACGCCATCGTACGTGATGTTCCATAGCAGGAGCCCTGCGGCACCCCTGGGTCATGTTAAAAGTTTGGTCGTGTGAGTAGGTAACTCGATAAAATCCGTTTTAAGTAAAAGGGCACCCTTTTCCTGTGGAGAGTATCGAGGATGACTCTCCACGGGAGGCTATTAAAAGCGTTCTTCACGTCCAGTAGTATTGCTAAAAAAAGATCTCGGCGTCCGGGCGGGGAGTCGCGAATGCTTTCGGTCTTTAGTTGCATTTTCTTTTTCGCTGCATTGATGGAGCGACCTTTACGAACCCCATATTGGGCCTCGGAAAGGAGGCCGTTCTCCTCCGCGAACTCTCGGAGTCGTGCCTCGACGATGGACTCGAAGGCCTTGGCCAGGGAGCCGAGAAGGCATATGGGCCGGTACGAGCCGGGGCCCTGAGGTATTAGCACGAGGTCCGCGGCCTTCCATGCAATAGGGAACAAGCCCGTCCGAAGCATCTCCGTCGCCGCGGTGGCCACCGCCTCTGGGTATTCCTTCAGCAGGAGCTTAACCGCGAAGACAAGGATCCCGTCTGGGCCCGGTGCCTTTGCCGGCTTGAGGCGTTCCCCCGCTGCGAGAACTTCGTGCGGGGTTACCTCTGGTATGCTGTCCTCAGACTCCCCTGTGTCTTCTAAGTACGGGGTTCGGTCAAAGGGCGGGTGCCGCGGGAAGAGTGCCATGACTGCTTCCCGGGTTTCCTCCGACGTAAGCTCCACCCTTCGTTTGAAGGGGGGAAAACCCCGCACCATCTTATACGGGCGGCCCCATGGGTCGTCCTCCAGCTCTTCGAGAAAGGCTCTCCAGGAGCGTTTCTTGCTCCTGGAGATTTTCCTACGCAGACAGGCTCGCAGCCTTTTATATTCCGCGCCGTGTTGCAGGGCGGCTTGCCCCTCAGGTGCGGCTCGCCGAGCGCGGGTGAGGAGACGCCGTGCCCGGATGCACCTTTTCCTGAGGCCTTCTATTTCGCTCGTCCACCAGTTCTTCGGGGTCCTTCGATGCAACCGGTGTGTTCCGCGGCCCGTGACGACTCTACAGGCGGCCTTAAGAAGGTTTTGGAGGCCCGCGGGTGTTATTGGCATCCCGTCCTAGTTGATAAGGGCACAAGGGACTCCCGGATCTCGTTGACCCCCTGGCGCCTGGTTGTAGGACGAGGCGTTGTGGGCGGCCCCTCGCGTCTTATATATATATATATATATATATATATATATATATATATATATATAATACATGGTTTAATACAATGCTTTAGTTATAAAGAATAAGCATTAAAAGTAATAATTTATCAGTCAGGGAGTAGCCACATCAGTCGAAGGTCAAAACTCCAGAAAAGCACGCGTGCCAATGTCATGACGAAGCGCGTTGGTGAGACGCCACTTTTTCAAAATAAGTTGTGGGATTTTACTTCGTATCACGGGTAAACGAGAACCAAGGTCCTACTGCCTACAATTTTTAAGAATTAGTGGTCACACAAATGTTGCACGGAGTATTCTTCTGAGTAATTTTATATCCCAGCATGTCAAACGTCAGCAGGTAGAGCAGCGAGTTAACCGGGAGGAGATTATAGACATCATAGAGATCACTGATTGGGCCTCTGTGTCGTCTGCTAAATAACCTACTCCTCCACATAAGAATGCTATAGAAGAGGATTGGCGGAAACGTAGTTTTATAGACCAAGATCAGGCCATCCACTGGACGCAACCCCATTATTCTAAATGCGCAAACCAGAAAAAGGCTGAGTCATGTTGTAGTTTTTGCTAGGATCAATCCCCTTCACGCTAGGAACAGTTTCGAGTTGAGATGCAGCTTTAGCGGAAGAGCTCGCAATATAACGTCCCTCTTGCTGGAATTAGTGACAAAATTAAATTTGTTGAACAGTCTGATAACTGTTTCCACCTGTGAAAGCAGTGAGGCAAACTCTAAACAGACCTTGGAGGCATACCGTCAAATAAGCAACGCCGTGTCATCTGCAGAAACGATCGACTTGCCTAAGTTCTCCCTCTGGAGATTCAAGAGAGTAAAATTGATAATAAGTAACAACCGTAATAGTTTGAGTGCAGAACCCAGCGGGATGCCGATACGATGATTTGGCCGATCCAACTTTCGCAGCCTGAGTTTCTGAGGTTAGATATGAGCGAAACTTTTTTTCATGGGAACGCGTTCTCCGGACGGCACACTTATTTAGTTTCAGTAATTTCTCATTGGGCTTAAAATTTCTATCAATACACATTTTCAACAATTGTAACAATTGAGGGCAATTTGCAGAGAAGGCTATCGCTCGTGTCTGCTTGCACCTGTGAGTGTGTCAACATCCTGCATATCAGATAACGGTGTTAAGTAGGTAATTGATACATTCATTTTTATATGGAACCACGTTATCCGAATGGCAAAATGATTTAAATTTTGTATTTTTTTGTTGAGCTCAAAATTTCCATATTAACACAAATTCAACAAATGTAACAATTAAGATCATTTTGCAGAAAATGCTATCGCATGTGTCAACATTCTACATATCACAAAACGATGTTTATTATATTTGTTTTTTTTTTATTGTGCTGGGAGACTCATCCAAATACACATGTCTTTAATATATTCGGCGAAATTAACCAAATATGTTTTTCTAAACAATTATTATAGCAATTGTTTAAATCTGGCTTTGCATGCCTTAAACAATTATTATAGCAATTGTTTAAGTCTGGCTTTGCATGCCTTACTATATAACTCTAATACACATCTAAACAGATGATGAAATTTGGCATTTATATTTACCAGGCGATAATTAAGCATCGAATAATTTGTTCTAAGCCTTGTGTGTATGGGCGTGTTACAATATTATTTACATCACTTTAAGCTTTATTAGAAGTAGCCTTAAAAGATACATAGTTCCTGCTATTTATGTGTCAGAATGCTATATATATTCCATAAAAGCAAAATATATTTTCTTCTCTCCGTATGTCCTCAGTGGTTGCCCTACAGGCCAATCGAAATAGATTTCAAATGCATCTTTTCTAAAGAGTTACTAGTGGTTTAACATACGACTTAAATGAGACACTATACAACATATTTGAATTGTGAAAAAATAAATGTATATTACACCATTTTTTATTTAAGGGGGACAATATGTCGTAATTTATGCAAAAGTAAAGCTCCTGTCTTAAGTCTGCTTATCTTATATTAAGTATGAATTCCCTGTTTAATGTTATTCTGGAACATCAGACCAAGGTATCTAAAGTTGTGTATCTCATTAGGTATCGGACAATTACGGTTTACTATAAAGTCTAAGCTCGAGCCGGCAATAGAGGCGATGCATAGTCTGGTATCATGACACGAGGAACTACTCAACTGTGCTCGTTGAATACCCCAACACTTTCCACATTTTATAGATTTAGTTAATAAGACAGTTGAAAGCCGCACCAACGTCTAGAAGGACTTCGAGACTTATTTTGGTTTCACTGAGTCAACCACAGACTGCCATAAGCGGGCAAACCCCAGCTCTGTTGATCAACTACGGCGGAAGCCAAAATGATAACATGACAGAAAGTCCACAGACTCCACATAACTCCCAAAGCTTGACAAAGCTAGTTTTTCGAATATTTTGAGCAAATAGTTAACTAGACTTGTGGTACGGGAGCTGGAGAGTAGTATTTTATCGCCCTTTCTCAAAGCCAATTTAAAAAGTCTCCTGGGCACTTCCATAGCTCCACAGGTCCAGCCAGCTTTTTGTTTGATTAGAAATAAGTGCACCTCAAGGTCTAATATTAAACGGAATTTAAAGGAGTTGCCCGTGCTGGTCCATAGATCTATTAGAGTGGGTCTTAGGTTACCTTCTAGGCAAAGAGGAGCAGCGGTTGAAGCAAAGTTAGTCGCAAAGTGCGGCTTAAACTTATCAGCAATTTTGTGGTGGATTGCAACGCAGTTCTCGTGGCTCAGTAGCAGACTAATCGAGAGAAGCAGCTAATGTGGAAGGAAGTTCTATCGAGTGGATATGTTTACTATGTGTTTTATTGAAAATAAAAGTTGTCTTGTGTCGTTACGCAATGTGTCAAATTGTGCCCTGTAAAAGCTAGTTTTAGCGGCACGTGGGCCATGCTGGCACTACCTAAAAACGATAGATTGTCTAAAAATAGCAGCGTATCCACAACCGCTGGTTGATCAATACAAAAATCGCAGCAGTTACAAATTGCGATATAGATAATATAAGTGCGAGTTTGTGGACGTGTAACACAGCCAATAAGGTGGGCCAGATCTCAGCTCGAGAAGAACGAGATATACTTTGAGATCGTTAAGTTAGCAAGTAAATTGACGTTACCAAAAGTCAGGCACGGAAAAGAGGAGTTTCTGGGCAAAATATCGAAAACAATAAATTGAGCAGCGTTTCTTTGTGGACCACACTGCTCGAGTAGAATCCAATTGTATAGACTTGGAAAATTGTATATTCTCTAATGTGAATACGTACAACTTCTACGTTGCCGTCGGCGCTGTTCAGTGCAAAGATAAGAAAGTCCTGCAAGTAAAACGAACCAATATTTCAACTCCGCCTCCGAGTTTAGTCAAACTTCGGTTTGACTAAGTTTGGTAAGTCAAAAGCGTCAATTGAATAAGTCCGAATATCGACATCTTTTAATCATGTCTTCCTAACAACAGCAGCGTCGATATGAGGCTCCTCTTCACTGAGGAAACTTCTCAAATGTTATAACTGCTTGCAGTTTTTCAAGCCCTCAGTACCAGCAGTTAGGTGCGTAATTACAAGTTTGCTATTTTTTTATATGGAGATTGTGCCACTTTTCAAAGCTGCAAATATTGGTACTTCTCAGAAAGTATATATATCATATCATATCACCTTTATTGAAAAAGGGGTATTACAATAGAAGCAAAGTCGTTTTGAATCTGTGAACGACGTGCAATCCTCCAGGCAAATGTGTTGTTCACAACGTCCACCCGAGCAATCTCGTGGGGGTGGATGGAAACGCCGCTCCGGAGATTATTTGGTCTCAGAACAAAATACCTAGTAATAAGTTTCTGACGCGCTAGTTGTTTAAACATGCGGTAATCGGCATGGGATTGGTATTCACTAACACTAGGCAATGTGATACGCTCGCGTGGTAGACAACACCGGCGAGCAACTCGCCTCACGAACTTATCCTGCACGCTCTGCAGAAGGTCAACATCTCGTTTATAGAATGGCATCCATACGTGACAGCAATAAGTCCACTTTGGTACCACTAAGGTTTGATACAGCTTTAGGTACACATTATGGTCCTGTATAATGAAAGACCGCATTATGAGATTACATATTCGAGACGCGGCCTTGACAACCTCAGCCATGTGAGGTCTAAACTTCATTTGGCGGTCGAAGATTACCCCGAGGTCCTTGTAGCGTGAGACTTCAGGAATGGGTTGGCTGTTTAGCATATACTGAGTAGTATCTGGCAATGTCTTGAGAACAGCAGATTTGGAAGAAGATAATTGCATGCGGTTGTCCTCTGCCCATAGGGATACGGTGTCAATCGCTTTCTGTAGTATAGCTATGTTGCTGTCGTTCTTTGCCTCAACATAGATTTTGAGATCGTCCGCATACAGCTTATATGTAACACCAATATCTCGAAGCATTACCCCGAGATCCTGTACAAATATAGTGTACATTAGGGGGCCTAAGCATGAGCCCTGCGGGACACCAGATACACACCTGCCGACCGCGGAATAGCTATTCTCAACTTTGACGACAAATGTACGGTCTCTCAGGTAAGCTCTGCACCAGTTTATAATTCTGGGGCCGATACCTAACGCTGACATCTTTGTCAGAAGCAGATGATGGTCAACGCGGTCAAATGCACGTGAAAAGTCAAAGTAAACGACATGCAGAGGAATGTTGCGATTTCGGGCAAGCGCCCAATCGTGAGCTACTTCCAATAACTGGGTACCCGTTGATCGACCCTTTGTAAAACCATGTTGTGAAGAGTCCAACAGGTCTTTAGAATCAAAAAATGTGTAAAGCTCAGCCACAATTATTTTCTCCATTAGCAAACAAGGTATTGAATATTGAGACACAGGTCTGTAATTTTCTGGCGCTGCACGAGAACCCTTTTTGTGCGTCGGGGTGATAATGGACTGCCGAAAGAAACTCGGTACTTCACCGTCTTCGAAGGAGCGAGTAAATATCAACGATAATGGTTCAGCCAAGCTGACAGAGAGCTCTTTGAATAAAATTGGAGGAAGGTTGTCGGGAGTCCGCGAGCATTTTTTCTTAAGGCTGTTAAGGTGCACTATTACCTTCTCCTTGTTAAAAACAATGTCATTTATAAGAACGGTCGGGATCTGATTAACGGTGTTGGGAATTCCAGACGGCTGAATATATACGCTCTCAAAGTAATCTTTCATAGCTGCCGCTTTGTCGGAGTTTTTGCCAACTATAAGTGGAGCCACTCCAGACTGCAGTGTTAAACGGCGACCAGCATATCTAAAAAAAGTCTTTGGCATTACGAATGTTTAGGTTGGCCTCCTCTAGCCGCCTTTTGCGGGTTGCGGCTCGTGCCAATTGAGTGGATAAGCGCGAGTGTGCACGGGACGATGGCGTCAGACTATGTAGGCGCCTAGATGCGTCCTCTATGAACATTTGCAAGGTAGATGGTTTAGGCTTTCTTAACGGAGTAAACATCTCCATGAGAAGTATAATGGCATTCACAAATGACGTATACTGTGATTCGATGGAGTCACAGTGAGATAAAAACGAACGCCAGTTGGTAGCTGCAATGTTAGCCGCGATTGCGTCATAGTCCGAATGGAAGTAATCTAGGGAAAGGCTAGCGGACTTTTGAGGTGTGTCAAAATACACAGCAAGGTGATCTGACTTTACGGGTGGCTCGTCTACTAAAAGCTATGCTATAATATCTTCGTTGTCAGTAAATAAAAGGTCTAAAATGGTACCGCTGCGTGGTCTAGTTGGTACGTTCACAAGTTGTGATAAACCACTAAGGGAATAAAATAAACTAAAAATGTATTCTTTGGTGGTTTCACCTGAGGACACGTCAATACATCTCCAATTAATATCAGGTTGGTTAAAATCTCCCGTCAGAATGACCGGAAAGTCTACTTGCAAGAGCTCATCAAGCAAATCACAAAGTGTAGTCATTCGCTCAGCAAGTTGTGTTGCAGAACCCGTAATACATGGTCATTCAGGGAGTATTGTACTTCTTTCGAGGTTTGATAGAACTCGGCAAGAAAATAAGTTTTCCCTATGGAGGGAAAACGCGGAAACGTCTTGTTTAGGAGAGAGAGTGAAGTTTATAAAAGTTTCTGCCTTTTTTCTCCTACATGGTTGTGCGAAATCTACGTTTGCGGGAGAACCAGTCAACACATGAAGGAGCCGATTACACCGGCGTGTTCGAAGGAAAATTCTGCACAACGAAAGACACTTCACTAGCTTGCGTAGCAAAAAGCGAATACCCAGGTTAAGGAAAGTCGTGAAAAGTCGATATTTTACGTCAACGCCGTTTTATAAAAAATCGTAAATTTTTTCCATTGCGACCGAAAATGTACGTCCAAAAGACCACTCTCACGCAAAAGCAAATTTAATGCCCATCATTTTCGTACCAAGGTGATGGTGCTGCGTTACGTAGTTGTCAAGTAACTAAGCGTTTTCGACAGTCATAGTCTTACGTGCAAGTTTTCACGTGCAGAACCGTAAAATTTCCCAAGACGTTTCCGCTCCCTCCTTCCACTAGGACAAATTATTCTCTTGCTAAGTTCTACCAAACCTCAAAATATGTACCTAACTTTCTCATACGCCTTATGCAAATATGCATGTCTTCGCTTGCGATATGGCTACCGAAAAAGCTTAGTGACTTGACAACTACGTAACGCAGCATCATCACTTTGGTACGAAAGTGGTGGGCATTAAATTTGATATTGTGTGAGAGTGGTCTTTTGGACATAAATGTTTGGTCGTAATGAAAAAAATTTACGATTTTTCACGGAAAAGCGTTAACGTACGACATAACAGCATATCGACTTTTCACGACTTTCCTTAATCTGGGTATTCACTTTTTGCTACGCAAGCTAGTGAAGTGTCTTCCGTTGTGCAGAATTTTCCTCCGAACACGCCGGTGTAATCGGTTCCTTCATGGTTTTCCCGCAAACGTAGATTTCGCACAACTATGTAGGAGAAAAAATGCTGAATAACTACTTGTATAAACTTCACTCTCTCTCCTAAACAAGACGTTTCCGCGTCCTCCCTCCATAGGGAAAAAGTTATTTTCTTGCCGAGCTCTATCAAACCTCGAAAGAAGTACAATACTCCCTAAATGACTCTGTATATATATATATATATATATATATATATATATATAATTTTGCCAGTTAGAATTTAAAATTCGAAAACTGTAAATGGCAACCATACAGAACAAATCAAAACAATTTATTAATTTTGCTTTAAACAGCTTTCGGACATACACGAGTACGAACTTGCAAAACGGTTTCAATGCAGAGAGAAAGAGAGAGATGATATCCGTGTCAACGTGGTCTTTGACGGGGCACAGCGCGAACGTCGATCAACAATAAAACCCCTTTGCAGAGATGGCCCGGGCAGCATAGACAAGCCTGGCTGGCAATACAGGTATGTCTAATTGTTGCCTGTTGTCGGTGTCACCAACGTTTAGCATGAACGTGCGTCATGTCGGATCCCGCCCCCCGGTCCCGACTCTCTCTAATCGTCATCATCCACAATTGATAGTTTACTTAATAGTTTGCGCATGGTAGAGCCGTCTTCGGTTTACTTCGGTAAGTACAACCGGCTTCGTGGTTAGTACAGCAGTTTTAATAGGAATGGCGGAACTCTTGGCCGACTCACACGTATCTTAGGACGTACAGCTGCAGCCTCGACGACTACCGACCGAAGAACAGTAGCTACGTAGGCAGATTGTCAAAGAAGTTCTGGACCATGAAAATTAAGGTGATTCGTGAGCATCCAGGGAAAGGTTTTAATCGGCCAATGCAATAACTTGCTCGAGACCTGGCGCCAGAAGGCTCCTGGCTGACCTGTTGCACGAGCCAGCCGGCACTCCATCAGGGCGTTTCGTGTTTTGATTTCACAAGCTCGGAGCGGGCAAGCCGTGAAGAGCGATTAATGAGGATCTTTACGATGTACGAATTTAGGTGCGTTGCGGCAATCGGCCACACGATGACCAAATCGGCCACGCTGTTTGTATGCAAGACTGTTGCGACAATTTGCAGCAATGTTTTCTAGTTTTAAGCATAGTAGAATGTTCTGCATGACCTTGTGCGTTCAAAAAGCTAGAAACACCTCATATAGTGGTATCTTTTTAAGGTTAAAAAGTACACGATCAGTAGTTAATGAGGTTGAAATTGTGGCTCTTCATCTAAGTTACGTTAGTTTACGCTTCTCTAATAAATTATAAAACCACTACGTTGTTATAAAACGTTTGCTGAACAATGAATGGAAGATTTTGTAAGCTAGATAGCAAGTTACGTTAACTGTATAGTGATACAAAGCGAAAACAAACAAGGGCTTTTTGGCACATTATTGATAACTAAACGGTACGCTCAGCTCCACAAAGTGTCCACAGATACTAGTAGGGCACAATCATAAAAATGTACTTTAAAAGCTTATATTTAAACACACAAAAATATTTATGTATAATAACTGTTTACTTTGCTTTCTCGCCTTGAGACTGTCTACGTTTTCAAGATACCAACAACTGGAATACCGTTAGAATGAGTTTGCTCGTTAGCACAAAGCGGGATTGTTACACAGTCAGGTCTTTTGTCGTCATCAAGTCCTAAGCTGGGCGTGTTTGGTATGCCAGCCCTGCGTAATGCTCTTCTTATAATTGCATTAATTTCAGTGTGTCTCATTTTGTTTAAGAAAGATTAAGCCGAGAGAGAGAGAAATTATAACGAAACCATATTCCTGTCTTATTTTTAAACTTTTTTAAAATCCTACTCCATGAGTAACTCGCGTAATAATAACAATATTAAACAGCAGTTGCTTGAATCAGAGCGACACGTTCGAATCTCATAACAATAATAATAACAATAGTAATAATAATAATAATAATAATAATAATAATAATAATAATAATAATAATAATAATAATAATAATAATAATAATAATGGTGTTGCGCAATACTGCCACCGAGTAGGCAAAGAAGCGCCAAACTAGGGCCTACCTGCTGGCCAACATCGCTCAATGAGCGATAACGATGACCCCGACCCCACCACAGCCACCATCACCACCGTCACCACTGCTGCCACAGTCCCCTGCTACTGCTGCTGTTGCTGTCGGTGCTGTTGTTGTTGCCGTTGTCGGTGTTTGACCGCAGAGCCTCATTGTGGTCGTTCATTGAGCGACCTGCGGCCTGCCTGTGCGGATCGTGGCAGTGAGTTCGTCGTCGGCGGCGGCGGCGGCGACATTTCGAGGTCGCAGGTTCGCGAGCGGCTCGCTTTTCGAACCACTCGGCTATGTTCGGTTCGGCTCGACGGCGGGTTTCGCTCGATTTCGATGATGCAAGCGATCCGAGATGCGATGCGGTGCGACGCAAGCGGCCGACTGGGCGCGCCCTCAACGCCGCCATCATCATCCTAGGGCGCCCCTTCGTGCTACGACGATGTGTTAGCTTTCGTCGTCGTCGTCGTTGTAGTAGTAGTATAGCTTTCGTAGTAGTAGTGGTAGTAATCGTTTGTAGTAGCAGTAGCCGCCGAGAGGAATTGCAGCAGCAGCAGCAGAGGTAGAAGAAGCAGGCAGAAAACAGAAGAAGGCAGTGACAGTAGTAGCGCTTTCAGAGGAGTACTTTTTTTTCGTTTGGACTTTTCTCTCTGTACAATACGGTATGTCAGCGAGTCAACCAACCAGCGAGCGAGCGAACGAACGAACGAACGAAGCAGCAGCCGCCGCCGCCGCCATTCAGCAACTGAACGAATCAACCAACGAGCCGACACTCAGATCCATTCAGTGAATCGTCGCCGCCGCCGTCGTCGTCGGCCAAACAGACAAAAAAAAGCCGGAGCGAAGATCCCGTTTTCGTCGCTTAATGAGCACCCATATATCACATGCTCGTCCGCGTCGATCGCTGTTGCTGCTGCTGCTGGCCCAATTCGAGGTTGTCGCTCGCCGTACATGCTTACGCATCCTTCTCCCATTCTCTTCCTTCCTTCGCCAACTCCCTTCCCGCCGGCGCCTCCACCGCCGCCGCTCAACTTCGTCTCGCAACAGTAGAGCACCGTATCGAGCGACCGGACCGACAATACGCAACCGGCAGCTACGCGGTGGCGCGTCACGGAAGAGCAATGCAATCAGGACACACAGCGCCAAAACAGAAGCGACATCGAGCGACCGAAGTACCAGAAGCAACAGCCGTATGCTGCTCTCCCTCTGTCGTACTCGTCGTAGTAGGTCGTTTGTGGTAGTAATCGTTGATTTAATGGCTGTAGAAGTTGCTGTAGTACAACGATGCCGACGACGACGACTTGTCGGTGTACTACTTTCTCCTTGTTGTTTCTTTCATTGCATCATCTTGCTGACGAAGACGAAGAAGAAGAAGACCACAACGATGATGAAGTCGCAGACAAAGACAAAGAAGTCGTTGCAAATGAAAGAAAGACGAAGAAGAATCAGCAAAACGAGGAGAGTAGTTCCCTGAAAGTCTCCCCTCCCTTCGCACGCCTTACAGGGGTCCCCTGATAATCCCCTCTGGGCCGTCGTAGAGAAGTCCCCTCAAAATCCATCGGCCGTCGTAGAGGACTTCCCTGAAAATCCTCCCTGCGCCGTCGAAGAGAAGTTGCCTGAAAATCGCCCTTGGCCGTCGTAGAAGAACCCCGTGAATATCCCCTCGGCCGTCGTAGAGGAGTCCCCTGAATATCCTCTTAGGGCCGTCATAGACAAGCCCTCTCAAAATCTCCTCGGCCGCCATAGAGGGTCCCCTGAAAATTTCCTCCTCCCGGCCTTCGTACAAGGAGTCCCTGAATACCTCTCCTGGGCCGTCGTAGAGGAGTCCCCTGAAAATCACCCCCGGTTATCGTAGAGAAGTTCCCTGACGCCCCCCCCCCCCTCCGCCATAGTCCTCCCATCCATTCTATTAGACCAATAAACCTGTAGATGTACTGTTTCTTTTTATTTCCTTTCTGTCCCCTCTCTTCCTTTCTCTTTCTCTATCCTACCCTTCTCTCCCCTCCCTCTTTCTCGCTTAGAGTCTTTGATCTCTCTCTCTCTCTTTTAGTGTCTCGCTTTGATCTTGCTTCAGTGTTTGGTGTCGTCGGACTTGATCCATCGCCTCTGTTCCTTTCGGAATCGCGTCCCGTCCCGATTGGCCGTAGTCAGTCGTTTTGAGCGTTGCCTTTTTAGTTCGTTTCGTTGCGCTTCGTTAGCGTGACGCGCCTCGATCGGCACCGGCGGCCGGACGTCACCGAACGAAGGCAGGCAGGCTCAGGTAGAGCCTCAGCAACAAAACAGGAAACAAGATAAAAAAAAGAGAGCGCCTCGTTTCGTCTTTCGCTGATAGCGTTGATAACCGCCTGCGTACGTCGTTCGCCCCCCACAACCCCCTCGTCGTGCTGAGGACACACGAAAAGGGTGACCACCGCCGCCGCCGCCGCCGAGAACGCATATCATGGCAGGCGTTATGTTCTAAGTTTGCCTGCCCCCAAACCAGCTTGGCCAGCTTGCCGGGACACTCCGGAAGATCAATACAAAAGAAACTGGTCCTCTGGTGACGCCCTTCAGAAGGCAGGCTTTCCAAAGTCCGTGCTCTGAGAGGCGTAACTTTCCGTGTCTGAGTCGGATGAATATAGCCGAGGTCCTGTTATAGATGGAACATATATATATATATATATATATATTGGGTCTACAAATCTTTTTTTTTTATTTTATAATGATTGTTTACGGACAAACCGAAAAAACTTTTTTGTAGTCCTATATATATATATATATATATATATGTATATATATAGCTCGTTTTGGTTGAAAGTTGGTTATTAGCAGTAGAAAAATATAATCTAAAAATAAATTCATTTATGCCAAGAAAGTCTAACGAAAGTATTTTGCCCATGCTTCCCTGACACCCCTAAAGTAGTTTCGGCGTTTCTTTTCTTCTTTTTCCTCATATTTATTTTTCTGTTAGTTCAAACATTTTAAAATAAGAATGATTCGAATGATTGTATCCAGTTTAGGCGTGGGGTATCGGGCTGGGCTCTTGAACACGAACTGTCGTTGAGCGGATCTGCTTTTGTGCCTGTGTAGTTGGCCATCTGTCTGCCCGAAGCCCGAGGCAAAACAGCCAGGGGCGACACCTTGCTGCGAGTGAGGTCGGTCATGGCACAAAAACACGGCCAACTTTACGCTAAGGATAGCAAGACGGAGCCGACTAAAGTCAAGAAAAAGAAAAAAAGCGAATGAATAGTAGTAGACACTATCGAGATGCCTTTAATGCCATATGTCGCTGATGGCTATGTTGCAACGCTGGGTTTTCAAAAGTCTAGAACGCTACATTCGTTCGCCACACACACAAAGGACGATCGAGCGTTGCTCGGACCCGGATATTTGGCGGTAATGAAGATATAGGATGAGTTTAGTACTATACTCTAGTAGTCTTGAGCGCTAACAACAATAACAGCGCTAGCAGCTAACTTCTAGCCTACCAACCTCACTTGCTTGGGAACTTTTTCTTGCACGGTAACGGCGACTCACCACGCACCTCTGGCAATATCATTAACAACCTCCGCCGTCTCAATAACAACGCCAGTTATGACGGCAACCCCAACGACAACAACAAACGCAATAACTACAACGACAACAACAACCGCAGCGTCAACAACAACAACAACAACAAAAGCAAGGACACCAAATCATCGCTGCATGATCAGCAGAATGAAGCATGGCGCGTAGCTGTAGTACTAGAATTGATTCGTATGAAGCTGCCTCGAACCTTTGACGATACCCCACCCTATCGGCTTATGAGTGACACTAAATAATATTAATTTGAACTTCGGGATTATCTATGTAGATTGTCCCTCGACCGACGTACCGGCATTGCTGCCGATGTCGCGGTACCAGCCCTCTGAATGAATCGTGGGCTTTAGAAAAAGCTGGCAGTCTTGTGCGGCAGACAGACGGTGTCATGACGGTGCCGAACTTCAAGCGTATAGCGTTATCATATCATGATCGCGTCATTGAATGCATGGCCGTGTGCGTGTGGGCAGGTCTCTCTATGGACGAATGGGCGTCCATTGGGGTAGATTGAGGCGGGGTGAATTGTGTTGCGCGTTTCCCCCTCCTCATTGTTGTTTGTTGGCTCTCATGTGCCGGCGGCGAAATAGAGCAGCAGCAGCAGCAATGGCTTAGTGATTCGCTCTCTTCACACCGGGGTGAAGTCCGGGGTGACGATTACGGACGGCGTAGGTCGCAGCAGAGATGCAGAGACGAAGGTGTTCTTCGAATCCTCGAAACGCGGCTTCAGCTCCGTAGTACGCGGCCGTATCGTACGGCTGTGTGTCGAGATGGCGCGAGCGTAACCCAATTGAGAAATCACACCAGTTACAGCTAGGCCTGTTCCTCGCCGCCGATGAAGCCGTCGACGACAAGGTAAAGTATGTGTCTGATCGGCAAGTCGTCATGCCGGCGCATACAGGGCGGCCGATAGGGCGGTGACTGGTGGTGCCCAAAGCTGCCGCAGTAGGCGACTCGGCATCTCGAGGTCGATCAGCCAGGTATTCACCAGAACAGCAAAACAAAGAAATTCTTACCAGAAATGAATATCTATTATCTCTCCGTCATGACACGCAGGCACAAGATTGCCATCTTTTTCTAAAGCCCACAATATTCGTTAATCGCTACAATCATTAGTCTAATAAACAGGGATAACATATGTATATACACACATTCTAACACGGATAACATTGAATTAAAACGGCCCATAATTTTGGCATTGCCGAAAAAAATATACTCTCGCTCACTCTTTTACTTTCTCTCTCGCTCTCTCTCTCTCTCTCTCTATATATATATATATATATATATATATATATATTAGTAGTCACAATACTTTTGACTGAGAAGTACATATATATATATATATATATATATATATATATAGAAAGTACATGTACTCGTTCGTCACAAGTCTGATAATTGAGAGAAGCGAACGCAAAGCTCTCTTAGTGAGAGTGTAAACGTACACAATAGCTATGAAGACTATGTATGCACTTCGGATAGACTTCAAACGTTCCTAGAAGCCGATAGAAATATGGAGGGAAGCACATAAACTTGGCGGCACTAAGTCGGTTTCTTTCAACAAGCCGATGTAGCTCTCCACAGTGAAACGTGCAAGTAATATTACATCCATAGTGATGATGGTCACCCACAAATATATGTTCGTTCAACAGACACGCGTTGAGGAGGAAGATTACGCCGCCCGATCGCGTCTTTAAGCGTGCGCGAAAGGAGAGAAAGTTCGTAACGTGCCGAACGATCATAGGCAATGATGGTCCAGCAATGCATGCCTCGGAATGAATATTGCGGTAGTTTACTACTTTCACCCTGAATAAACTCGAGGGATGACGCTTAACGTCCAACATTGAAGGTGGTATAACGACAAACGTTCACTTTATACCTTTACCAATACCACACCAAAAGTGATCTATCTAAGCATGCTGCGTGAATTACAAAGCAGATTCAGAAGCGGTGAAGCATGTCGGTGCGGCTGGTAAAGCTATATATAGCGGAATTTTGTTTCGTCAAGAAGTTTGCCGTCTCCACGTGTATAACATTACGCTGAACGACTTTACTTTGTAGAAAACAAAAAGCCACCGTGGACTAAATACATTGAGTTTTGGAGCTTTGTATATATATATTTTTGTTTTTAAAGATTTGTTTTTATTTTTTTTTCCGTAAGACAATTTCCGTGTACGTTTTTTTTCATGGCCATGGCTAATTTTTACTCCACTCCGGTATTTACCCTTGCTAATTGGAACCATGCAACCAATTTAAGGGGGCCAGTTCTGGGTTCGAACCCAGTCCTCTCCCGAATGCAGACAAAGGCTCTGCCCTACCATCTTGCTCGGTAAAAAAAATATATATATATACCGGCAAGATGGCTTAGTGGCAAAGCCTTTGCCTTGCATTCGGGAAACTGGGTTCGAGACCCAGACAGGCCCTCTAAATGGTTTTGGCATGTTCCAATTTAGACAGGTAAATGCCTATTGGATTCAAATTATGTCCATGACATGAAAAAAAAAGTACACGGCCATTGCCTTCAAAAAATCTTAAAAGAATAAATTTAAAGATATATATATATATAGTATATAGATATATCTATATATATATATATATATAGGTGTATGCATGCGTGTCCGTAGCTTGTGATTTGCCTGACTTCAAACGATGTGTTTTCAAAAAGTCGATTGACTAACGTCGACCCGAAGTGATTGATCCTGCTATTTCGGCGACTAATAGGTCAGCTTCGACCTCCCACGCGAAGACCTTCAGCGTATCAATCGTCGTTGTGCTGCTGCGTATCTTCTCCATGCAAATAGAGACGCACACAGATGACGGGGGAACACACGGCGAGGGCTAGAGACTTCGATAACCTTACTGTCGACTTCAGTGTCTTCCTCCGCTTCCTTGTCGTTCTCTAGCGCTGCAGCAACAACAACAACAACAACAACAACAGCAACACCAACAACCAACTGTCCAGTGGATGTTTACCGGCTACTGCCGCAACAAGCGGCTTCCGACTTAATCTTAATCGTCCGGTCCAGAACCGAGTCGACTCTCCCTTCGACACTTCCCCCCACGACGACCCTGCCCTGCGTCTGGGAGGTGAGCGTCTAGTGAGAAAAGGAGGGGGTGGTGGATGGCCGTTCGGAGGTAGCTGATCCCTAGCACCGGCTCTCGTTCGTTTATTGAGAGATCGCAAGCTTGTCGTCATCTGGACATACGACGACAACGACGACAGATAACAACAACAGCAACAACGACAGCAGCAGCAGCAGCAAGATTCAGAGGACACAATGCGTAGAGCAAAGCCATACGCCAGGTACGCGATTGAAGTCCACTATTACTACTACTACTACTACTACTCCTACCACTATCACCACCACCACCTCCACTACTACGACTACTACGACTACTTCTGTCACTACAACTTGAGCTGCAGCTACGCTTCAGGCTGCAGTAAAACCTGCCTGCCCTTTTTATAGGGACGACAGCGAAAATCATAACTGTGGCAATTAACATGCAAAGCATATGCGTGCCAACGAGCCCAGAGGCGGATCGGACGGTCGGTCGGACAAACATCACATCACGAGCGTGTACGACTCCGCTCCACGACGTCGCTTTGTAATGCAAACGAGCCTCACAAGGCTGCGCTCGATCACAAAGTCACGCGTTTCGCGGCGAGTCTCCGAGTTCCTTCCTATTCGATGGGCTCCGAGTGGTGGTCTTGCGCCCAAAGTTCGAACGGCGACAGCGTATTCGCGTTCCTTGTTGCACTCGTCGGCCGAGCGGACTTCATGAAGTGTCATCCGTCAGCTAGTCCCGATGTTTTCTCAATTTGCCTTCTATTTCTCGGTTTTTCTCGTTCTCTCTCTCTCTTTATATGTACATACACACATATGAATATATGTATGTTTGTATATATATATATATATATATATATATATATATATGTACAATAGCACACACATTTTTATAATTATATGTGGACACATGCAATATGTGCATGCATCTCAACAGAATTCAGCTCGGCTGCACGCTGAGGTAAGAATGATTTATCGCCGCTTAGTAACACCCGTACATGGTCAAATGCCTGATAATGTCTAACTATCAAACTCAATTTCGAAGTTATCGAAAGTTCCTAATACCACACTAAATTGTGCTCTACGAGACCGGCTGACCCCACTTACCCTATTGGCGTCTGAGCATGAACGATTAGCCCAACAAAGCCATAATACAACTAAATTGTAGAAAAAGTGCGTCGCAATACACAAACTGCCTTTCAGCAAACATTAAAGATAGTTTTGTACTCATGCTAGCAAGCGAATGAAACAAGACGCATAGCCACGCGTAATCGTAACCGATTTTTTGCGATATTGTATATGTACATGGATATATCACCAGAGCGGAGATAAAATACCTTTCTTTTTATCTCGTTAACGTAGCTACAACACAGTTGATTTTATGTACATCTTTTTTGAATGTGTTGTTGAGCACGATTTGAAACGAAACCACCAGGAATACCGGGTAATGTGCGTCCTCGTCGGATAGCTAACGTGGCTTTCCGTCGTCGAGGTACCTCGCCGGCCACATTGGAGTTTTCATTGTCACACACTAGCTGACTGTTTCATCAACTATTCATTCATCATACGAAATGAAGTCCTGTACCCGTCGTTCTGGTAAAGTTGTCTCCGCTGCAGGAAGACGTGTTGTTGTTATTGTTGTTCTGTCGTTGTTATTCTGTTGTTGTTCTGTCGTCGTTGTTGTTGTTTCAAGCCTATGACACGTCCCAGCGTCTGCTATGCGCATTTCTTCAGTTAAATACGCTTGGCTGACTGCCTGGCCTTCTGCGTACGGCCCTTCTTCCTAATTACACGCCGAGGGACATTCCGCAGTGTAATTAGGAAGTGTGCTTGAGCGGATTCTTGCAGGAAGCCGACCGACGCTTCATCAAGCCGAGTAGTGAAAAATAATGGTCAATCTTAAAGTTGTTCGTCTATTCATCTTTCAAGAGGTGTATATATTTATATATATATATATATATATATATATATATATATATATATATATATATATATATAGATATATATATATATATATATATATATATATATATATATATATATATATATATATATATATATATATATACAAGCAATGCTACAGTTATTTTGCGCTTGCGACATAAGAATTCAAAACGTAGAGCTTAGAAGTGGACATGATGCTAAATGTGTACACAAAATTTACTCAAAGGTGCGTTGTCATCACTGTCCTACGAGATGCGCGAAATGCACTAATAGATCTCAAGGCAGCAAGGCTTGCGAATACTATTGAAGTTTTATTCTAATTTGTTTATTCATTTAAATATTTGTGCCTTCTTTATTAGGTAGGTTTTACAGCTAAGTGGCCAATGTGTAACTTTCTCTCTCTCTCTCTCCCTCTCTTCCACTTTCCTTTCTGCAGTATGCGCCTCCATTTCAAGGTGCTTTCTCTTGGTTATGTGACGTATGGTGTTCTCCACCCACATTGACACCTTGGTGAGTTGACTTCCTATGAGTACAACGCCGCACACAAACCTTCTGAATGAATGAAGCACATAGCTTTATTCATGTGTACTTGCAAATACGCTTGAAAGCATACAGCCTCTGTACTTGGGAGGTTGCCCTTTTTTGGAATGAAACACATAACGTTGTTCATGAGTACTTGGAAAACGAAGGATTCTTATTGAGTACTTAGAAATGGAACGAAGGAAAGGAGATACTTTTTAAATGTTGACAATAGAATCTCTAGTACCTGCAATATTAACCTTATATAAAGCCCGATCTTTAATATGGCTAGCAGCCTCTTCAAATACGCTTTTTTTTTCTAGTTCACGCTTGAAAGTGTACAACCTTTATGCATTGCCGCTGTTTTAGGCCTTAATTTGTTGTAGATTGCATTTTTTTCACTACACGTTGATCCAACGTCCTGATTAGAAACTTGGCGGCTGACCATACATGGAGTAAAGTTTCTCTGCAGTTCTGTCAGGTTCCCACGGCAAAATTTTAAATGTATAAATTATGTAGGTATATATATATGTAGTGCAAACATGGGTAAGAGCCTCTCCTGCAAAATGCCCTTAACTGTTACAAATGTTGAACATTTGTAATTATGGAAATTTTAAGCTAAATGAGGAATTACTGAATTTAAATGAATTTGCCGTCCGGTCATATATAGTCTCATATAGACGGAAGACAGTCTCATATATATATATATATATATATATATATATATCAATGAGAAGATTTCATCTAGAAGTTGTCCTTTTTGTCGCATATAGTGGTCAAGGCAGTTTTTGACATCCTCCATACCTTTAACGTTCTCCCTCTAAAATAATTTTAATGATTTTTAATGCTAATTCTGATGAATGACTTATTGATCATTTTAAATGAGCGGAAAAATGATGACTGAAGCAGTACGGTCGGAACTATAAGATAAGTGCAATCCGTTAAAAATCCATCAACGGACGGCAGGTTTCCACCGATATGTGCCGGCAAGCGTTGTCGGGATCATAAAATGTGTTGCATCGACAACAATAACACAGTTTGGGGCGTCTCAAACTTTGGTTGGTTTACGCAGTCACGAATAAGGGACTGCACAAAAGCTAATCAGTGCGATGCGATCGCCATGCGTGCGATCTCGTCGATTGTCGAATGCGCATTACCGTCGACAATAAAAATTATTTTATGAAAATCCACCGCGGAGGGCTAACGTGTTTGTTATCGGCCTGTCGCATTAAAATATCCACTACGCAAGCCATATACATACATGCCGCACTGCCGGTACAATTATACGTAGTGCCTGGTTCGTATACGGCACATGTTTAATTATTTTCCCCTTTTGTGCGTTCAGCACAAATCTTTAGCTCGGTGGCGTGGTGCATGTGCATGCACCTCGCAACCGGAGGAGACACATAGGTGCTGCACGGATTCGAGCCTCACCATTGCACATTTGTATTTTTGGGGTCCGTCTTACGAAGCCACGATGCAAAACCAAACCCGTGGGCATTAAATGTTAGCGGAGGGTCAGCCCGAAAAAGCACACATATACGCCCCCAAGCACTCGTACTCTTCCGTCTGCGGTAGCGTTTGCGTGTTCACTGTTGCCATTTTTCTTCGATACACAAAACATCCTAAAACTGTAGTAGGAACTAATTTGGAAATTTATACGAAAAACCGACTACAACGAAACAGACGATCTTTGATGACAACACACCCGCTCGCCACTACGAAAATCTGCTAGCAAAATTAGACCTCACTAACCGACTTAAACTGACCTGATGTATCTAGCGTATTTCTAATTAATCTAATGTTTACAGCTAGGGGTTAAAGTAGTGTTAAAGAACGGTTCCAGCTCCTCGCCTCTTCCTGAGGCCATTTAGGTGAGAGATTACCCGCTTCGGGTGTGCGTAAAAGCATTTTTCCCTCTTACCACAAAAAAACTATGTATACAGTGTAGTGTGTCGACATAAGTATATATCAACGTATACTTGCTGGACAGTGCTCTTAATGCGAATTGTGTCAAGCAAACCAAATAATTCGTACCTGTATAGTGTAACAATATGTTTATGTGCACGTGCCTTAAGGACCAATGTGACATGGCAAATTATGTATAGACCGGTCAAACGGGTCTAATACAAACGTCACTTAGCATGCTTATTGTGGACTGACCCTTTAAGTTAAAAACACCAAGCAAGATGACTTAGTGGCAAAAGTCTTTGCCTTGCATTCGGAAGGCCTGGGTTCGAGACCCAGACCGGCCACTCGTAGATTGGTTTGCATGGTTTCCAATTTAGACAAGATAATTGGCGGAGTGCATTAAAAATCAGCCATGCCATATAAGAACCGAACACGAAATAAAAAATAAATAAACAAACATATTACTACTCGTAAAGTTTTCGGGCTGACCCTCAGCCAAGATTTAACGTCCACGGAACTGTTTTTCACATTGTCTCATAGACGGACCCCCTTAAATACAAACGTGCAACGGTGGGGTTCGAACCCGCGCACCTATGTGTCTCCTCCGGTTGCGAGGAGAATATAGAATATAGAGAATATACTATATATAGAATATAGAGAGAATAGAATATAGAGAATATACTACTCGTATATAGAAGATGTTCAATCACTAGTGAACATGCTGGTGTAACAGCGTAGCACTTGGCTTTGAATGCCATGCCGACAAGGAACAAACAGGATTTGTTGTACTAGACTCCATTGAAGATACACCTAACGGTGAGTACCAAGCCCGTAGGGGACGGAGGATAATCTGGAATTTAAAACAACCTCTTTAAAATATGTTTTAAGAAGAAGTACACTAGACTTGTGCTTGTTGAAGCCGCCGGCCCATGTACACGTCTCAACGGCGCCGCAAGGGTGCCGTCTTCAAGCAGTGGTACCCTGCACGAGAAGCTGAAGTGGGATAAAGCAGTGAAGCATAGTCAAAGCCGAAACCTCGCCATTTGTGACCCGCCTAATTAGGCGGGTAAACAAGACAACTAGGTCCTATCGTGGATGTCTTATATAAAATATACGTGCGTATTTGGTATATTTACACTATAGCCTGCTAACAGTACTCTTCCGTCTCGCTTCTGTCCTACATTACATGGCCCCTAATCGAATCCGCTAATTTCCGCGTTCCGAGAATTGAGAACGCGCCGCAAATGTTTCGTACAGCCTTCTGTTTGTTTCACTTTGATGATGTCAACAAACAAACACGAAAAAGTAGTAGTAGTAGTATTGAGTAGTGTGAGCGAGATGGCACAACAGATCAATCCGAGATCGGCCGCTGCGTCGTTCGTTGAGACCCCGACTCTAGGGGTGCGAAGATGGCACCTCTGTTATCAGGAAGTCATCACCATAAAAAAAAAGCACACAGTGGAACGTAGCTAGCTATCTAGGTAGATACGTGGCAGTGGTGCTACAATTGGGCGGAAAAGCCGGAACCCGCGTTGCTCCGAAGATGACGTCGATGTTGTTGTTGTTGTTGTTGTTGTTGTTGTTGTTGTTGTTGTCGTTGTTGTCGTCGTTGTCGTCATTTCTGCGTTGTTGTTGTTGCTGCTGCTGCTTCTCTACGCATTCGATCTTCGGCACGTCTGTCTCTTCGTTTGGTTGTGCATCGTCGTGTCGGCTGTGTTGATTTTGTACTCGGCGTGCTGATTGGCAGCACGTCCTTCACGGCTACTGTGTCCTCCATACGCCGTGACGCCTCCTCGCAGCAGGCACATTGGTTTGTTACGTTTGTGCCAGCCAGCCGTTGTGTCACAACCGATCGATACGCTGCAGTAGGCGACCGACGAACGTCCCGCCAGACAATCACAATGACATTGGTGTGATAGCGGTAAGGTGGCGGCAGCTTTTCAAGATCACACCTAGACAAGAACGGAACGGAGGCCAGCGAGCGATTCGCAGTGGCACAAATGGCCAAATGAAAAATGTGCCGCTCGGAAGAGAACCGCGGACACGTTGCCAAGTTGCTGGTTGTTTTTGCTGGTTGCTTGTTCGATCCGGTAGATCCGATCCGACACCGACGACAACGGCGACGACGACGACGACGCTGCTGCTCAACAGATTATTGTACCGGACGAGGCGAGAAAGCCACTCTCCACTGCGGGGAATGGGACAACAGACGGATGATCATACGGATGCCGAATGCAGTACGCATAGATAGACGGACGTCTCTCTACTATAGGTTACCGCTCATACCTCTAATACTATAGGTTACCGCTAAACGCTGTGTACGCATGTCGGCGGCAGATTGAAACGCGAACGCGTCGGCGCCGCGCGCTCAACGATTACAGACAACCTTCAAACAGTAGCAGCAGCAGCCGTCGTCGTCGTTGTCAAGGGGACACACATTGGCGCGAACATTCACGACGGCGAACCAAGGCGGAAGACCAACGAGAAAAGGAAGAAAGTACAAATACAAACAAAAAGAAAGAAAGAAAAAAAGTAAGCAACCAAGCGGGCGATAAAGACAGAAGGAAATAAGCAACACAACAGATTAAAATATTTCTCTAAAGATATCATCCAATCCATCTCGCAGCTTGATGCTCGATCTCAACCCTGAAAAAATTAGACACACAGACAGAAAGACAGTCAGTCAGGCAGATCGATAGATGTCCATCCGCTCGTGTGTGTTTGGTGTTTCCTATGATATTCCCTCTGTTCCCCTCGTTCCTGCAACCCCTGCCCACTCTAGATCTCCCGAACGTTCCCGTGTTTCGCTCTCTGCCATTCCAGGCGCGTCTACCGCTATATGTCGTAGATGCTCATAGACGAAGTAGTAGTCGTTGTTGTTGTAGTAGTAGCAGAAGATACCACTTCTACCACAGGGGGCTTGAGGGTGAGCTCAGACGAAGAAGATGACTGTGGGACTAGGGTTGTGGTTCTGTACGTATATATATATATATATATATATATATATGTTACATACAGACACACGTATGTGTTTTCTCAGAGTGCTGCCAATTTGCTTGGAATAACATGAACACGTCGCGAGATGTCATGCTCGTCGTTGTCACCCTCGCCCTAGCCGCCGTTGCTGTCTATGAGACGACACAAGGTTCAATCGCTGCCAGTGAGACGACACAAGGTTCAATCCATCGAGCATCGGTGCCGGTGATCGGTGCTGGACGCAGCCGCCGCCGGTGTAGAAGCAGGCCGCCGAGCAGACCAGTAGACGGATAGAGGTGATGGTGGTTTCCCTGGCGAGGCGTAAGACACGCGGCATCAGACGGTGGGTCTTCTCGAGCGCGCGTCTCAAGGCGTCGCTGTCTGAGCGAGCCGAACTGGCAATCTAATGACAACAAGAACAACAGCACCAGCAGTAACAACGACAGTAGCAATAACAGAAACAATAACAATCACAACCACAGCAACAGCAACAACAACGCAGAAACGACGACAACAACACAGCAGCAGCAACAACAACAACAACAACAACAACAATAACTGTAGGGCCAACAATAACAACATCATCACAAGTCAACAGCAAAGAAGCAGCCGCAGCAACAACAAGACAAATATCACCAACAACAACTACAACAACAGCAACAATAACGCAGTTCGCCGTAGATAGAGTATCATCTACACGTTTGTCTGCCCTATAGCCCCTATAGCCGATGGTGACGATGGTCGTCTGTGGGTTGTGGATTGGCGCTGGAACTCCGCCTCTCGATTGTCGGCCTTTCCTGACCGTGAGCAGGTGAGCAACGCGATGAGACATCAATCCGCCCGTCTCTAAAGGGGATCTGCTGAGTCGATGAAAAACCGGGCAGCACTTCGGGCCGCCAAGCTGCATTGGCTTGCACTCGTACGTGACAGCCCGATCCCCGATGTTGACGACGCTCCCACCACCGCTGCGAAACGCCGCTAGACAGACAGACCTTTCGCCGTGACATCCACCCTTCGCGATAGTGTTCGTAACCCGTTTTCCCTTTGTGTTTACACAAGGTTACTACGCCTACTCGTCGGGTTTCCAGACCGGTCCGATTTGAGGCGTACATATATATGCATAACATATGTGTATATATGTGTGTGTCTGTGTAATGATACCTAAATAATCTGTGTCGGTTATAGCGGTTTATCTCGCGCTAGATGGTTCTTCGATATTCATCTTAAGTTTTAGCTGCTCTTATGCTGTTTTCATGCTGTCCGATTTCAAGTATATACGTGTACTTCGGAGAGATACTTAGAACAGAAATATAAACTATACGGGGCTGCAATCGAGAAAGTGGGGAGCTTTAAAAAAATTATTCACATGGCAGCAGTTGTCGCAACAATTTCGGAACAACGATTTATCCAACCGACGGGAGCTAACAAAGTTCTCGTTTATGAGTCTGCGTGTTCCAGTCATTTTACAGACCCATGTCCAGTTATTTTACAGACCGCTGCAGTGTTTTGTTGACGACAGTAGTGTTCCCATTTGCTGCTAGCAGTAGCGAGTCAGTATAATTTAGAATACAAAAGTTCGAGTTTTTTAGTTTATGTATATTATTAAAGGTACCGTGTCTTCAATATGACTTGTAAAAGATAGTTTGGGCGTCAGTGTTACTCCTAAGTAGCCGAAGTTGTTGACCAGTACTAGTGCTTGCCCCGCTTCTTTGTGTGCTTTAGTCGGCTTGAGTATATATATATATATATATATATATATATATATATATATATTTATATATATGTATATATATACACGGACAGTTGATTCTTAACCTCACGTGACACCTTTTCACCACCATTTTTATTAAGGCGAGCACTGCCGAGTGTGCGAGCGTATTGTAAATTATTAATAAATCATCACAGTATTTTCATGCAAAATAACCCCACCGAGCCGTGACGACATCTGTTTTGTTAAAACACCCAGTCTCTTGCAATGATGTGCGTCCAAATATTCCACACGTGGTGTTTGTATGCTGTTATTATTGTTGCTACCGTCTCCTTCCCTGTAGTTGGAAAATTATTATCTAATTAGACTTATTTGGGTGTGTATATCAATACACAAATCGGTGACACAGCATGCCGCTTTATCATTTTAATTCTTATATTGAGGAGTGCACGAGCGTTGTAACAGTTTTCTGGAAGGAGAACGGCTAGAACGCTAGCTGTCTACGACTTCCAAGGCAATCTGTGAGATGATGCCTGCTAGACGCGGGGCGGAAAGAAAACATGCATCAACTTGAAAAGAAGAGTACTCAAGCAACGCCAGCACGTCGGTCCGAGACGGTGTCATCGCTCATAAACCACAGAACGCATATATAAATGTAGGTATCTTTTACGAGCATGGCTGGCTACAACTGGCCGACGGAGAATGCGGTTGAATGATGAAACACCTTAGACGCCACCCACCCCTTCCGTCCGGTTCTATGACACCCAGCAGTTAGGAGAGACAACGACCACGACGCTCACCACTAGCACAACTACCACCGACTGAAATGGCCAACGAACACCCTGAATGGCCGGACTACGCTGATGACCGAGCGATAGAGCTGAATCACCGCGCCACAGTTCCCGAGGAATAGCTTTGGCCGCTCACTTACTCTTTCGCGAGCTGGAGTACTCCCTTGTCCTTTAGTCCCGATTTATATATATATATATATATATATATATTATATATATATATATATACATATATATATTTACTTGATTTCCCAATACAGGATAAATAAAATACATATTTAATTTCAAGATGGCATATAATATACAAATATAGGTTTTATTTACTAACTCAGTAGCTTTCAACCCATTTTTTAATTCAGCAATGATTGCCTCTAACAGGCCGGACATATTAAGATAAATAAGGCCACCTCATATATATATATATATATATATATATATATTTCAATTATCAATTTGAGGTTTATGCACGCAACTTCACAATGCTTGAGTTCTCGTAAACAAAAATACTTGAAACGTGTAAAAGCACCAACACTAGCTATTTCATACTTCAACACTTCTCACTCCATGCGAAACTAACAATTGAAGTCGCTAAAACTTCTTCCGTTCACACACATTACACGCTTTCTTCGACCTATTGACAGGTAACTCGTTTTGACTAGATTATTTACTCGTTATTCATTTTTACCTCACGTTTAAATAATCTCACTGAGGTGGGTACGCGAATTTTCTTGGGAAGTTCGGTCCAGATAGTCGGCAGGGTGTACGCGAGAGCATGACGGGTAGACTTCTTTAGAGCCAGCGGCCTTAAAAATTGCGCTGCACGTTGAGTTGTGCGTCTAATAGCAGAGTTTATAGAAAAAGCAGCATCATGCGGAATACCACCTCTGTGCATCTTAAATGAAAGCAAAGCATTTGAACCCTGTAAATATCATTTAGCGGCAAAAGCTTAAAGTCATGAAAACACGTACGAACCGAGTTGCTACGGCGCAAAACAGAAACTGCCCTGAAGGCATCATTCTGAATGACTTCCTCCCTATATATATATATATATATATACATACATATATTAATCACAATTTAGATGATCTGCCTAAGAAGCTTGCCTAATCATTTATTTCCCGTGGCTTTAGTCAACTTAGCGCAGATGCGGATTAAGCAATCCTTCCGTCTTGGGCCTCTAGGCCTAAGGGGCTCAAAAGCGAACGACGTGAAGTCGTAAGCGTGCACAACATTTGAGTACGCTATTGCCGCGACAATTGCCTTTTTTCGAGCGTACTTTCTTCGAAATGCACTGCATCGGACCATATGGGGTGTGCGAAAGCCCGACACAGTTACATCGCATAACAAGGGCTTGCCTGACTCGAGGGATATCACCGCCAAACTACCAGACCGGTTTCCGTCATCCCGGGACAAGCTTCGTGGCTCACGCATCGCTGTAAGTTCAGCCACTCTTGAAGGGCTCTGCCAGTAGATGTCAGCACGCCTCAGCGCACGGCCAACGTTATGGATGCATGACAACGAATGATGTGCCATAGCGTTTCATCAGTAGACCGCATCTGTGCACCGATAATAGGGCTCTGGTAAAGTTGCGCCGAGTCGAAGGTCGACGGCAATCATCACAGTAATGTCGTCAAACAATGTACCGCTACACAGACGCTTGATACAGCGGCAGCCAGGCGGCCCCCACTGCTCTCAGATGCGCTCTTGTAGTTAGTATTAGTTATTATAAGCCGACCGGATTAGGCCGTCTAAATGCAGCTCGAACAGAAAGGAGTTACCGGCACACATGCCGAGAACAGGTGCTGACCAATATTGTACCTGTCGCAGATGAGAGATCCTCCTTTTTTTGTCATGAGGTCGCCTTGGAACTCTTCTGGACGGGCGTTGTTCAGCAGTGGCTCTATGCAGCCTTACGTCTGCGACACGTATACCACTCCCGCGAGGTGACTCAGGGTGACAAGGTCGGGAAGGCACAATCCTCATTATTATACAAGGTAAGAGTGCCTCTAGCTTAACGTCATTCTAGAGAGCTCCAGGCTGAGCAACCGTTCCACCGTTGTTATGGCTACGTCGTTGTGTTCGATAGATAATATTCCGAATTCTACAAAGTGACTACCTTTACACCAGGCACGAGACCTCGCATTCGGGTGCGCCTTGCGACCGGAGGAGCCCCACCGTTGCACATTTGTATTTATGGGGTCCGTCTTACGAAGCAATGCGAAAGCAAACCCGTGGACGTTAAATGTTGGCTGAGGGTCAACTCGAAAAAAAAGTTAGGCACGAGATCCCGGAGTGTCGCGGACACGGTCTCTGTCCACGTTAAGTTCTCCAAACAGAAACAATACTTTGCATTTAGCTGCGTTCCGTTTGAATACACTCGTTGGCTCATATTCGCGAACTCTACGGAAACCTTCCGAGACGTTCCCGAAAACTGCAGATGACTCCGTCGTCTACGTACTATATATTCAAGTTCGCACCTTAGCGGCGCAACCGGGTCCCCAACCGCTAGGTAGAACAAAAGCGCCCCAAACGAATTGCCTTGCTGGCGGTCTGTCTCTAACACTATAATACTATCGTCCGAAGCCGTCAGCATAGAAGCCTCCTGATAGGGCGCCCGACGTAAAACATTTTTTAACATGTATATATATATATATATATAAATATATATATATAGCAAGCCTAATTGTTTAAATTACAGTCTTTCTGTAATTCGGTTATCAGTTCTATAGCTTATTTTAGAAACCTAATCATAGAACTAGGTGCTTCGCCTACGATGTATTTGTGTATATCGTTTTTTTGTTATATCGTTTATATCGTACAATGCAAATTTGATTCAAAAACGTTCCATGTCACCGAACTTAGAAACCGATTTCGAACAAACATATCTGCATATACATAGACGTATATTTGTAAACGAATACATATATATATATATATATATATATATATATATAATATATATATATATACATACATAAATATATATATACATACATATATATATATATATATATATTTACGAGTAATAAAACGGAACTGTATTTTGCAATGCTTAAGTTCTCGGTAAATAAAAAAACAATATATATATATATATATATATATATATATATTTTTTTTTTTTTTATTCTATTTACCGAGAACTTAAGCATTGCAAAAGCAGTTCCGTTGAATAAACCACGTTTGAAACTTGAAACTTAAGAAAGTAATATTTCCAGTGCACACGTTGTCGGGAGTCAATTGTCGCTCCATTTCTAGTCTTAATAAAGACACGTTTATATATATATATATATATATATATATATACAAAATTGGCTGACAGGAACACGTAGACAGGTCTAGGCAGTAGTAGTAGTAGAAGACGACGACGACGAAAAATCGAAACGAAAAGACGCTTTGTTCGCTGATGGTGATGATTCGTTGATGATCCGGCGCCGGTGTTGCGCTCGATCTAACCCTCAGTCTTTCTGTTGTTCGGCTGTCCTGGACGCCGCGGCAGCGCATTGCGACAGCCACCGACAAGCCATTGACTGAATGGTGCTGGTGCTACCCGCAGCTCTATCTGCAAATACGGGAAGTTCTCTAGAGTTCATTACACCGCAAACTATCTCTATTCTTCTTCTTCTCGCAAACGACCAAACTGGTCGTGAGATGCGTGAGTGAGTCGCCCAGTCCTCCTCTGTTCTGATCGCCTACGGTCGTCGATGATGTTGCTGCCGGCTACTCTTCTGCTTCTGGCTGAGGATGTATGTATCTTCCCGTATCTCTCTCCGTCTTTCTCGCTTCCTCAGAGTTCTCTTTGTGCTCGCTCTCTCCCTGTTTCTCAATGTCTCGTACTCTCTCTCTCTCTCCCTCTCTCGCCCATCTCTCTTTCTCTCACCCTCTCTGTTGCTTATCTCCCTTTTTCTATATGTCTCTCCGTTGCGACGTTTCAGTTCTTTCTCTTCGAATACTCCAGCCCAAATACCCCAAGTAGGCCGAATACCCTCGAATAGACCCAATCCTTCCCCCCCCCCCTGGCGTTTCCCCTTGAGGCCAGTGATCGAGTTGTTCAATTCCTTCTTTGCCTTCTCCCTCCCTCCTCCCCTTGCTCACTCTTTCCCCCCACCTCTCTCCCTCCCTCCCTCTCGCTGCTTTCTCTTGTGTCGCTCCTCTTCCTGGTTGTCTGCGCTACGACCCTAGCGTCTAGTCGAGTTTTCCCATTTCTTCGACTCGGCTGCGTCAGTTTCAGCCGTGCTCGGTTGGTTTCGTTAGGCCAGCAGCCAAAGTTCGGTACTTTCCGCTGTCGCCGTCAACCTGATTCCACAACAAGTCTCCGAGCCATTACGAGCGTCATCACCACCACCACCACCACAACTCGATAGGAGGCCATTCGCTCACGCGCAACTGCTCACAGAGAAACACAGAGTTACTTACGCTCACACACATACATATATATATATATATATATAAATTAACCTGCTCAATTATGTTCCGCCACTGCTCCTGCAGCTAAATTTAGGTGATCAGCGGCACTACATCAACCGCAAAACTACTCAGGCCGATTTGCTTCCTGCAAGAGCGCAACGACGACTTTGGCGGTTTATCAGCGGTCATGTCGGCCACAGTTGCTGTTGCCACGTTGTACCTCGGTACCACGCTCAGATGAACATCACACTTAAGTATTGTATGTAGGAATGTTAAACACTGGTAAATTACTAGATAAACACTAAACCCTGTGACTATGTTCACTACCTGTTTTTACACCTAGCAGTGCCCGGTAATGCGGCACCCACACTACTGCACTCGAATACGACACCGGAGGCCCATCTGCATCCCTGCTTGCGCATCGCTTCAAGCAGCCCAGGTGGGGGGAGTTTCTTCCTGGCAAATAGACATGCGATTATTTTCCACGGGGACCACGGGGTAAAGTAGAATGCTCATCGCCGTCTCTGTCAGGAGGATGTCCATTGTGCAATCCAGTGCATCTGCAGTGCTGCCCCGCCAGTGAGCAAAGGACTGCGTCATCTTCTTGCGAATGTCACTTAGTTTTTCTTTTTGTAGTTGTAGGTGTATTGAGTTCTTGGCTAAGAGTCAGCCCCAAAAGGTGTATTGAGTTACGTATTAGCGGCGATCATGGTGTACACCCGCCCGGTCGCCAGCTGACCTAATTAGGGAACCGACCTCGACAGCGAGGGCAAGGTCGTCAACGTAGACTAGGAAATCGACCCTGAGAGGCAGCTTGTCGGCATATGTTATGTTCCACAGCAACGGAACCGAGTACACAATTACAAGGCACCTCCGCTGCCATGTTGACAGTGCAGTCTTTGCGTGGGACTAGACCGTGTGGTCCCTCTAAGTGGTTCGGTATAATTCTACGGCTGTACAGAACCCTTATTCGTGGGGAAGGTGTTTTGAATATAACCCTTCACGAGAGGCTGCTAATTTTCTACGTCAAGTAGGATTGCTAGATAAAGGCCAATTATTCTTAGAAGAGCTTCGAAGCTGCAACTATAGATCGGGCTCAAGGTTTCCGTTTTAACTGGGGCAGCTTTCGCTGTATTAATCTATCTTATTAATGATCTATAAGCTTGTCCAATCTTTGCTGCAACTGCATTAAAACTCACGATCCACTTGGAAGGTTTGCAATGGGCTTAGAGGTAGTAAAGACACACAGTAAGCCGCTTTGTTACTTACGTTTAATTACCCTCATTTAGTACCGGTTTCTGTTGCGTGGCCTTAACATTTTGTTACGCAGTTCCCCAGTTAAAACTGAAAGCCTAAACTCGAATAATACTTGAAACTCCATGCACTTCGAGAATAAGCAATACGTTGTACGTAGACTTTTATAGGTATACACAAACATTTTTTTATTATATATATATATATATATATATATAATAAAAGAAAAAAAATTTTGTGCTTATATTTCCATTTTAATTTAAATGTGGCATACTCAACAAAATGCCATTTTACAAAGCTTAGGTTCTCGTTAGATGAACATGATTAAAAAAAGATCAGCTATAAAACGAGACAGAATCACATTCGACAAATCCAAGGAATGTGCCTGGTATAAGCGCTTTTTACAAAAAGTAATCACAATGGATATTATCACGAGGACTTCTACACAGCATATGGTGTGCTTGTTACAACGCCAGAAAACAAATGAGAAGACGCACACGTAACTGCACGTAACATATGCGCGCCAACAACTATACGTAAAAGACGTGAATAAGTTGCAAATCCGTATCAAAATTCCGATAATTTACTTCGAACAGTAGCGTCTTGTCATCTGCAGAAACTATAGCAGAGTCAAGGTTTACCGCCTGGGCTATCTCAATAAAATAAAATTCAGACGGATAAGAAATATACGACTTCCGAGAAGCGAACCGTAAAAGGTAACGATTCAACCTGCTGCCACTAGGACTCCATCCGATATACATCGAATTGATATGTATAGCAAAAATAAATGTATGCTTAATAGAAAAAAAATAAGCTAAGTAATAATATAAAAGACGTTTGTGTATATCACAAGGCATTATAAACGTATATATGTAAAAAACATCATGTATACATCTTATAATAATAATGATAATATTAATAATAATAATAATAATAATAATAATAATAATAACAATAATAATATAATCAATATTGTAGACGTTATTCATATAAAATTATTTTAATATATATATATATATATATATATATATATATATATATATATATATATATATATATATGTGTGCTTTTTGTAATTACCTTGAAGTTAAACATTTAACACTTTGCTTGAACCCGTCTATCAAAAGTACCTATTGTTGAGCCTTGCTTTTTTTCACTTTTGTTATAAAAGACTGGAAATTTTGCTTTTTTGGCGTTTGTGTTTTACAACTGAATGTTGTTAAAGAAATTGATCGTATCCAGCTGTCAGAATAACGGAAACCAGGGAACGTCAGCTCCTGAGAATTCTCTAAAATACTGTCAAAATGATATTGATTTTGTTGCTAGATTGAGCATTTATTGACCAAAACGAATAATATGAATGGCAATTGAGTACAGCTATTGAACCGACTGATATCGAATAGCAGTTAGACGCATGCGTATGCCTGTTTAATCTAACCGCGAACTCGATTCCGGATTGCCGGTCCGCTACGAGTTTCACGCACAGACGTTATCTGGACCGAGATCGTTATGTGCGAAACAACGAGGAGATGCTTACTACATTTTGATCGCATGACTGTACACACTTGTAAGTAGGTCAGAAGATGAAATAGATTACCAGGGTCGCTATAGCCTACCTATAGCCATAATAAATAGCTATTGTTATCATGGGTGTTCTTCTAGTTGTTGTACTTGTTTTGTTGTGTGTTGCTGTGGCTGTGGCTGGGATGGAGTCGTTGTTGTGGCTGTGGCACACACATGTTACTGCCAGTCAATCTTGTCGTTTTCGTTTTATTATTTTGGGCCTTGTCGTTGTTTGTTTACATTTAGTGTTATTATTATTATTATTATTATTATTAGTATTATTATTATTATTATTATTAGTATTATTACTCTATTATTTATTTATTATTATTATTTAAATCGTTGTGTTGAATCAGCTAGAGATTTTCAATCAGCATGCTCAGATCGTTAGTCGAAATCTTCAGGTTCGTGGTGTGAAGACTTTGTAGGCCCACCGGCCGCTCCACTCTCTGAACTCCACTCGTCGTCGCTGGGCGACATGGTGTCATGTTCAAGCACTATTGCCTGCTTGTGACCCGACTAGGTCAGCAAAAGAGAGATCTCATTGCGCTTAATGGATGAAGGGCGCGATCTCAACTTCGTCTTGAGTTTTCGTCCGGGTGGTGGTACTAGGGTACTGGGCTACTGGTGGCACTGCCAGTGCCACTGACTGACAGACTGCCATGCCGCAGCGTGTTGATGATGACGGATCGTTGTCACCGCGGCGAGCCGAGGCGAGAAGAAGGCGTTACGCAGAACCTATGAGACTATGAGAAGCCATCAAGCCATCATGATGCACCTATTCGGCTGGTCGATGATGGCCCATACTATGGCTGAACTAAGATCTTTCCTGCTCGTCAGCAGTGCCGCGGCCGTGCAGCTTTCCAGTCGGTTTCCTCGCAACTTGTGCGAGCCCATGCGCCCATTGACGGTTAAGCAAATTCACTCAGTTAATTAAAAACATATATATATATATATATATATATATATATATGAATACTTATTTTAGCCTCCGTTCGAGGTACACTTCTGAAGTGGTCTTGGCCTGGCCTAAACCGGATATATATGTATATATATATATATATATATATATATAACAAACAGGCGGAGAAAGGTGCAAGGTTGAACAGTACTGCCGTGAGCGGCCTGCTTGATCGTTACTTCTGTAAAAGTTCCTGCGAGGTAAGTAGATATGTATCAGCAGCAGCACAAGAGAATCGGCAAATGTTCTACGGGATGGGCTGGGCCAACGACAAGATGTGCGCTTTGCGCAGGCCCGTGGGTTCTCTCGAGGTACATGATAACGTCTATCAGAGTGATAGTATCACAGAGGCGCGTATGTTCATGGCAGCCGTGACAATCGCTGTCATCATCATTACGGTGAGGCTACGGGGGTTCTCCCGTGATGCTGGTGTCTATATAGGTCTCATCTAATGAACTGCGAGGAAAAAATGCGAGGGAACGCCCCCGATAGCTTTTAAAGCAGTGACACGACCACACGTGTTCTGTGCGGCGAAGTAGGCAAGTTCTCAGTCAGCGCGCAGCGCGATGAAGGAGATGGATCTTCTGTAGCCTAAGCGGCAGTGTAAGTGTCGGTAGAGTAGAGTGAGGTGTATGTAGTAGAGCGTGAGATAGGTCGTCCCACTCTGCAATCGATAACATCACGAAGCATCATGAAGGGTCGCTGGCATACGTACATCGGTACTTCTTCTCAATGCGAAAGGCGGCACTAGACGGCCTGCTTCGATTGGCTAATGCACCCCCTCGAACACAGTCGTACATATGATGATATAAACTAGCCGGGTAAAGAAATATATATCTATATGATATTTTAATTACACATTTATTATATATATACACTAATATATATATATATATATATATATATATATATATATACTGATATTAGTGTATATATAATAAATGTGTAATTAAAAATATTATATAGATATATATTTCTTCTATATATATATATATATATATATATATATATATATATATATGTATATATATATATATTTGTCTTTGGAGTTTTTGACCATAGCTTGCTTGATGACACGCTTTGCAAAAGAATAATATTCACGATACACATTTGTTGTGAGACAGGTGTTCCTTACTAAGGTATTTGCTCAATAGATTTCATTTAATATGAATGTCTGACGTCAGATATAAGGCTAGAGTGTTACCACCATTGTTACTGGATTCTGGCGATGTGATGGTCTGAGCCTCACACTGAAGGAAGTTTTTGGTTTTGGTTTGTTAGATTCAGTACATCTAATAAATCTACGGCAAAAGATTTTCCAACGTTTTTGGCATTTCCTGTACGAGTCAAACGCCGTATGTACGTGAATTCGTAAGACACCTTTTGCCAATTGTACCAGTTGGATCTATTTGCATACTACTCTGCTGGAACATTTGCTCCACGATTCATATTTTTACCTATGCGCTACCGTGCGACAGGCATATGTTACAATTTGCTAGCGTTTAGTGTTGTGTAACCAAATTAAATTGTTACAGCGTGAAGCACAGTCCCTACGGAGAAAGCTACATGGGGATTATTTTAGTATGCCTGGAATCCATGATGGTTTGATCTGTGATGACAAAGTAATTAGATGTTAGCGATGGATCTGTGAAAAGTAAATGCATAAAAATAGCTACGATTTTGTCAATGGTAGCAGGGAACTTCTAATCGATTCTGTTAGCGGTGGATAAGACTTCATAAATTGTGCGATCGCTAAAAAGTTTTTTCTTAAATATATACTATGACTCCATGAGCACGCCTGGCCTATATAGATATTTGCAAATATATATATATATGAATATGCAAGTGGCAGCGCAAACGTGCCGAAATCCCGTGGCTGTTAAATGTCGCCACGAAGATAACGGTGGTGTCTTCTTTTCATTTGAGATGCGCTCCCTTCTTTGTGAATTGCTGTATTCCGGTCATACGTGTATGCCGGAAAAAAATGGCAGGGCAAATGCCTGTCTGTGTGTGTCGAAGGGTAAGAACTACAGATCGGAAGCTAAACGCAGACCTTCAGGCTTCGTCGTATGCTCTGGGAGGCTCATAGCAGAGAGAAGGTAAAAACGTTCTCATTGCAAATGGGGTATGGGGTTACGCTGGAGAGTGGAGGTATGACTTTGTCCGGATTGCAAGCGAGCGACGGCAGGATTTACGGCAGTGGAGCAAATAGATGGTGCGCACTTGCAGCAGAACCGGTGATTATTGCAGCTCTGAAGCTAGTGCGATACTCTAGTTAGCTGTAGAAGCAGTCGTTGTAGCAGTGCGATATAAAGTAGTGCTAGTGATGGTGGTAGAGGTAGTCGAATTGGAGCACTGGTGCAACGGAATAGTTCGTGTGGAAGTAGTTGCAAATGTGACGCAGCACCTCACAGAGTTAAAGTTGAGCTAGCGACTTCGACGACGACTACCATAGCTAAAGCAGAAGGAGAAGAAAAAACCAAAGATGAGGATGACGGAGGAGTATAGAGGATAGACGAGGAGAAACAAGAAACGAAAGTTATACAAAGCAGCTTCGCCGCGCTACGATGAAGCTCTGAAGTTGCAATGAAGCTGCTCGAGGTGTCTACCTATAAAAACGGCTATCGAAGAACGTCTGCTTGAGCGCGGATAGTCTAGCATCAATAGTCTATTCCGAAGAGAGCGCATCGCTGTCCGTCGTATATATATATATATATATATAATATATATATATATATATATATATATATATATATATATATATATATAGATGGATCATCGGAACGCCTATCAGAGAGAGAGGATTGTGATTGTGGCTGACACACATCTCGCAGTAGCAGGTCACTAGCAGTTCTAGTTCGTCCCGTATCTACAGCATTAGCCGCCTACAGAGCCATTGCCGTCGTATCCCCCCGGTTATGGGAGGAAACAGTTGTTGGAAACATTTGACCACTATTATCGAATAGATGTGTTCCTCCATATGCAATCATTTCAGCTAGCAGACTGAGTGCGGGAAGGCCAATACACAACTCGCATAAATGAGCATTTAAAAAACAAACGATTTAATGGTTTCCGGTTTACTTAACTTGGTGAACGCGAGTAGGAGTAGGTTATGATCGAGAAAAAAATAACGAACAAGTGGCACAGATAAAGGAATAGTGCATGATTAGTATTATTATTATTAGTACCTCCGGGCATGGCCGAAATGTGGCTGTCGCAAAGTAGATTGGCAATTGCGCTTAAGCGAGAAAGGCTTCCGTAAGGAAGTCTGCTGTGCACGGATAGCTAGAATCGTGCCGATGGCCTCGACACGACTCTTTTTTTGCGGCATTTGTTGCGTTGGTATTGAAGCGTCTAGCGGCGGACACGTTGCCGCAATGTGTCTCGACGAGGTGCTGCTATTGGAGTCATTCACTCGTGCTCTATTTCGTGAGCGAGACATCGTCATTGCAGGCATTTCTCCTGCCGGATCTGAGATCCCGAAGTCCCTGTGTTCCCATTCGTGTGCCCATTCGAAGTCACTGTGTAGTCGGAGTTGTGCGCCAACGATTGGTTGCACGCCGTTGAACTGAAGCTGCTGCCGCCTCCTCTGTGGTCGCTAATCGACGCTACGCGTGAGCGAAACGAAAAACATCACCCGCTCACTGAGCACACTGACGATACCTCGCAATGCTGCAGAGAAGTCGAGGCCAGACTGCCGATGACTCACTGCCTGAGAACGAAATGCGGACAGCAGTAGTGCAGGACAGCAATACCCACGCTGTGGCCAACAGCGGCTTTATCGTTACCAATATCTTCCGTGTGTCTTGCTTGACAATTCCGTCCAATTGAAAGTTGTACCATCGACTGAGAGACTTGTCTCTAACTCACGATACATTTTGTCAACCGATCACACCGCGAAGCGTGTGTCAACATTGGTCAGCATCTTCTCGTTAGGTTTCCGATCGTATTTTAATTCGTTGTGAAGTGGCCTTGTGTACAATGTGCGGTCCTCGTGCTTGACCCCATGTTCCTTCTCTCACGTCCTTTTCGATGAATCACAGAGATTCTGTATCTAATACCTTCGCGTAGTGGACTTCGGAGCATATCATGCAAAAATGCCTTAGTTGTACCTGTCCTTCCTGCATATATATATATATATATATATATACATATGCTGTTCAAACCGTATCGCGACTGTTGTGTTTTTTTCAAAAATTATTCATTTATTCATGAATATCTATTTTGTCCCCTTTAAAGTAATCCCCATGAGATATTATACACTTGTGCCAACGGTTTTTCCAATCTTCGAAGCACTTCAAAAAACCATTTTTTTTAACCTTGTTCAGCTCCTCCTTCGATGCCGTCTTTATCTCGTCAAGCGTAGCGTAACGTCGTCCTTTCATGGGCCTCTTCAGTTTAGGGAACAAGAAAAAATCACAGGGGGCCAGATCTGGGGAATACGGTGGCTGCGGCATCATTAGTGTGTTGTTTTTGGCCAAAAACTCGCGCACAAGCAACGATGTGTGAGCAGGGGCGTTATCGTGGTGCAAAAGCCAATTTTTGTTCTTCCACAAATCCGGGCGTTTTTGGCGGATTGCTTCGCGCAAATTGCGCATAACTTGCAGGTAATATTCCTTATTGACCGTTCTACCCTGTGGCAAGAACTCATGATGCACCACGCCCCTGCAATCGAAGAAAACTGTCAGCAAAACTTTCACATTCGACCGAACTTGGCGCGCTTTTTTCGGTCTTGGTTCGTGCGGCAGCTTCCATTGAGATGATTGAGCTTTGGTTTCCACGTCATAACCATAAACCCACGATTCGTCATTAGTTATGACCCTCTGGAGCAAATTTGGGTCGTCGCGGACAGAGTCCAACATCTCATTAGCAATGTTCATGCGATGCTGTTTTTGGTCGCAATTGAGCAATTTTGGTACGAATTTCGCGGCGACCCGTCTCATGCCCAAATCATTGATAAAAATCGAATGGCACGAGTCAATCGATATGTTTAGGTCCTCAGCAACTTCTCTAACGGTGATTCGACGATTGGCCAATACCATTTTCTCCACTTCATTAATTTTTTCGTCTGTTGTTGAAGTGCTCGGGCGTCCGGCACGCTCTTCGTCGTTCACATCTTCTCGGCCTTCTGAGAACATTTTGTACCACCGATAAACGTTGCTTCGGTCCAAGGTAGCTTCTCCGTATGCCACAGTCAACATTCGGAATGCATCCGCGCACTTAATTTCGTTTTTCACACAAAATTTGATACAGGTTCTTTGATCCATTTTTTTGAATAGGTAAAAATCGAAGACGATCCAAAACACGTGCAAGCAAAGCAGCTGTCAACAATTAAGTGAACATTCAAAATGGCCGAGCTTGTCGGCATAAGTGAGAGACATAAGTAACAACCTAACGCCACAAAAAAATCGAAATTCGAATATACGTAACCCGCGAAAAATTTTCCCCCCGCGATACTTTTTGAACAAACGGTATATATATATATATACATATATATATATATATATATATACATAGGGCATCAGCAGATCACGGGCAAGCGCCCAAATCGGAATAAGATGCGACCCAGATAGTGTAAACGCTAGTTGTACGTAGCAGTTACACTAGTTGTCGTGTGTAACTGTTGCCCTTTCTACATCGGCATTGGAGACGGAAACACACGGGAAGAAACGTCGTTGATCGAATTGCAGTAGTCGCGTAGGTGAGTCGCAAAAGTGGTACCTCACCATGATTAAGCGCATATATATATATACATATATATATATATATATATATATATATAATGTTTTTAATATAAATATATATAGCCTTTAGCCAAATATTAAAAATAATTTGCAAATATTTGCGTAACTGATATTGTAACGGAGTGCCAACTACTCATATTCAAAATGACAACGTATGGCTTGCCTTTTTAGGTTCTCGCACTCGAGAATATACACACGCACACACACACACATGTATACATATATATATATGTTTGTAGTGACTCCCACGTGTTCTGCGGGCATTTCCGTCTTACCGGTATGACGTTCAATGCGGCAAATATTTGGAGTTTTTGTGAATGAATGCAATGTTTGTGTAGATTTTTCGTTCCTCAGTCATTTGCCTACCCTGACAAAATGAACCATTTGAACGCTGTGAACACGAAACACAGTAATTATTTCTGTTACCTGTCATAGCTAGCATACACCTTTTAAGTAAATACTATAGCGTCGTCATGCTGAAGGCGCGTAAGGTTACTTTTTTCGGCATAAGCTTTGCTTTGAGAGCGTTGTGGAACACACCAGTACTGTTAGCGGGCTCTCGGCACGAAAGGTAACGTCGTTGCGATCCACTTAACTCATAAAGGACCTCATGTCAGTAACTGACCGTGCTGTATTCAGAAATATAACATATATATATATATATATATATATATATATATATATATATATATATATATATATATATATATATATATATATATATATTTATAGTGCAGTATCCCTTCATTAGCGGTGATTTCACCCCCTGCGCTCAAAAGTATCTTGCTGATTCCAAATTCTCTTCTGCATTATGTCGGTTACCAGGAAAGGCGCTCCCAGTCGCAGACGATTTTTTTAGTGCACCATGTGGTAAAAAGCTCACTCCAATGGCCGGCACCATTGAATTTGTTTTCGAAAAATCCAAAGTTACTTAGACATCATGGCTACTCATCTGCGGCTTGGGAAGGTCGCTTTACGCTGGCTGCGCCTACTCGACGTCTTTTGTACCACAGTTATTGCTTACACGGTCACAGGACACACAATGGCTGCCTTCAGCGGAGCAGCGACAGTCTAAAGACATTCTGATAAGTAATCGGCGCAATTAGCGCCACCATTCGTCACGTAGGAACGACGCGACGAACAGAAACACACTTTGCATACGTCCTCTCCCACCCTCCCTTGGCAGTTAAGCATTCACTATCAATCAAACAAATCCTTGTTTCCTTGCTCTCTGAGTTCATCTCTGAGGTTTTCTCTCTGCGTCGTTTTCTTTACTTCTTACTGCCGCCGTTTCTGTTTGTTCGTCATTTCCATCATAGTATGCTTTTTTTTATTACAGTTATCTCGTCCGGCATATCTAATTCGGCTGCAAACGTACGACGGTGGCACAGTATTCCACCCCCATGTGTTTGCCTACACGCTTCGTTTCTCACGACCCTCCCAACCAGCACGGCGAAGAAAGAATACAGATTTGACGTTGACGGGACGCCGAAGTTCGAAGCGTGTGTCTTCCTTCACACAAGACACAAGAGTTCACATTGGTGGTTGCAGCTGTGGTAATTGTAGCGGCGGCGGCGGCGGCAGGAACTGTAGTAGTTCGCGCGCAAGCAGCGTCAATTCTGAGCGTGTTGGCTCTCAGATCTCTCTTTGTCTTTGATCTTGCTCTCTTCCTCTCTCGTATTGTTCCTTCACAGAAGCGGGATAAAGGAAACGGTTAGAAGAAGACGGCCGAAAAAGTTAAACGCTACGTGCACGGACGTGCGCACGCGCACATCGACCCGCTGTTATTCGCAGGACGCAGGGTCGCCTTTGATGAAACTTCGACTACCACTACTACTATTGAAGCTACTACTACTACTATTGCAACTGCTACTACTACGACTACTAGTGTTCTCGTTACTATTGCCGAAGCTGCTTCTGTTTTTTCTCCTTTGCTGCCTTTTCTGCCCCGGCCTAAGATCATATCTTGCCGCGACAGGCGCACTTCACCTCGACGCCTCGTAAGCCTCAGACGCCCGAGGCACACACCGCCGATTGCTGCCAGCTGAGATATGACGCGGCGCGGCAGCGATAACGCGGCATGGCGGTCGGTGTTCGCTGGCAGTCGGTGTCCGCTGTGTGTGCGGTCGCGCGCGTTCGCAGGCGTTGCTAATGAAGTGCGAGATGCGAATTCACTGATTTGGCGGTTTCCTTCGTTTTGGGGTCGAGAGCGGGTGGTGTGCGGGTCTCTGTCTTGTCGACAGGTCGTTCACTTGAGCTGTAAACGCTGCTGCTGCTGCTCCCGCTGCTGCTACTGATGCTGCTGACGACGTCGTGTTCGACTGACCGCATCGGATGGACTTCACCGTCGTCGTCGCCACCGCTGCTACCGTCGCTGTCGTCGTTTTTGTCGTCCCTTCGGTAAACAATTGAAGTGCGGCTCTGCTGGGGCAGGCGGAGGGAGATGAAGTCGTCGATCCTCGAAGTCCGCCGAACACACCGAAGTCCGCCGAACACACTGAAGTCACCGAACCTGCCAGCGCTACCGAATGGGCAACCGCCACACTGCGCTGAATGGGTAGCTAGTTCCGACCGAATGGTGGGTGGTGGATGACGAGCTGGGGGAAACAAAGCTAAGTCAAGGCTCAAAGAGTGCTTTGTTTGCGGAACTGCAGTCAGACAGTCAGTCACTCGACGATCAAGTTTTTAGCCACCAAAAACGTACTGCCACGCACCGAAACCGAGTCCGAGACGGCTAAAGAAATCAACACATATATGCACATTACCGATAATTTTTTATTTACATCGCGTTTAGTCTGACTACACGTTTGATTTCTGAGAGAGAACGAACGAGAGTACGTGGCTCGGAAGCGAGCCCCAAACAATATCAGAGGTGGATCGTTTTTCGTAACGCTCAGAGCACAAATAATCACGCAGTTTTATGGCGTGCCCAACCACCACTTTAGATGGAAATTTCGGTCACACATAGCGGAGGCACGATAAGCGCCTCATAAATGAAAAGAAACCACACGGCCATCGCAATCCTGAACATTTCTAAACATTGAGACAACTACGGCGTTGGAGTTACATATAAAGGCAAGATAAGGCAACCAGCTGAGTTTTTTAACGGGGCTTCAAATGTAGGCACCTAACTAATGGCGAAACGCTCTAGCTTTCACAGAGATATAGCAATTCGGTCCGGGTAAGACGGAACAGGTAATTCAAGTGACGCAAGATTTGCCTACTCAAACACGAAAGCCAAATGTTTTGAGCATATCAACAACCCTTCCAACCTGTCTAAGTGCAGCCAGTGAGTGCCTGACTAAAACGACGATAGAGCAATCCTAAGCGAAAGTGTCGTACAGGCGTCGGCATGAGACGTTTGTTTTGTAGAAAGTATTACGTATTTTATTTAATAAAGTGACATTTATGCTGGCTATAAACTTGATCGTAATCCAGGCTCTCACCCTTGCGTAGTGTCGATATCAGCGTTTTGTTGCATTCTGATTTGCAATTTGCATTCAAGCAATGAACCTTCACGGTTTGTTTAAAAAGCATGAACGGAATCAATTATCTGTGACAGAGTTTCCGTAGCCCCGTCTAAATGAACTTAGCATTTTGGTACTGACATGCTATTTGTCACATTTATATTAGCAAATAAGTGTCCTAACGTGTGGTACCTGAGTGATTATCAGAATTGTAAACTATAGTGAACATTTTGAAGCGAAATCGTGCTGCAATTTCGCCATCACCGGTGCCACCAGTGAGGACGCCAGCAGAGTCGTAAGGGTCAGTTCTGGTTAGCGCAAAGGGTGTGGACCGGTGTGTCAAAAACAACGAGGGATGTCCTACGAATTAACACAGTGTGCGCAGTATAAGGTAGTGCTATAAACATAATCCAGGTAAGCCCAGAAGGTGATCAACGCACAGTTGAGAAGACGAGGCAGAAGATGGTCGAAGGATAAGCTAGAAACGGGGGCCGGGTAAAGAGTGGAAGTGGAGCATCTCTCATGCGACAACCTACAAGCAGTCGGAGGGCAGGAAGATCGTCTAGTTCTCCGGGATACGAGGATACAACAACGCCAACAGGACCTAAATATTACGCAGAGAGAGCAGCAGATCCAAGGCGGGGATGAGAATGAAATGAACAAAGGCGATCACTAGCTTGCCTACGGTTTTTGGACGGGTAGTTAGATAGTTAACATAGAAATATATAAAAGATGCGGGCCTTTGACTCACCGAGCAAGGGGGACGTTGTACTCAAACGAGGCAGATATCTAGAGGGTGGAAGAAAAGGAAGAAGTTTGATCAGAGGTTCCCCAGAGTGTTGAGTACGAAACGCGTACCCAGCCACGGAAAGAGCACGGCGAGAGGCTTAGCTGAGGCCTAGTTAATAGTAAAAGAGTAGCTTATAGTACGTAAAGAGGAGCAAAGTGCGTTGGCAGGTGCGCGAGGACAATTATTTTTTTTTTTTTTTTTTTATATAAGAACGTTTAATTAATAACATGTGCGATGACCATAACTTCTTTTGTTTTTCCGTAAGACTAATGCCCTTGTACGGTTTTGCACTGATACATCTAAGCATCATTGTCAAAGGAAGGAAAGATTGTGTGTAGACACACGTATCTCGTATGTCTCTACCTAATTATACCTATGGAAGCCAAAATTGTGACACATAATTTAAATTGTCAGAAGTTTCATATTTTGCTAACCCCAATAATAAATAAATAAGAAAACATTTTTTGTACCTATTTTATATATCTAGTGCGTTGTGGATGGAGCAGGAAAAAGTAGAAAAATTAAGACACGGATCCAGCAGGCGAGGCGTGTGGAGGAAAAGTTTGGAGTACTCAAAGAAGAGAACTCATGTTTTAGTTATCCGGATTTTTCGTGCCCCAAAATTCCACCAGTGATGTAAGACGCGACCAAAATACTTAGCACCGGAGTTTTATAAACAGAATTTCTGAGACGCGCAACTTTGACTCAGCATTGCATATTTCCACATTCCACATCGTAACTAAGGTCACCCACACATAGACACCATTTCAAAAACCATTCGTTGCTCTTTTTATCATCATCCATTACCACAATTCAGTCAGTACTAGTTTGATTCGCTGGTCGTGGGATTTTAGCTGTGATGTGAAGGTTTCCGCAGGCGGTAGAGGCATTGCCAGCAGATCCACATAGATGTTAAACTTTGTTTGCTTTCCCTATGCTACTGCGTAATAGCCTATCCCATTCTCAGACACACACACACACACACATTGTCTCCTAATCTTTCGTTGTCATCATCTCGACTGCGTTGTCTGGCCTATCTCTCGTGTTAAATATATCCTCGTATTAAATATATAGAACTCCTTTAGCGACGGGCTGTTGAACAATCAAGATGAATCACCGACCCACCCGTCTTAGGACTCTCGTGCACGTTGGACGTTGCAGAAGCAGACGGAGAGTGATATAACGATGAACTGTCGAGAGAGAGAAAAAACAATTGAGCAAGAGATAAACAGAGGGAAGACGGGAAGCGAGAAGACGGGAAGGAGTTGATAAGTCTGTCATAACTTACAATCTGCGTGCATTATAGTAAATTTGGCCAAGTGCCTCGAGTTAACGGGTAAGTCGATGGATCTACGTATAGACGAACGAACCGAACCAATGAAGTACGTCCAATTCTTTCCGCCTTCGCATTTACTCTCTGTTTCGTTGTCTCCCCCGTTTTGTTTGTTTGTGTTTGCTGTTGTTATTTGTGTGTGTTTTTTGTTATTTGTGTGTTTCTAAAAAGTCTAACGGACTGCCAGTAGCGACAGCGACGACGCTGACGACGAGACCTATGATTACGGAAACGAGAACGGCGAAACCTTAAGCCAACCAGCCCTAAGTGACGGAAGCGACTTCGGCTTCTGAAGCTCGTGAAGGAGTCTAGCCATGGTTGTTATCTTCCGTGGTGTCGCTAATTCGATCCCTGTTGTTCTTTGAGCAATGCTCATTGATAATAGATGATAACCCATACCGCTGAGAGTCAGCGGCCAAGCTATCACAAAGCCTGCTGGGGAAACCCTTGATATCTCATCATGTCCGGCCCTCGGTGCATTGAAGATATACCTCAGGCTAAGTTCCAAGCCCGTAGGGGACCGAGGATAGTCTAAAAGCATCCTCCTTATAAAAAATGTTTTTTAATTCTAGCTTGTGAAGGAATACCGCTCATAGCCAACAGCTAACGTCTACCCGGGAAAGAGTGCTATCGCAACAGAAACTAACAGAGCAAGGGAGACACAGATAGAAAGAGACAAAAATGTTTTAATGTTGGTCTTAACGAGTAGCCGACGTGCAAAAGGTAGAGCAGGAACGGCAAAATGATACGAAGGTTCAACAATTGTTAAAGGGCTGAAAATGAAGGAGCAACAAATTCTGTGTTAAAAACCAAGTCATATGCTCTAAAGTGGTGAAAATGTTACGACCTGCTTATGATGACTATGCAGTGTCCCGCAACACCGTGTATACGTGCTACCCAGCATTTCGCAACGGACGTGAAGCGATCAAGGTGACCCCCGTTCAAGGCAAGGTTCTCGACGTCAATAACAGAAGAAAACGTTGAAAAGATTTTGTTATGATATCGAGTTCAACAATCGCTGACTAACTAGCACGGACATAGCTAAGGAATTGGAAATATGTTGAGGAACTTGAACGATATTTTTTGCGACGGATGAGTGGCAGCGAAGGTAGTTGAAAAATGTTGGATTTTTGGAAAGGGGAGTCCAAAACTTAATCCTCCATTCCAGGGATAGAATCGATCAAAGCACCACCGAATCTAGCTCTGCGTAACTTTTTTTCTGTTCTAACGGACAAAAATTGCGACAATTCTTCGAGACTGTAGAGGCTGTAAAGAAAAAGTTGCAGAAGCAAATCAGCTTGTCTCAGAGAGACGCGTTTAAAAAATGTTTTGAAGAGTAGTAAAGGAGATGGCTCGAGTGCATTGCAGCAAACGGAAGCTAATTTTCGAGATAAACAAAAACACTTTGTAAGACTAAATAGATATTCTTGTTTTATAAATATGTATTATAACTTTTCGATCCGTCCCCGTATAAATATATATATATATATATATATATATATATATATATATATATATATACATAAGTAGTAGACGTCCATGATGATAAAAAACGCATTTTTGCCAGGACAAAAGTAGCAAGTACCCGCTACATTTGAGCAAGCAGTGTTCGCCGTCATAGTTTGTTGCCTGCCTTGTGTTTTGTGTCCTGTCGCCATCGTTGTCCTTGCCACAACAATACAATAATAACAGCAACCATGGTGACAGCAGCAGCAAAAGCAGTTCTGTGTTGACATAAGAACCGCAGAGCGGGACCGACCAGAGGTCAACAGAGTCTTCCCGGCAAATCATGGGCAAGACATCCCAGGACCGCGTGGAAGAGGCATAGGAAAACAAGAAAGATAGAGAGTGAATGAGTCAGTGAGAACTAGAGAGCAAGAAGTCGAGAGGGGAAGTTGAGTGTGAAATGAACCTTCGGACGTGCGCGCAAAAGGTTCTCCTGTTGTTGTCGCTACAACGAGCCTGCCAGGGGGTCCCCGTTTTTGCAGGCAATGACGTTGCGTTGCCGTCTGCGTTCTTCCAGTCGGACCTTGAACCGGCGCACCGACCGGGTGGCCTGAAGCACGCATGCACGCACGCGCGAACCAACGAGCCATCGCGCAGGACGCGCAGGCCTAGCTACATTAGCGAGAGCTACACACAGACCCGAAAAGACCATCAAGAAAGTAGCACCGACGACTCCCCGGGGCACCACCACCACCACCAGTACCAGTGAGGACACTCGCGCGGCGAATAAAATCCAGACACGCGCCCAGGCAACGACGGCGTAAAAGTCAGACTCGCACGCGCAGACGGTCAACGGTTAGAGCGGTCGATGGCCGTTGGCAAACCAACTGGCGACCACTGCGTGTCGGCGCCGTGCTACTTAAAAGAAGAAAGAAACACCCACGTCTGTTGCCGGAAACGCTTTGCAAATGCAAACGAAGCTTGGCACACGCCAACGTCTGGGGTGGCGCGCTCTGCTTGTCCCCCGCTCCCCACCTTCTATTTCTCGACGAACAAAAGTGGAAGGGACTCGCGAGCGGGACAACCACATTGCTCCTGTTTCGGTCGATTTGCTGGCCGCTCCTGGCGACGGTGGTGGGGGTGGTAGTTGTTGTACATGTTGTTGTTGTAGATGTTGTTGTTATTGTTGTTGCTGCGGTTGTTGTTGTTGTCGCTGTCCAGCAGAAGTCGGCAAAGGACATGCACGGTCGGTCGGTACATGCAAGGCAATGGAAAAGATTGCAAGCGACGATGAGTGTACCAACGCCGCCTTGGGGAGTCACTCGTGTGTTCTATCGCTCGGACGACGTCCAAAGGTGTGTATGTACGCGTTCGTCGTATTTGGGCAAATTTGGGAGCAGATGCAGAAGCTGCTGCCCCTACTGCTGCTGCTGCGGATGCGGGAACAAGCAGAAGGAATGGAGTAGGGGGGGCATAGAGGAACGGGGAAATGAAAAGGCAAAACGAGAGAAAACGAGGGAAGATAGAAAGAAGTGTAAAAGAAAGATAAAGCAAGAGAATAGAATAGCAGCGACCGGCAGGCAGCAAGACCGACAGGAACAAGCAAGCGCTGGTTTCTCGCAGCGGCCGTTGCCGCAAGTCGTCGGGCTCGTTGCCGCATGATTTAGTGTACGCCAAATTGGCCTTTGGGGACCTGACATTCCGCCACGTGTCTGGCTCGTTCAGGAGTTAGCACGAACACGAATAGGAGAGGAGACAGCAGAAGCTGCTCTTCCTCGTGTTAGTGCATGGCGCTGCTCTGGCGACCAAAGAAGGGGCCCGAGGAACGCAGCGAACATGAGGGGGGGGGGCGAGGGGTCGACCTCACTATAAGCCACTACCTGCCGTTCCCTGGCACCATTGCGCTCCTATCTCTTGCATTCCTTTTCCTTGTTCTCTCCCTCTCTCTCGCTGCCGTCCTCCCTCTAGAGACAAAGCGCTCGCGCGCTTTTGTCGCTAGATGGGGGGTGGGCCTTTGGCTCATTTCGTTCTGCTGGGCCGGATGTGTCGTCGGGCAGTTGCGTCCGACGCAAAGTTGTAATGGTCGCTAATGGCAGTGGTGATGATGATGATGACGTCCTAGTACTGTGGCTGCTGCTGGTGTCGTTAATGTTGTTGTTGTTGTTGGTGCTGTTGCAATTGTTGTCGGTGCCGTTGGCCATGTTGCTACTGTTGCCCCTATTGTTGTAATTGTTGTCGCTCTTATAATTGGCGCTGCTGTTGTGTTTTGTTGTTGTTGCAGCCGGGGGTGGTGGTAGTGATAGCAGTTGAGGTGTTGATATTAGAGGCGGCGGCGCATCGTTTACCAGACGAATGAAAGGCGGGCAGTGACTGTCAACAGCAAAAGACCAGCAGCGATAGTGCTAGCGGTAGCACTCTAGGAGACCTTGATGCCGCTGTTGTTGTTATTTTTGTTGTTGCTCTTGTTGTTCCTCTTGTTGTTGTTGGTGCAGGTATAGGTGTAGCTGTAGTAGTGTCGTACCAGTAGGTGCCTGTCAGTCTGGTTGGCTAGCCACCCACGAGCCGCCGTCGACTGCGCTAACCGGGCGCGCCAAGGGGAGCGTGGCCTCTTCGTCATTTCCATGGCCTGGGAGAACGAAGTGGGATCCTGAAATCCCAAGGCGAGGATTACGGGAGGGGCAACGCAAGCCCCGTAAGCAAGGATGCGCGCTTTGTCGAGGAAGCACCAAAGATAGAGGTGCAGTAGACAGTAAGAGAGGCAGAGAAAGAGACCAAAACGAAGTGGACGCGAGCATACACTGTGAGCCGCATTCTCGGCTAGGAGTCCGCCATACCGGACCGGTATATGGCGGTAGCATAGGCAAACTTTTGCTACCGTCGCCTTGCGAATACGGGGCGGACTGGACGGGTGGGTATCTCTGTGTGGCATTTTAACCATCATACATAGGGAGTAAACGCACGCGTCGCCAAATGTTCACACTTTGTCTGTGTCCGCCAAACTGGCCAACGCAGGTATGTTAAGCCTTAACGCCTGCGCGCTCGTACGAAGCGGCAACAAATCGGTGAGTGCTGCGTTTCTATCTAGTGTACTGTACCATACCGTTGGCTGTTAGTTGTCGTAGCTAACTGCACGCCTCTAACTAGCTGCAAGGTCAACAGGAGGATTATTATCCTGCGCCGGCGTGTACCGCATTCGTTGCATTCAATGACGAAAGTACGACGATTAAGATGTGAGCATTTAGACGATTAGAACTGGATCACCGGCTCATTCGATACTGTCGAGAATACATAAAGTAAGTAAAAGCTCATACAAGTGTTTGCTCCACTCCACTAATAGTTATTTACGCAAGGTCTGTCTGGAACATACGTAATAAAAAACCCTGACGTCTATTACACTGAGCTGATAGCAATGTAGAAACTGGCAAAAACGATAGCAGGTTATCTTACATATTTAATATATAAGAAGACGTTGATGTTTTCCGTACACTAGAGTGTCGTAAGAAATATTCTCTCTCCAAGTCTTTTAAAAAGTATTTGCTGTAGCTTGTTTGCAATATTGATATAAGCCGACAATCGGTAAAAAACAGTTTTTGATTCACACAGGAGCACTAACTATGCATTAATTGTTGTGTTTATACACACAAAATATACAACTTATTTAGTCCGCCCCCCCCCCCCCCCCCCCCCCCAAAAATAAACACAGGTGGAAGACATGCTGGCGTTATAGTGTCCTTGTAAACTTTACAGCTAAGATGCTGAAAGTTTGCCTGAATATATTGGAAACTATTATACTGACAGTAGTAAGTCGGAACAAACTGGAGGTTCAGGAACAATTGAAATTGTTCCCTACTTTCCCTACCTGAAGGCCGTGTTTTCGGCACAAGTTGCTCCAGGCATGTTGAAGATAGAGTTCGAAAATGCCTGCAATCATTTGACAGTGTCAAGGACCTATACAGGCTGTCGATGAAGGTTGCTGTTAGCATGTTTAACCTGAAGATTGCGCCCACCGCATCCTATGGCATCCAGGTGATTTGGCCTTATCTCTCAAGAGTGAACTCACGGGCGTTTGATCAACTCAAAGCCAGTTTCCTAAAGAGAGCACTGAACGTCCACCGCACTAGCCTGAATAGGTCAGTACACTTACTGGCGTTGTCGCCGTTATTCGTTGAGAACTTGCAGAGGATGTACAACCGACCGAAAACGACGGTGTTTAGAAAACGCGTCTTGGATTGGCAAAATAAACTGGCCGACATCGACCCATTGTACTATAAAACAAAAACAATGACGTCGGATTCGTAAAGAGCCTGCAGTTATGAGAACCGGCAACTAGTCACTAGATTTGCTGTTCACGGCTTCCACCTGAAGATCTGTGTGCGCGAGAAGTTTTATGAGGTCTCGCCTGAATGTATATGTGTAGACCAATACTTGGTCTATAAAACTGAAAGTAAATTACTCTGATAGTCCGGTTGCATAAGCATGAGCATATATATATATATATTTTTTTTAAAGTTTTTTTCCGTAAGGCTAATGCTTGTGTACGGTTTCTTTTAAGTCATAGCTGATTTTTAATCTGCTCCGGCATTGACCTTGTCTAAATTGGAAACCATGCAAACCATTTTAAGAGTGGCCGGTCTGGGTCTCGAACCCAGGCCTCCCGAATGGAAGGCTTTGCCTCTAAGCCATCTTGCTCGGTATATAATCAAGTATATCAAGTATATGCATTGTTGAACCAAAAAGTTAATGGAAATGTTTGTCTACGATTGAACACGCTCAGGCCGGCTACAGCGCTTGAAGGGGCCGTTTTTCCGAAGTGACAAAAACAGATATTTTGTAGATTTAAACGGCGGTACAGGTCGCTTTAGTGTGGCATGATAAACCCATCAAGTGACACTGGAGGAAAACGAGTGCCGTGTGGTGATGAAACACTCCTTCAAAGATTTAACCATTCACGGACGCGTCATCAGTCGCCGCTTTTCTGAAAAATCGGCTGCAAATCGTGTGAAATGCGGGGAAGCTTTTAGTGGACCAAAAAATTACATTGCGTCGAGTGTTAAATATGAAAAAATCGTCCGCTGACGACCTAATAATGGACTCTCTTGGACTCTCCCTCAGCACATACTCCGCTACAATTCGCTGTTGATGGCTCTGCTAGAATTAAACACTTTTTTTTTCAACAAGGTTGTTGGCTCTCCCGCTGCTGGTGCAGTGATAATGAGATAAATCATCCGCACCGAAATGTCTCGTTTGGAACCATAGCTCGTTTGATCTACTATAAGCTCAACGGGGCAACATTGCCCACCGCGCGGAATCTTGGTGTATTCATGTTAACAGGTTTTAAGTTTTCTGCACATTTCCTTTTTTAAATCAACATCTGTACGCGAGAGCACGCTATTCCGTTGTTTCGTCATCACGGACCTAAATGTGTATATTGGTCTGTATATGGCAGTTATGTTAATCATTATATTGCTCACCTGCACGAACCCCGCACTTGCGCAAACACATGGGTGTGATTAAAGGCGTTTAGAGAGACTTTGCAAAAAGGCTCTGTGTCGATGGTTTGGTATCGGGCCGAATGCTGTAAATCTTCCGTCGTTGTTGCACGGGTAGTATCGCAGCTTGTGAACGCCCCTTCTATTGAACGCTTCTTCGATGTGACATTGAACAATCATAGAAGCCAAATAACGCTTTTTACCATAAGGTATTGCAAGTATTGACATTTTCAGTAATATGTTTGCCTAGCGTGTAGCCAGAGAATCGCCCGATCGAATAAGGCGGCTTCGCAGGCTTTCTTACATCTCAGCCTTCTCGCACAGTTTTTCGGCGAATTAAGGCGCTTTCTATTCTATCCGAAAGATGCTAGCAGTATAAAATATATTGAGAATCGTTGGACCAAGTATGTTGAACTTCAGAAGAACAACCATATACTGAATATTAAGAACTGCGTGGTTTGTCCCGTTATTGCTTGTATTTCATGTTACGAACTTTTGATCCATCTTTAAAATATGCATAACCAAAAAGAGTGCTGGCGCAGATTTGCCAGGCTATGGAGTGTAGCCATCTCTTATATAATATCGCCCATCATCGGTATTGTCCATAGATGATCCATAATGATGAGTGGCCCTAAGATATCTGTGCGCCATTCAGGCAAGCACAATGCCCGTAGCTTCCATAGATACGCGCAGTGTCAGGCAGCGATTGGGCCGATCTATTTTCCATAGCGTATTACGAGAGCTATATGCAAGCATGTATACACACATCTATCTATACATCCACCCAAATGTTAATATGTATATGTTCTTCATTTTTTCGGACTAGCAACGTTGCAGCCACGGTTCTATTGCCTCCTCAGATACGTATTTATGCATGTTTTTCCCCTTCGTATCAAGGACAAGAAGCTAAGGTTCGATCATCTATCTCGGATCCCCGAGAATCCTTTATGGCACTTTGCGGAATAGAGTGCTAAGTTTAAGCTGCCGAACACGGCCAGCTGAACGGGGATGGGGAGTGTAGTCCTGACAAGACCTGACAAGCGCGCGACGCAAAAACCATGACGGACTACCATGGCACTAAGACGACACGCCAGCAGCAGCAGCAGAAAATGAATGGTTAGATGGCTTCATTGCGCAGTCCGGCGTAGTGGCGGTTTGTTGCGTGACACATGCGTCAACGTCTTGCGCGATACGCGAGCCCCGTCATCTTCTCTGTGTGTATGACGGGGCTCGCGGGCGTGAAAACATAAGGCAAGAAACACCCAACTTATATCGGCGGCTAGGAGAGCAGCATAGCGGAGATCGATCGTGTCGTGAGTCGCCAAGTGTGACTAATTCTATTGACAAGATGAAAAAGCCGGACGTAAAAATGCTCTATTTAGCTTCCTCGATAAGAGGACGAAAACGGCTGGGCGTTGTTGTTCTCTGAATTGTTTGACAGCTTTACGCTGTTTCGTGCGTTGTAAAAACAGGGCAAACACTGCAGCTCATAATAATAATAATAATAATAATAGTAATACGGTTCTAGACTCCAATTTTGACAATGCGGTGCCAAAATTGTTATCCGGTCACATTTTAGCTAAAGACAAAGTAGGACGCAAAAACGTCTTGTTTAGGGAAAAAAATTCAATTTATAAAAGTAATTATTCTGCCTTTTTTTTTCTCCTACATAGTTGTGCGATTTCTACGTTTGCGGAAGAACCAGTCAACGCATGATGGAACAGACTAAGCCGGCGTGTTCGGAAAATTCTGCACAACGGAAGACACTTCACTAGCTTGCGTAGCAAACAGCGAATAATCAGATTGAGCAAAGTCATAAAAAGTCGATATGTTGTAGTGTATATTACGGTGACGCTTTTTCGTGAAAAATCGTGAAAATGTTGTATTACGACCAAAAATGTATGTCCGAAATACCGGCCTCACGCAATAGCAAATATAATGCCCACCATTTTCGTACTAAAGTGATGGTGCTGCGTTACGCAGTTGACACGCAACTAAGCTTTTTCGATATTGTATTGAAAGTGAAGGCATGCATACTTGCATAGGGCGTGTGAGAAAGTTAGGTACATATTTTGAGGTTTGGTAGAACTCGGCAAGAGAATAATTTTTCCTAGTGGAAGGAGGGGGTGGAAACGTCTTGACAACATTTAACGGTTCTGAACGTGAAAACTTGCACGTAAGACATAACAACTATGATTGTCGAAAAAGCTTAGTTACTCGACAAATACGTAACGCAGCACCATCACTTTGGTACGAAAATGAAGGGCATTAAATTTGCTATTGCGTAAGAGTGGTCTTTTGGCGTACACTTTTGGTCGTAATGGATTTTTTACGATTTTTCATGAAAAAGCGTCAACTTAACATATCGATTTTTTATGACTTCCCTAAATCTGGTAATTCGCTTTTCGCTACACAATCTATCGTGTCTTACGTAGTGCAGAATTTTCCTCTGAACACGCCGGTATAATAGGTTCCGTCATGCGTTGACTAGTTCTCCCGCAAACGTTCGCACAACTGTGTAAGAGAAAAAGACAAACTACTTTTATAAACTTTACTCTCTCTGCTAAACAAGACGTTTCCGCGTTCTCCTTCCATTGGGAAAAATTGTCTTAATGCCGTGTTCTATCAAACCTCGAATTAAGTACATAAAGATATGAATGACCATGTATATATATATATATATATATATTATTAGTAGCAGGATTAGTGCGGCCAAACTGAAAAACAGCACACTTACCCACCGACAGTTTAAGGTCAAGTCCTTTGCACCATTCTGTAAATTTGTCCAGCGTTTCTTGAAAAGAAACGATATTATTTGCATTATGTAGAGGTGTATACATTTTTACATAGTCAGCATATATCTTTACCTGCACATGTTAAGGTATGATGTGCTTCAAAGACTCAGTATACAATATGTACATTAACGGCCCAAGTATGATACCCTGGGGACAACAAGATGTGACTTCTGCCGTTGATGATAGGCAATTATTAACTTTAACTTTACAAAGTCTATCCGACAAAAAGCCCTAATCCAATTAACTATAAGACCACCTATTCCGTATTGCAGCAGGGGTTTGAGTAGCTTTGAGTGTGTGGTTCTTTTGGAGGCAGATTTATAATCGAAGTACACACAGTCGAATGCTCTTGCATCATTTAGCTGGAGACACTAGTCATTTTGGGTTCCGAGCAGTTGTAAGAGAGTCGAGTAAGCGGGACAATACGCAAATTGTTCCCTCGAAATAAGACCTTGTGCATTTGCGTTTCGACAGATCTCCTCGGCGATTGCCTTCTCAAATAGTCTGCATGGGACGGAGATGAGTGATACTGGCCTTTTATTATTCGAATCGCTTTTTTCTCCGCGTTTGTGTACCGGAAATGCAATAACACACCGAAAGAGACTAGGTACAGTTTCTTCTTCCAGGGAGCGGCGGAAAATCATAGAAAGTGTAACGCATACGTCGTGGCCACACTTTCTATAAACAAAGGCCGGAATGCCGTCAGGGGTTGCGCTCCCCCAAGCCTGCGGAGATGCTTAAGGATGTTTTTAGGAGATGCGTCGACGTCGTTCACAACGCTCACATTTTCGGGCGTTGGTGTTGATACAGGTGGAGCGACGGGCGAGTTCCGCGTCTGCAGTTCCTCATACGTAGAATAGGTAGCTGCACAAACATTTCTGAGAATTTCTGCTTTCTCCTGGTCGTCAATGGCGATTGTGCCGTCGGGACTCCTAATCGTTCAGTTTGTTTACCACATAATTGGTAGTTACAGGTAATTTGCATGTCTTATAATTCACTGTTGCAACTAAGCAGGAAATCCACACGTTCCTGCAGTGATTGTGCGTCGATTGACGCGAATCATGTCAAGTGGTAGCGGTTGATGTTACATTCTCCACAAAATTTGCTTTTCTACACAACAGGGATTTGTTTGTAGAGGCTTTTTCCACTTACCTGTGAAGAACGCTGGTCCCTCTGAATACTTCTGCATTACAACATTAATATTTCTTTCCTCTCTAAACACTATGTATCGGTCCAAGGCATCTGCACTAAATGGTATTATCGATTGTGCGCTCGTAAGCCTCGAGGCGATGAGCGAAGTGAGCACTTTATACATCACGCTTGTTAGAGATGCCTCGGTATGATTTTGGGTCTGTAGCATCTCCTTTGCCCTTATATAAAGCTTGTAAGTAGCTTTTTCTCCACTCATCTGGTGTTTTATTCTCGCGTAGGCACATATTGTAAAGTTTCGTTCATGGGGACTCCTACTCGAGGCAAGACTGTCCTTAATCTTCATACACTTTTGCACGTATTTGTGGACAGCATTGGGAGCAGTCGACTGCATCTCCTCCTTAATTCGTTTCCTATGCAGCATTCTCTTATGTTTCTTTTGCAGCGCTGGACCGTTTTTCCGCGTGGCTTTATTCAGTTGGCGGTTTACCCGTTGAATGCCAGAGTTTAGCCTTCCATCGGTATCTGAAGCATACCAGCAAGAAGAACATGTAACTCACAAACGTATTGCACATGTCGTTCACGTTAGGGCAGGCTGAAAAGCACATGGTCCAGTTTGTCGCAGTCAGATTAGTGATCATCCCTTCGTAGTCACCTTTGTCATAGTCCCACTAGAAACTACAGGTGTCAGGGATGATCGAACCGCACAATATGTTAAATGTATTCATTTGGTGATCGCCGGCTATTGGCGGTGCTGATACAGAAATATTATCAGCTGAGTCATCATTTGCTAGGACGACGTCCAGTAAGTTCTGTCCACGAGTGGGAGCAGCGACAAGTTGCTTCAGGCCAGACTCACAACAAAACTGAAGAAATCTTTTCTGAATTGAGAGTGCACTGTAAGGCGATTCTTCGGCATGTCGTGATGATGTTATAGTACACCAACCAGACCAGCTTATCCTAGGTTGATTCAGATCGCCAGAAAGAACAACGCTTATGTAGTCAGTTACGATCTTCTGTAGATCAGCAAGTAGATTCTCCATTCCTATCGTCCGCTCAAGATGCGAGCCGGTCGGACTGAGATATGTACAGACAAGTCGGACTCTGTTCTCTAATAGTAACAAATCTGCCGCAAATAATTCAAAGAAAGTGTTGCTTAGGTTGACATTAGCGCAGGAGAGCTTAGACTTCACCAGCAGTACAAGGCCTCCACCTGTAGGTCCAACACGGTCCTTACGGAAGACTTCGTATCTTCCACAGGCAGCGAACTCAGCCGACGTTATCCTGTCGGTTCGCCAAATCTCACTAATGAACGCAATATCCGTCTTATCAGTTTCCATAAACACATGTCGACAGTCGATAGCTCCAGATGTGGGTAGTGATCGGGCGTTTATATGTAGATGTACATTTGAGTTCATTATTCACTTCACAAGTCGGTGCTTTATTTGAGTTCCATTGCATGTTCGTTACCAGGGTTGATGACCGCCGATGTTCTTTGTTCGTTTTATTCTTCTATGTAAAACTTAAGTAGCTTTATTCAGAAATGTTGCACTCTTGTGTGAGCTTTTTTTACCAACAAGTCATCGAGACAGCGTGGAATGACTGAAAGGCCCAATTCTCGAGAACTGGGATCTCCAGTCATTCCACGTGTGTCCCAGTGATATGCGCAATGTTATTCTTAATACGTTTGCTTATAATTCTTCTGATAGTTGTAACCACAATAAATAGATGCCCACACGCGAGTTTGGCCCTGCGGTCGAGCACACCAAAGGCTAGGGGAGTATTGCGCACACATCATACCTCCTTATGTTTCTGAGGAACATAGAGGAGTAGGTTTTTCCCCTATGTTCCTCAGATCTGCTGGTAGTGAATACCAGTGCTGGCGTTCGCGTGGTGAATGGCAACGACATTAACCACGCCGCTGACATGTGTGAATGCTAGCGGTGTGGCATTCACACATGCCACGCCGCCACAGGCTTCTGTGATTAGAGACGCCTGTAATAAACTTCACACCATACCTGGACAACTGGTTACACGAAAAATAGACCCGAAAGTAGGCTTATATTGGAAATGTACTACTATTTATGGGTTTACACAAGTATTTCGAGCCGTTATCCCACTCGGCATGCGTTTTGTAAAGATGTAACACAACATAAACCATCGAACAACATCTAACTGGCTTTGTGGAGAGTACCCGATAAGCTTAGTGAGCCGCCTTCAAATGGAGCACGACGATATATAATACATATAGTTATAACGGATAACGGTAATATTAAGCGGCGTTTGTTGTATGAGTTTGGTTTAAAGAACTGAACGATACGAAATTCGGCAATTTTTAAGGAACCGAAAATGGAGGAGCAACAATTATGTGCCAAATACGATGCTAAAAACCAAATCATGCATTTCAATGTGGCTGAAATATAACGAGCTGTTTATGGTAGCAACGTTCGTTCCAAAAATGTTATATTTGCAGAAAGTGAACGCCCGTCTAAAAATGTCCGATTTGAGCCTTTAGACTGAACAGATAATTATATATCACCAATATTATTTTGTCTGTTTTTTAACTGCAAATCATTTTTAACGAACGTTTTCCACCTCGCTCTGCGGTCAATAAGAAATTCTACTGCGAAATTTCCAGATGATTGCGCGAAAACGTCCGGCGCGTTACGACTTCAACGTGGACAGCCGTTGAATATAATTGGCTTGTTGTGGATATTCGGTATAAATACCGTGTTTAGAGGAGTTCACTTTAGCATATATATATATATATATATATATATATATATATATATATGTGAAGCCAGTCAAACATTTTTATAAAGTTCATTGTCCGTATAATACATTAGGTATATGTTACACACATCAACTAGCTAAGCCAATGCGCATTGTGACTGTCACGTGTCCGTTTCGATGAGGCGAGGGCGAGACCACTTCAGGGGTGTGCCCCGAACGGAGGCAGCGTTTCCACGTTATATGTCGAGGTAAAGGCGTTGTTTAAAAAAGGACGATGACCTGTTATTACCGGATGGCAGGTTTAACAAGGTCCCAACTTTGCGGATCAGCTGCTTGGTCCGAACGCCAGGGGCACCCAGGGTTTCAAACGCGAGAGGGCAAAATTCATGGGGATAGCCGATTGATGAGTATTTTCTCAACTTGTTAGTCTCCATAACAAGAACCATATATATATATATATATATATATGGTTCGTCTTTTTAATATTCATTTCGGGGTCACTGGTATGTGCCCAGATAATAACAACTCCAGATTCAGGCAACACAGCTCTTGTCTTCAGACGCTCCCGAGGATGAGCCCACTGCGCAGACGGTCAGTTGAGGTGGTATGGGCTAACTCATAATGACGTATGCCAGATCAAGTTCAAAACTGGTCATATCAATAAATCTGGGGCGGAGCGAGGGTGACTTTTCGTACAAAATAGCCCCAGCATTCACCTCCTGCGAAAAGGCAAGCGGATTCTAGTCACGAAATCAATACCTCAAAGCTTTTATTTATTTGCGTGCCATGGCCATTATACGGGCATTAGCGTATTTCCATAAATTCCACGCTCCAATTTCATCGGTCCGCTTATCCGCATCTCCTGGCCTGTCACACACCTTGTCGTAGACCATCTCAATTTAAATCCCAGCTAGTTTCATTCAGCGAGAGGCCTTATCCGAAGCGGCTCCTGCCGGCGCTGCTGACCCTCCTTGCGCTTCCTAGCCAATGTAACGCCTCACTGCCCCTAATGATCCAGGCCCCACCACCATCGATCTCCGACTGCTTTTCGAGCAGTCACTGGTAGGCCGGCTCTACTCACGATCAACCAGTCGATTGGGCCGGCTCTGTTTCTTCTTTGTTCTATACGATATTTTCCCATCGGGTGCGCGGTGAAGAAGTTTTCAGCGAAAACGCCGCACACTGAACTCGCCGCCGCCGCCGCCGTCGATGAAGGCTCCGAAGGCGCAGGCAACGCGGCGAGGTTGCGGTGAACACAACAGGTTTGAGCAGGATGCCAATGACGACGACGCTCGTGCAGAGAACACGAATGTAGATCCCCGTTCCCCGTTTGTCGCCAGCGTCAACTATGTCGCCGACGCATTGTTCCTCACGTGATTCTCGTCTTCAGTGCGCTACACGTTCCGCCAGGGTGCCGAATCGGATCGGATCGGATCGAAGAGCCTCGGCCCGCGGCTGCGGGACGTGGTGAAACGCAGCGAATGCGGCGAGCTGCCAGAGATACCCAGCGATCATAGGATAAGACGAACGCAGGTCGAATGTCTCGAACGCTGGCTCGAAGTCGAACGGGATCCAGTGTAACAGCAGCGTAACCCGATTCGACGCGCCACCGGTACACCGATGATTGTGACAAAGTCAAATTGATAAAGTAGAAGCGGCGCGCCGGCAATGGCTGAAAGAAACCGCTTCAACATCACGCGATGGTATGTCGTTGACAGCAGTTTCCTTCCCAGAGCATGCGAACCATCACACGCGGATAATAAAGATGTCCGCTGCTTTCTGCTGCCTCTGACAGTCGCAGTATAATTTCTGCGTGCATGTATTATAGAATAGAATAGAAAACGCCTTTATTTACCGAATAAAGGGTAAGAAGGAAAGCTAGGTAGGCAAGGACGCCCCCACACCTCCTTAATGTGCAATTCTCTGGCTACATTATTACTATTCATCGCCACTTTTTAAACATTTGCTTATTGCCAACCCTAGGGTCGCGTCGAAAACGAGCGCTATTCCCATATGCGTGTATGCGTGTATTGGGGCGAACTTAGTAATCTATATGATACTTTGGTCACCCATCGACGCAATTTGAAACTTGCCTTTTGTGTCGTATCATCTTGTAGGCTTGCTAAATACTCCGTTTTACCGATACGATGGTACTCTAACGCACGATCGAAAAAAAAATGTCCGTACTTTGTTTGCCGGAAATCGTTTTCAACTTGCGATGACGTGCTGTGTCGTTGACTGTATGGACAATTTGACGTTTACGAATGGCCTCGTTGGGCGCTTTTTTTTCAGACAGCGAAGCATTTGTATCGATATTATTACAACAGTATCCATGTCAGTAAATGTGGCTTTTCTACAAGTGATAATAAAATTCATGTTCTCATTAGTCTTTATGCAAAGGGCAAAGTTCACACACATCTGCAGGCTCCATGAACCGCCGAACGCGAACTACAATACAGCGACCATTTACAAAAGTAATTCGTCTGGAATTGATCCTATCCGTGCGGGCTATTCTATGTTACGCTTAACGCGCGTCAAAATCCTGAGCACTTCAGCACGCAGTTCAACCTATGGGCTAACTCAGGAAACGGAATCACAGACTATTTTATTAAGACTAATATTGCTGGCAAAGTATGACTGTGGTCATAGTTTTTTTAAAGATAGTATTACCTCTATAGTAACAAGTAACTCTGCTATTCCTAATCCGTACACATTTTATTACAATATTGTTATTGTCTCCAGTGCTGCTCACACATTATTTTAAAATTGGATATATTTTACAATAACAACAAAAACACCTATCTTGCGGGATTCGCAAACCGAATAATTGTCTTCTTAGAGACAAGGGGGAGAAGTTCGTTCGTTACTTCTAGATTCTTCTGCACTCAAATAGTGCCGCAAATGCCGCGAACCCCTTTGACCTTCAACAGTTCAACACCTTTCCTTGACGAATGAAAAGGCGAAAAAGCGTGAAGAAGGAACGAAACGAACTATTTTCTTTGTCGAAGATTGTCGAAACAGGGCTCGGGTTCTGTGATCACGCGCGACCTTTTGGAGCGGTGCCGGCCGTGTCCAAAACAGCGGCAACGTCATGTTCCGGGACCGTCGACGGACGTTCAGAGGAATCGTTTAGGTAGCCCAGCCACGTCTTGCCAGTGTTTGCAGTCCTGCCACGAAGTGGAAAAGAATGGGGACCTTTTGCACAGAGACCGCCGCACGATCAGGAACGAGGCCTCTACAGTCAGCTCTGGCGTGATGGTCACTATATACGATCGATGGATAGGCTTACAAAAATATTTTTTACAAACCTAAAATGCTATAAGATGCAGCTTAAAACCATTAGGTAATAACAACGAAAACACAATTAACGACGTTTGCACTTAATTCCGGGTGGCAATTGGTTGGTTCGAAGCTGGGCTCGCAAAGAAAATGTACGCGACTTTGGCCTAAAGTCGGCCTAAGATGTCCTTTAGTAAACTAGAATAAGAGATATGGCTTGGCGCTGGGCTTTAAGTTAGCGGACGCTGCCTCATAGGGTTAATGAAACTAATTGGCCACGCATGCTAAAATTGATCTCAGTTAGAATACAATATAACGCACCTAAGCTTGCATATTAAAGGTGGTCTAAGGGAAGAATTGTCTCGATTTTTAGCAAGAGATTGCTCACGTTTTAGTTTTGTAGAAACTTGTTAATATCCTTAGGGGCACCTATTTATAAAGACAAATATATATGTATATATATTTTTTTTGCCTTGTGGGCAGGTTTAAACATTGGTCAAAGGTTGTTAATGCCACCTCGTGGCAAGTTTCTGCCATGACGGGCTACGAGATTGTAAACTTACGTGAGTGTCATGGTTGATATTGTCGTTGTTGCCATGGTCGTTATAAATGTTGTTCTTGATATAGCTGCTGTTGGATCAAGTTGCTAGTCTGTCAATTTCAGTCGCTCTCTTAGCGGACAGACCGCAAATTCGCAGCGTCGTCTCCAAGTGCACGACAATGCGTGGGGGCGGGTACATAGAGAAAGCAGCGGGTAAATAGAGCAAAAGGAGAAGATGCAGGGTAAGAGCGGAAGAGAAAAGGACACAAGAAGGCTAAAGGAAGAGAAAGAAAGCATAGGAAAAAAAGGTTCGTACAGCGTCGAATACCGACGCCTCTTTCCTTTCATTTTCGGGTTGCTGCTGCTGCTTCTCTTTCTTATTGACGGAGAATTCCTCAATCTTCCAGCTCGAGATCTGCCGGCGCCCGGCCTTCCTTCTCGTGGATGGCCGGTAGGCCAGTGACGTCGTCGTAGATCGACTTTTTTATCGCGTTTTCTTCCGCCCATGCCTTTGGATTCTGTGGTCGACTGTTCTCGTGGTTCTTGGCTGTTGTTGTTGTTGCTGTCGTTGTCGTCGCCGTCATCGGTTGTTGTTGTCGAACTGGGCCGGGTGTGAGGCAAATTTTGAACGCTCGCGGAATTTTAAATCGTTGTTTTAGCGTTGGAACACACGTCGTCACCACCATCATGGCTGCCGGTCCGTTTAGCTCAAAGACGGAACTGCGGGAGAAATAAGAAAACGAGTTGAAAAACCAGACGTGCCGATGAAGAGACGGCACGGCAGGATTAGACGACAACGTCAGCGGCGACAAACGCAAAATGAGGGAATTCGTAGAGGGAGCTCGACGACGCAAAAGCGTGGCGCGAACAGGGTCCAGACAGCCACCAGGAGAGAAACAGAAGCATACTCAGATTGGGTGAAATCAGAATTGGGTGGGCTCTGGTTAGACCCGCTCGTGAGTGCGGTGCTTGGCTACCGACCGTCGAAGTTTTGTCGACGCCTTGCTTGCCTGAAGTGACTTACTCACTTAGTAAATCAAGTGGATCTACATAGACGATCATTACCATCTATAACTACATACAGCAAAGACATCAAGCTGTAATCCACAAGGACCAGGAGAAGAGATGATCGAGAGCGCCGGAGAGAAAGCAATATTCTAAATTCACGTTCAACTACTTCTCATGTCAGAGCAGGTGGAAATCGGTTTTTGGCCCCTCTCACAGTTTCTCGTGTCTCGTGCAGACTCTGCGCGTGAACTCATGTGCAAAGTTGGGCAAATTCACAGCCGTTTTGATGAATGGCATATGGCGTTCACAGTGTGCTAGTAACGCGAAACTTACACATCTAGTCATTGATAGGGAGAATAGGATGGGATGTGTCTCCTAGACTTTATTTTGAAATTGCTTCACTTTATCTCATGCTAAAATGGAGCAGCTTTTATATACGCAGTCCACAATTTTTTTTGTTTCTGATACAATTGTTTTGTGTGTAGTTGAATATTATGTCTGCTCTTGTTTTCAATGCTTCGCACGCTGTTGTACATCATCTAAAATGTAATTATGATTCTAATCACATCATCAGACAACCCAAACTGCGTATAATATACTTTTTGGCGGCTTCTCTAAGTTTAATAAAAACAACGTCGTTGTTACTCGAGCTAAGATTACACAGCATCATCACGTCACACGTAATAGGTAAATTTTGTTTTTTTGCAGTATTTAGACTCATGTGGATACGCGCAATACGCTTGAGGACAATGGCAAGTTGTTGGCAGTCAGGGAGGGAGGAGGAGAAGAAGGCGCCAAGTGTTTGAAAATGACCGGGATTCACTGACGACGGACATAGGTATTGCACTTTTGTATGGGTTTTTTCGTCGTTTCGGTCCTTCATAGGTAGGACGTAGTCGATAGCATTGTCGACACGCATCCGCAGTCACATTGTTGACCAGGCCGGTCAACAGCGACAGCGACGGCGTCAACTTGAAGCCAGTGTTGAAGTGCCGATGTGTTTAAGTCGTGCCTTGAAGCTGGCTTTGGCGGCGGCGGCGGTGGTGGAGATGGTGGCGCTAATGCTGTTGGCGGAGGTGACCCACTTTCGAAGGATTACATGCCAACAGCCACTCAACTCTCGAGGATTTGAGTGGGCTGCTGCTGTCCTTCATGTCGTCATCGCAGGCACTCGAACCCGCTACCTACCCATGATGGACCGCAGCCGCCGGCGCAGGTTCTTTCGCTGTTGTTGATCAACATACACTGTGGCGGCTGTGGTTGACGGGGGTGGTGCGAGACGACTGGTCAACACCCATCTAAGAAAAAAACTAACTTCTCCGCCGAGAAACAGAGATTGGTGATCGCTCTGAACTGAATCGAGAAAGACACATCGAAAAAAATATATATATATATATATATAGAAAAAGATGCAAAAGAAAAAAGACATATAAACATCGCTTGATATGAGAGAGAGAGAGAGAGAGGGAGAGAGAAAGAGGAGGGATATTGAAGGAAACTCTCTCGGACAGAGGTAGAAAACATGGCTTGCTTACTCGCAGAGGTCGAGTGGGCTCTCTCATATCTCGTCGCCTCGTTGTGGAATTGTCGCGGTGCAGGAATCGTGCGGAATTGAGTCGATGATGCACGCGAAAAGCCACAGAAGCGGAATCGTCGTCGTCGTCGATGATGATAATAATGATGATGATGATGTTGTTGATGTTGATAATGCTGTTGCTGCTGTTGTTGTCGTCGTAAGGATTTTCGTCGCCGTGGATCTTTGGCTAGAATCAAACTGGCAAACGCTTGCGACGGGAACGAAACCAACAAACCAGCAAGCATTGGCCGAGTGGGCGACTGAGCGCTTAAACCAACCGGTGGTTCCTCCTCGCTTCGTTGGATCATTGAACAGCGAATCCATGAATGAACGAATCAGTGAATGAATGGCTGAATCGATGAATGTGTGCGTACTAAGCTGCCTACTTACTTGGCGAGTCGTCAACAGCAGCAGCAGCAAGAGCGGCGGCGGCGATACTATCGAACCGGCATGCACGCACAGTCGTATATATATATATATATATATATATATATTTATATACTCTCCTATTCCCCCCGCACTCCGTGCGCCGTGTTCGACCAGTTATCGCCTTCTTCCTCAAGGCAGACAGGTCTGCGTCTCTGCAGACACGCTACGGAGCGAAAAAGGCGCGCGAAGAGAAACATCGAGAACGACAAAGAAAGAACGGACAGACAGAGAAAAAGAGATACAGCGATAAAATGTAAAGGAAAGACTCCAAACAAAAAATTGAGGCAGAGCTAAGGAAACGCGAGTCAACCGCGGGGCCACCTTCGATGTTTTAGACATATTTCATGTTTGTTGTTGGTGGTGGTGTTGTTGCTGTTGCTGTTATTGTTGTTGCTGCTGTTGTTGTTGTTGCTGCTGTTGTTGTTGTTGCTGCGTAGTGGCTGTGCGTGGCAATAATGCCGCGGGGTGGTCGTAATGCGCGCGGGGTGTTGGTAACGAACGGCCGAAGGTGACGCTTGCAATTTTGTCGTTCTCTTTCTTTCTGTTCTTCTACTTCTGCTTCTGCTCGTTTGATTTTTCGAATTTTCTGCCACTTCAGATTCGGCTCCTCCGGCGTTTTCCGAAGTCTTCCTTTTGATTTTATCTTCTTTTTCGTTTCTCTCTTCTCCTTCCTCTTCGCTGGCGATGGTGTCGCTTCGTCGTGTTGCTGATGCTGTCTTGAGAGTGTTGTGCCGGCATCTCACAATATGAGCATATATCTAATAACAATGGCCTCTTTCTCTCTCTCTCTCTCTCTCTCAACCCACCTCTGACACTCTCGCTCCCAGCCGGCGCACAGGGCGTTAATGCTACCCCCGACCTCTGTTGCTAGTACCCCTGCTACTAGCTACGACTCCGCGACGGCCAGATCTCGGCACGACTCCCAAGCAAAGCCGCTACAGTGCGCTAGAAAAGATGGTTCCCTTTGGGAAAAATAGTGAGAGGGAGTGAGAGAGAGAGAGAAAGAGCGCAAAAATAGATGGAGAAGAAATAGACGCACGAAATAGATGGAGAAGGAGATCGGAATCACGTCGTTCAGTTGTCACTCAGGAGATGAGGAAAGACCCTATGAGGAAAGTCGAATCAGGCAGTTAGAAGCTAGAAGCAAGCGACTTGGATGTTGTCCGCGTACGCGGCCACTGGGGATTATAAGGATTATCACATTTTACTGTTGACAATGATTATCACGATGAATATAATGATGATGATATCTAGGTGATGATGATGATGGTCCCCCATGATCATGGTCATGGCACACATGAGGATGATGATGATGATCATGTAACCATGACGATCATGATGGTGTGACACCCATGATCATCGTACGAATGTTGATGATGGTGACACCCTTGATCATGCGGATGATGGTGGTACCTATGATCATGCGGATGATAGTCGTACCCCCGATCATGATGATAGTGATAGTATCTATGGTCATGCTGATGCTATTGATCATGATGATGGTGATACTCATGATCATGATGATGATGATGATGATAATCACATCCATGATTGTGATGATGGTGATACCCATGGATATGATGAGGATGACCGCAGATCATGACAATCATGATACCGATAAGGATGCTAGCGCCGCCGATACCGATAGTCTATCACATGATATATATTTATATATATATATATATATATGTATATATATATATAGAGAGAGAGAGAGAGAGAGGAGGGAGGGAGGGAGGGAGGGAGGGAGAAAGAGATAGTTGGAATGATGATAAAGCGCGGACAGTCGAGCCTTACGAATAATAGTGGTCGTAGTAGTAGACTTCAGAGTGGTATCAGGTATGGCTTTCCCATACGATCCTTTCTCCTGCTTTCTCTATATCTCTCTCGCTTCTCGCTCTCTCCCTATTTTCGTCCACAGGATCGCGGCTATAGCAACGTGCAACGTGTTGCTGTTCCTGTTGTTGGTATTGTTGTTGGTAGTGTTGCTGATGTTGGTGTTGGTGTTGTTGATGTTCCTGTTGTTGTTGTTGTTGTTGTCGTTGTTGGCGCTGATAATCGCCTCCCTCACCCCAGTTCCGCGTCAGCCGGCCTACACAGCGGCGCTTCTTGCAGGACGCCTCCCGCACCCTACACTCGTATTAGCCACACTTCATTACGTCCATTCATCGGACGACACCGAGAGGAGGGCGCTTCAGGTACAATGTTCTATGCTCGGTCAGGGCGGCCGGCACCGCTAAAAAACAGGCCAACAACGACACCAACAGTCGAGGTGGAGAATGCACCACCGGCCTGCATGAAAGAAAAGAAGCGCTTGTCGAAAACAGATAGAGAACGCCGCCGGGCTCGGGGATCTCGGTTCCTTTCAGTGGATCGAGGCATTCATATATATATATATATATATATATATATATATATATTCTTTAAACGAGAGATCGAGTGTGGCCAAGTGGCGCTTGAAGGGTGTCGCCGGTACAAAGCGCCAACGACGACCATGATGATAATGAAGCTTTGGTGTACAGGGATGCTGTAAGTTGCTGCGCTTCGTGTTGTGGCAGCAGCAGCAGCAACACGAGATCGATGAAGATGCACGCATCAAGGCTCGGGCCAGTGGAGTGGAGCCCTTCAAACAGTGAAACCGCGTCCCAACGTCCCATTAGTAAGATTAGCAGTAATTGAAGCGAAGGTTGGAGACACCGAGATGAACCAGACCATCCATCCATCGCACCCGCTTTCAGACAAATTCAAGAACGTGCGCACACTGCCT
>QVRM01006304.1:357500-375969 GCA_003439945.1 Dermanyssus gallinae
CAAATCGATTTCAATCTGTTCATTTAAACCCTGTCCATCCGATACCGTCACGAGATGGAGGCCTCGAAGGGTTCCAAATACGATATCGAAGTTTACTGTACTAAACCGTTGACGACTGTACAGAAGATGTGGATGAGATGCATATGATAGTTTGTTGCGCGGCAACAAAGCACAAGTGACAATAAAAAATGTTTAAGCTACACATGTTTCATTACTTAAAGAGGGAGCTCTATAAGACTACAGGAAATGGAAGGCTGGCTAATAAAATCCGATTGATTTTTTGACGCTGACTGTAAATTGGGACATCGGTCCTCAATTTCCGCTGCAATTTTATGTGTTTTGTTGAGTAGCATCGCTTAGAGTTCGTAGTGTGATATGGAATGTGATAGTAGGAATGCAATATATGCTTACATAAATAAGTGTGAGTAGTCGTATTGCCGTTCAATTTCGCTGTTTACGCGGTAGGACTACACTATATAGAATACCTCTTGAGAACACCGTAGCCTGAGGCGCTTACGAAACGAGTTTTGTTCCCGGAAACGTTTTTAGCTATATTAGGCTCCCAAACCTATAAGCAGCAGGCAAGTTTAAGAACAACAAGTGCTTTCTACAGACGAACATTCAATTGAGGCATTTGTTATTAGATAAAACGACAATACAATTGTACTGAACCGCAGTTAACCTTCAGTCGCAGTGAAGCTGTCCACGATAGAAGTAATGTGAGCACTGATGTCAGCGTGAGGCGAAATGTATATTTTCAGATCGAGAGTGTTAGTAAACATCGGGAACATGATGTCATTATATTTTTTGTGGTTTCAATCAAGCACAACGTATTTGTTTCGTGAACAAGGTTTGCTATTTTCAGTACTATCAGCACGCGACTCCGTTGGCTGCTGACTGTACAATAACGTGGGATTCTTCAGAAAATGCAGAAAAGTAAGGCATCTAGTTAGCTGCATGACATAAATATACTTGCCACTGTGAGGCAAATGTTTGTCTCAGCCCAAAACAAACAATTAATACTATATAAACATGTCCCCTGCGGCACCCGGGAAAAATACTGCATATGCCTCACTGAGTTGGTCACTGAGGTCGAAAAAAACTTTTATTGAAGCGCTCCATTAACCATTCCAGTGTGCGGTATGCATACCTAGGTGTCTAAATTGAGAAAACAAAGAAAGAGTAAAGCTCGTTTAAAGGCGGGCTTTTGATCAACGGAGATGAAGTGCGCGTTCGAAAATACAGTCTAGTCCTGCGTCATTCATGGCGGCCGGGTGCATGTCGGCCGATGCGGGGTGAGACCACGTTGTGCTAGCTCGAAAAAGTGATTTCGAGTTAAGAGATGAATCAGCTTTTTGGCTAGGACCCTTTGGGGCGCATGGTTTCGAACAGTGCAATCGATAGGTTCGGTTTGTCGCTTGGGCTTAGGTCTTGAGTAGACGTTATTATACGTAACCGATAAAAGATAAATAGAGCCTCTAAATTAACCGAAAAAAAAGATAGATAAAAATAATTCCAAACTAATACCGATCGTGCGTTTATAGACTTCGCACTCGGGAAAATGAAGACAAAATCAGTTGGCGACTCGGAGTAAATCAGTGTCGGTAAATGTTTGGTTTGAGTCCTAGCCCTGTCTGTATCAGTAGTTGCCACGCTGGGGCCAATTGTAAATGCTCGTAAGGGTTCAGATCTTCTGAGCCGCATAATTGCGTCACAAGAATAATACGGAATTTCTAATATAAAGTCTCTCAACTCAGTTACAGTGTGGTTATGAGTTTATGTGCAAAGCAATGTGGAGGGGTCGTACAATCCCGGGCCTTCCTCTTAGAGCGTTTATATCATCGATGTTCTTAGTGTGCCCAAACGTGTTAATAACCGCCGTATGCGCATTCAGCACATGCAAACAGTAGTCAACAAATGTGCATGCCAGTTTACCAGTAAGGCAGGTCAATGTCATTGCGAGCAAATTGGCGGCGTTCTGCTGTCTCGCAATGGAGGTCGTGTCTAATATTTTTTCGTGACGTTGACCTGCTATACATAATTACCCGTTGAAAGTGAGTAATATAAAAACTTAAATGGCTTTATAATCAGATTTTAGGAAAGGGAGTTAACATCTGGCTACAAATGTCTTGGATCTTATTTACTTCCGTGGTAAGAACAAGGTCAAATATGGACACACACACACGCACACAAAGGCGTAATACGCAAAACGAATAAGCTTTAACAAGCCGCTATTTATGTAGAATTTTAAAATCTCAATTTGTCATGGTTAAGTGAAAATGTAACTTGGTTAAGTGAAAGCCAGCTTATTTTAGAAACACTGTACTCTACCACAGCTCACACGAGTCAACCAGATTGGCAGCGCATATCGAAAATTGCACGTACATTATTGGCAATGCACTTGAGATTCTGCTTAGCAATCTGCTTATCTCAGCCCTGCCATCAAATGCGGACTATCTGAGTTAAAAAAAAAAAATTACAGGTTGTCCAAACCACAGAGTTCAGTTTGGACAACCCGTTATTTTTTCTGTTATTCTATTATTAATAAGAGAATTATAATTTATCAATTAACAATCTTATTATATATTTTCAATAACAATCTTATTATATTTTTTCAATTAACAATATTATTATATTTTTTTTCAATTAACAATCTTATTTAACTCTATCAATTTATGTTATTCACCAATTACCAAGAGCAAATATATCGCTCAAAGTTTAATGTCATACATGATTTAAGCTAACTGTGTCCAGCTGTTCATGCTTATACGGAGTGAAATACAGCGATCCGCCTCTTGGCTCTTAACGAACAAATAACACTTGTAGTATCAGATTCCTTAATTTGATTCTGCGTTTATTTGCCATTTCTGCTTCTGTGTGTGTAAAACTGTGTGGGATTCACATTGCACTACATCTGTCACGTGTAAAGCCCATTAACGAAACGTGACATTGAGGTACTGAAAAAATGCAACGACATTTTTTATAAAAACGATCTATATTATTATATTTGAAAAACGATCATGTACTGAGAGACGTTCTACCGAGATGATTCCAGCTTGGTAGGGGTTTGGAAACGGCGACGTGCAGCACCAATGATGCCAAATTTTGAGAAATGACGCACTCTTTAGCATTTCGTTTAAACTACAAGTGACAGCGCGCTCTTTCGGCTTTATGATAGGTCTGCCAGCTCATATTATCATTCCCTCAACGTTGTACAACGTCGACTCTATAAAATTGATATTTCGATCGCACAATCATAGTTACCGGTGAAGTGGTTCGCGTTAGCTTTTTCAGGTCGAGCACATATGAGGAAGGTCATCGCTGTGATTTTGGTTACTCAGGCTTCGATTATAGCGCGTGCACTATCCAGAATAGAGTTTCCGTGTGATTTAGTGAGTGGGACATAACGATGAAGTTGAGTACTAACAAAGGTATTTTTATTATTGTTTACTGGGTTAGATCAGACCGTCCGTTGCATCCCACGGCAAGGCGATTTATGGACTCCATGCTTGAAACCACGCATATATCTGTACATATCAGATGCTTCTACAAAATTGTATATAAACTTATATTTGTTTAATGTTTCATCTGAACACTGAGCCATGTAACACTGTACCATACAGACGTAAAATGTACAATACATATGCGCCAAGCCGCTTTCCATAAGGTAAAGCGTTGTTCAGAGTCCTTCAGTGCCTACTATACTACGTTAAAGTATACGTGAAATTTCGTAAAATGATAGGCTTATGCATGTCAAACAGCTTTGTCCTAACACGTCGTCGCTTTTAGCGTGTGGTTATTTTTTAATTCAGTGATGACGCGACCCTTGACAAATTGCACAAAAGATGGTGTGGAAACAATGATGTCATCCGTATAGAAATGCTTTCTCAAACACTCAAGTCGTCCACAATTTTGCAATGGTTAAACAAAAATCGACGACCTCAATAGATAATTAAATGTTTAATAAAGTTCGGACTAGTAATCCACGGAAAAGACTGTCGGAAGCTTTTACGTTGGGTATAAACACTAAGTAAATTTGCCCTTTGCATCCGGAACAATTTTATTTCACCAGGGAATTCCGTGTCGCGTTTTAGGACCGACATCACAGCCAATTAGAGGCTAGGATGTGATGTTCCGCGCTATTTTATGGTTTTTCAAGACGTATTGAAGATGTTGCCCCATAAGAAGGGTATCACTCAACAACCACAAGCGGGGCGACTTTCATCTCTGAATCCTTCTATTTCCTCAGCATGCACTAGGTGGGCAGTGAAAGTAAGATTACTGCAAAGAGCTAATCTCCATGCAACAAAATCACGAGCTGGCCCGAATATAAACGCATTCCTTATATTATTGTATCATAGCAGTTTATAATCAGTTTACAAGTACAAATAACACATTTTAATGGAAAACCTATAATCGGCTAGCCTATCTTTATCGGTGTGGCCTAGGGGGCTAGTGCGCTAGCCATAGTTGTCATCTATCGGGATTTCGCTGGACTAATCCCCGTTTTTGATCGTATTTGCTTTGAGCGATGCTCATTAGGAACTTGATATATTATGCCGCTAAAAGTCAGCGATCAAGCGCAATGACTGTTAGGAAAACTTTAAATATTTTAACAAGTCCGGCCCTCGGTGCATTGATAATATGTCTCTTGCCGATTCGTAGCCCGTCTGGAACGGTGGACAGTCTAGAAAACAACCTCGTTAAAAACGTTTTAATTGTAGTCCATCTTTCACACTGATCATTTACAAAATAATTTTAAAAGAACGTGTGTCGCTGACGCCACTAGCAAAATTGAAATGTTTAGGTTGATTATGTTTAAGTTTCTTAGATGTGCAGTGATACATTTGGAAAATCAAAATGTAATGTCAGTTGTACAGAGCACATATATATGGGACGCTATGGGACAGCTTGTCTGTCTCCATCTTAATGTCAGATCGAGTTTCCAGTACAGCAACCCTTGGTCAACTTATATTTACTAGCAGTGTTAAAAATGTCGCCAAATACACGCTCTTTCACTACAAGCTTTCTGATATGCTGGTTATGCATTCGTCAACTTGGAGTTGTGAACAAAACCTTCAAAGCAAAATTATGTATTACACTAGTGGCATCAAATATACTCGATGAGCACAACGGCAGGACACATCGCATTAAAAACGTTTCGCGGGATAAAGAGGATAAAACTTGCATATCAATTGGTAAAACTAACTAGAATTAGTATTTTCATTCTATCTCATACACTACAATAGTGTTCCCGTGTTCGTCACTTCGGCATGTCCATTTCTATTATAATACACGTCTATCAATCTTTCACTAAGCTACACGATGGAATCATGCTGACAAATCGCGTCGTCATATAATTATCGGGTTTGACTGGAGAATGCTGGAGATTATGGTTTGTGTCTTAGAGACCGCACCTGCGCGCACACGTGAGGTGTTAGTTCAGACAAGATCGGGACCGAACGCTTTATTCCTTCGTGCGTCACGAATAACCCCGAGAACCTCCACACTACTAATAGGTGACTCTAGAGAAGATACTAAAGCCCTCTCGGATTCCTTATCGTAAAGTGAAGTACGCTCTCTGGTTATTGTGGTGGATTGTGGTGTTCGATGGACAACTGCAGCAGATCCGCCATCTTGGTCGTGCAGAAACGAAGGATTCGGCTAAGAGAAAGAGTAAGAGTAAACAATAAAGAGACGCCAAAGAGATGATGTTTCATTCCGATCCAGGCAGTCAACGGGCGAACGTTGGTGTGATTATCAATCGGTATAAGTGCGTTACAACTATGAATTCCATAGTTGGCCCATAGTACTATTAGCCGAAGATCTGGCAGGCCTGGAGTGAATTTTAAGAAAGATTGCGGTTTTCAGACAATCAAAAACTCGGAGTTTTAGTCGGTAACGCCGGTAGTCGTGCGGCGAGTCCGACACTGTTCAGCCAACATCTAAAGATGGTCTTCGTTCGTGCGTAAAGCATTTCTTTCCTTCTAAAAAGCAAGTACGTTACAACGCTCTACTAAAGCTAGGTACAGCAATTCCACAGTCATAGTAAACACGTTCACTGTTTATTTTTAATATTATCTTTATCAGTTGGTAACGTTCGCTGAATGCCTCCTAGTCAGCCCGAGCTAATGCCTCCGCTGATCCAACTTCCAAGCCAAGCTGAGGCGATTCAGGAGAGCAATGTTTCCATGAGTGAGTTCGAGGTTTTCTGGATACGCTTAAAGACTCCAATCATCGCGTTCATGGCGTCGATTGAGGTAGGAGGTATATGATCCTCGACAATGGCCAGCCCGTGCACGAAGGGCGGGAACACAGTGATCTGGGTGATGCTTAATGCAAAACTTGCAATCTCAGACTGCAATTTTTCAAGGAGGTCCGTCAGGACTTTAAAACGTGCGCTGCCCTGTTGACCGGGGGGTGGGGGTATGGCACACGGAAAAGACATTGCACAATAAACACATACATTTTCTATAATCAGTTACACATTTACTAGCAAGTACACCTGCATCTATCGAATTGGATTTACCTTAGCCCACATTCGAAAATCATAAAAATATCTATTGGAAAATAAGCATGTATTGCACTGGAATCGAACCCACGACAGGTTTCGTTAGGTCGCCATCTTCACTCTGTCTCATATATATATATATATATATAGATATATATAAATACATAAAAGTACTAAACTAATATTATAAGAGAGCGTAACAAATCACGTTTTGATTTACTGACGTAGTCTCCAAAATATCGAAGCGATAGAAATATTTAGAAGAAGAAATAGTTCATCTAATAGAGCGGTTACCTAGAGAAAATTTTCTATTTATTCTAACATGTCATTTTCTTTGACAAATAATTTGCATATTACGAACTCCACAGTGGCCTGCCAGAACGTAATTACACTTTTCTCTAGGCAAATAGATAAGTCTAGCTCAGGACGTACAGAAAATGTTTATATGTATGTATGTATATATATATATATATGTGATCTAACTATTTGTCTGTAACGTAAATACCAAATTTAAATTCGAAGACACATCTAGAGATCGCTGATCACCACCACTATTCAGTCTAAACTACAAAAATATATATACCTGGGCTTTGCCAAATCTGCTTTGAAGAAACTCCTTGATTTCACTCTCCGGATGCGGCTCCAGCATGTTGATTTCGTACAAGTCATTCCGAAGTTTAGGGCCTATCAGGGGGATTTGGCCTAATGTAGCGCTGAAATATAAAGATTACAGTAATATTCATTATTCGACTGACAATCGCTATTCGTAACTAAATTAGGGCGTTAGGGTATCTGAATTAAGTATTTGAATTAGTGTCAGTAGCAATTCATAAATGTATATATATATATATATATATATATATATATATATATATATATATATATATATATATATATATATATATATATATATATATATATATATGGTTTATTTCGCAATAACATTGCATTTTAAGATGGTACATAATTACAATACAATTCATTCATTTTATACAATTTGAACACTTCAGCGACCGTCCCACCGGGCGAAAAAGTGCAAAGACCGCCGATGCTTCTGGCAGCTCGCTGCGTGGTATTTACGATATTGATCACCATTTTGGTGAAACCCTTATCTTCTTTATAAAGTTCGAATCTACACGATGGTCAAGCACGAAAACGTCAGTCCACTTTCACCCGTTGTAGGGACAAAACTAAATCAGTCGTGCGGCTCTCGACGTAGTGTATCCACGAGAAGGGCTTAAGGTACTTATATTCTCTAATTGACTAACTCTAGTTTAATGCAAGTACCGCCCGCCCGCCTCTACCTGATCGAGTGGCTTTTAAGATGTGGATCTATACTGTCTCCACAGCTAGCTATATGTATACATATGTATAGAGTAGGTTGTATATATATATATATATATATATATATATACATGTGTATACGTGTAGAATAATTGGCTGTTCAATGGGCTGCTTACTTGAATAGACTCTGCATGCCAACCCGAACAAGGCGGGGATAGACCGAGTCTTTCCTAACGACGAGGGAGTCTTGAAAGTGAGCCAGACCATCGGCGATCATCTTAAGCGGTTCAACGATGCCAGTAACCGCAACCCTCATACTGCTGCCGCCTGAAGTACATGTGCGGAGAATGAAAGAGCAAATATTCACAGACCACAATTAACATGACGAAAACAACGACGAAAATGATGGTTAATGATTGACGTGCGTAGCTGCGCGCTTAGATACAAATAATGGGTAGATTAGTAGTAGTAGTAGTAGTAGTAGTTTTATTAACCAATGATTGGTTTACGAATATACATCATAGACATCGCATCTCCAGAGTTGGGTCAGCGAAATTGTGCTTTTACAACGCTCAAGGTGATATAGATCACACGGACAGCCACAAAGTTTACAACAACGATAGCAGAAACAACTTCATTTTATTGAACTCGTAACGGGGTTAACAATTGTCCCCTAGCGAACGTGACGACAAACTGCATCAGCCCTAGGTCCAGGCCTGGTGTAGACCACCTGGACATGGAGGTGCCAAGCACCGCCGTGGCGTTTCCACGTTGTATATCCAATGATAGCCTTTGCCGAAAAAAATCACCAGCGCGTGGGTCCCCCGTAGCCAATCTGAGACACTTGCATATCTTAGTAATAACTCCCTCAGTAATTTAACCTGGGCCCTCTAAGGTCTCAAAGGCAAAAGGTCGATGGTCCATAGAGTCTCCAATATGTGCATACTTCCGACACTTATATCTTTCCGCATGCGAAACAGCATAACCAGCCTGGGTAGCGCCGTGACTGACCATTGAAGGTGCTAAAGAGTCAGTCACGGTAGCGTCTCAGACAAGTGTCTTCCCACCTTCAAAAGCTGTTAGGGTCATCCCATCAGGTCGACGAGAGTCGTCTGTGTACAAGCCTGCGGGTTCGAGAACACAAGGGTAGCCGGAAAACCTTAGAGCACGGGCTAGGGTATCATTTAACGCAGCATGTTTCGTCCTACGGCCTAAACTGCGGATGCAAGATAAGCCATGGTGACCAAGAGGTGAGACCTTTTCGCCACAGCTGCACTCATGTTCCTCGACTAGAGGGACTCCAAGGCGGAGGCCAACGCAGATCCTGACGACAAAGTCATCTAAGAGAGTTCCAACGGGAGCACTCGGTAGGGCATTGAGCCATGCACCAGCACCACTAGATGAAACTGCTCGAAGCTGTGCTTATTCCACCTCGTCTTCTGTTGAATTACAAAGATTGGCGAGTCGTATATCCTCCAACGGCGCGGTCCAGCTTGCAAAGTTTACATATACACTCCGGCGATAGATAAAATAAAGATTTAAATTAGGCAAATCTGTCCGCCACATATACTCGTATATAATCTAGCTAATAATTACGTTTTCGTAGCAATAGTAGCAGTGCAATTGTAACTAGCATGTGCGGTAGCAGGCAGAACAAAGGCAGAAATACTAAGCTTTCCAAAACGACAACAAGTGACCGCAAGAACAGCAACATGAGTACAACAAGAGAGTGATATCAATAACGCTAATAGTCACCGTAACAATACAAATAACAATTACAATAATAATGACAACAACAACAGCAACAACGACATAACAGCAGTAAAAGCAACAGCAACGACATAAACAGCAACAAAAGCAATAATAACTACATAAACAGCAGCAAATGCAACAACAGCAACAAAAGCAACATTTTGAGACTCACTTACCGAGCGGTCGGAATTCTGTGGAATAAATGGCAGTGTTTAGCAAATATGCGCCATTAAACGGTAGATGTCGCTTGACCGCCAACAGCAAGAACGCAGAGCGAATGCGGATAACCCACAATCCGCTCGCTGATCAACCTGCTAGGGAAGCGTATGTTTTAAGGTCATCAGAGATAAGCTCCTCTTCTTAATTTACGCAAAAATAACGCATAATCAATATACATTTACACATCGAAAATGAATAACCGTTTCTAATCCGTTAAGCGAGTTGTTATTATTCGGCGTTTGTAGTGCAAATCTGAATAGGTCGTAAAGCTACGTTTGAGCTGAAAAATGTATTACCATGACTGCGTAGTACATACTTTTATTCTTGCTCTGCTTGACCCGCTCTTTTTCGCTTTCCACGAAGTTATTGTAGATACTCACTGGAACATAACACATAATATTCAACGTATCACGTATATATTATTGCAAATTAAACAAATATCATTAATTCTTCTTGAATTAACTAATGCTCTAATAATATATACAAGTTATTTCAAGAATACATATATATATATATATATATATATATTTTTTTTAGTAGGAGTTTTTTCTATCCCCATGATTCTCGCGTTCCCTTCTTTCTTTTCTTTTAGCAAGTTTCCGTTGCTCTCCTGATTGACTGCCTTTCCCAGCTCGGGCTAGATGTAGAGTCCCACAGCGCTGTTGTCCCTTGCCGAATGACTCCTTTGAAAGGATTTACTGAGGTCTTGCACTTTCAACAACGATCGCAAGTAGTCTTGTGTTACTGCTAACTGAGGCAGCCGTGCATCCCCCTGCATTCGCTGAGCCCGCGTCAACTAGTTAAATTTTCTAGCTGCTGCAGAATCTCCCCCTCCCCCTCCGCTTAATTGGAAGCCGACTAGTGAAGACTTGGTACTCAACGTCCTGAGTATACGATAGCCATTGTCATACACAAGTGGCTTTGGTTTCAATTGCCCGTTCTTCTTCCATGAAGGCCACTTTAAAATTGGTTTTCATGGGTTCCAATTTAGACATGGTAAATAACAAAGTGGATTATATTCGGTCATGATCGGACCAAAAACAGGGGATACAGATGTCTCAATAGAAAGAGATGGTGCATTACTATACAATTCTTTCATTATGACATTATGAACCGCCTCTGGAGGCCGCCACCTTGTCCTCGACGTCGGACTGCAGTAGCACAGTCAAGCTTGGTTGTTTCAGCTTGTGTCTTTTTTTAAACTGACTTGCCTGTTTGTTGGTGTTCCTCGTCTTTTTTTTTGTCTCTTCTTACTTCCATTTTAAGTCTTCTGGTCGCTATGGTCGCTAAATTATCTTTTGCCTTCGCTCTCGTCGAAGCGGTAGTCGTATTTTTGTTCTGTGTCTTCTCCCGCTGTTTCAGTCCCTAAATTTCTGTTGCTGAGGGGCTTTATATGTATGCTGCATAAGTGCTGCTGGAGAGTCTGTGTACAAAGAAACTAACCTTGCAAGACAGCTGATATTCCAAACTGTTAAACCGTTAAAAACACTGATTGTAAACCTGTAGGCCGATTACACTGCATGAGGACAGGTGTTTATCCCCACCCCGCTGTTCAAAATTGGCACTAGTCCCGACACCTAAGTCGAAACGCATTATATATTGCACATTGTCTCTAAGGTGTTTAAAGTGTGTCCTGGAAGGCTTACTAAATGCGGTTACGGAGTTTCATTGCTCAATTCGTTTAGGATTTTAGGTTCTCACATTTTTCCTTGGTTTTTCGCAGAGCGAAGTTCACACTCCATCGCTCAGGGTGACTGCTAGCAGCCGGCGTATGTACACACTTACAAATATAAACGTATATATGCATATATAGGACATACTTACGCGGGTCGTTTTTGTTGATTAGTGGATTACCATCCGGTTTTCCTAAAAGATTGGAAAACTTTACTAGGACTTCGCTAACATTACAAGCAATCCTTAATTAGGCCTGCTTAGCCCACTATGTAGATGCATACACATTGAGCATTTGATAATTAGCCTGGCTAATGTATAATATTGGCAGAATAATTATTCTTGCTAACTTGGTATTTAGCTATAGCTACCTTCATTGGTAATTCAATGATTATGCATGTTATAATTATGATATAGCGGCATGTGCAACTTTGCAACGGACTATTAAACAAAAAAAAAAAAAAAAAATATATATATATATATATATAGAAACTTACCTGTGTCATTCTGTTTTTTATTTAGGATGTCAAAGGGGTTACCTGAAAAACAATTAAACCATTGAGTAGAAAACGTCTAGGTGTGTATCGCATATATATTTTTTATCATATTTCGCCAGTTGGGGGGTGATACAGAGAGCACGATTACACAAATTCGATAATAATTTGCAACATAGACCCTTCTAGTAATTAGTGGTCATCGCTCTAGTGTCATAAAAAAAAACGCCAATTAACGACCGCAAACCTATATTCCCACTTAGCAGGATTATTGTCAAAAACCTCGGTTCTCGGTGAGACATAAGTTATTCTGAGATCTTTCTCAGACAGAGCTCGATCGGTATGTTTAAATGAAAAAAGCTGAGAGCGACGTCAGGCCACAACCGATGCGGCTCTGGGATACTATGAAATGACAGAATGCCCTTGCAAGCTCTTTCTTCAATGTGTTTGGTAAAGTTCAATCGTTGCGTTGGTATGAAAAAGCCTACCTCAGCGGCGAAATTTCATCGCTTATGTTTTTGATCTAATTATCACTAGGCGATTATTGTTCATGCCGTATGTAACAAAAAGACGCCTCAAAGTCTACGAAGACAGCAAGGAAAAAGTTTTGTTTTTCTGATTTGCAAATGCCGTTTTCTTTCTCATATATATATATATATATATATATATATATATATATATATATATATATATCAGACGGCGAATACAGCCAGCATTGTAAACAGGGATATACTAACGTCATGACGAATGAATAAAAATGTGTGGAGGCGCGTCGACAATGAGGTGTACGGCACGTATAATCAATTGCACAGATTGAAACTGTCTAATTTAGCGCAAATATTGAATATTGTCTTTAGATAGTGAGGGTCTAATTTTATAACTTAAGTATAAAATAAAAGACGTGGCGAATAAAACTATAGAGGCATCCAACAAACAGTTTGATGGTCGTGAGGGTTACTGTAGAAGCATTCTCGTTCTACCGTCGAAGCATTCGAGAGAAGTGTAAAAAAAAACCGGCTTTATTATTATTATTATTATTATTATTATTATTATTATTATTATTATTATTATTATTATTATTATTATATAAAGTGCGTGTACTAAAATTTGTCATAGTCATACATGTAGAACGTTACTAAGCCCTAATTAGGTAAGTACAATTTGGATTTGCATGCGTTTATTTGGCTATTCTCCCACTAAGCAAGCAAATAAATTATGAGCGGGCCAGGGCCTTTGGAGTTACGGATCCCTCGATTCTTAGGTTACTAAAGCGTCCATGAAAATTGTCATAGTTGAAGATTGTCACCTTGAAGATTGGCGTAGAACGGATTTGTTATACTGCTCAAAGAGTGTCTATATTACGAACAACATAAGCCTTTTTTTTAATGGTGAAGCCTCTCAGCATTAATATGGGGGATTACGGGAATTGTGATGTACATGCGTCACAACAGCCAGTGACTAGTGTGGGACTCACAAACCCACTAACACCCCCCCCCCCCCCCCCACCCCCAGAGAACGGTAACTGCTAGGCATTGTTTCGTATCGAACAACATAAGCCGTCACGCTGTAAGTGCACCTGCATTGCAGAAACCCCAGGAACATGTTTTAAGCCCTCTTTTATTTAGCCAGATGGGTTCTCGATACAGGAGAGAAATATGCTAGTTTGGGGGAACATAGGGGCGAACGTAAGGGGTCGTTGACAAAGTTGACGATGAAATAACAAAGAAGAGTACTAACAAAGCACACCCTTTGTAATGTGGAGAATAAGCCTTAGTAGAGACTTAAAAAAAGACAAATAGCGTATAAAACAATGCGTATTAATAAACGCTACGCAACCACGCATCAATAAACGTTACGCGTAATTTATCTTTGCCTTAACAGGTAAAGCAAATCGAGAAATTAATCCAGTTAACAAATGAAGGCAGCAGTCCAGTTGTCGCTAGCCTCACACATCAACAAATACGAATCGCTTTGAATGTGCCTTTCGAGGGTCTATTCTTGAATGTATCATTTTTTTTTCTTTATGAAGGCTATTCAAACAGTCCAGTAAGCTACTGTATGTATACCTTAAAAATCTTACCTGACTGGTTCCACTTTTCGCCAAAGCCTTCGAACAGACCAACTGAAAAATAAACAATGCACGCAGATAAACCCAATTTGCTGCATTCAGACATAAGAGGTCAAATGCGCTTACTTAATAATAAGCCAGTGCGCGTTGTATATGTTATGTTCATTGCGGTGCATAGAAATCCCGTGATTACCTTGTAAATAACTGAACATGTTCCTTTCTGGCACACTTTAAGTGGAATATTTACTGTGTTCCTTATTTACAAGGCATATAAATGTGTATATGGCGTACATAAATGTATTTTTTATTGTCGATTTAGTTAAGAAGTAGTAGTTTAGTAACGTAGTAAACACATAGTTTCAAATCTGCATAAAATAGGTGTTTATTATATATATATATATATATATATATATATATATATATATATATATATATATTATATCTGTACAGCAAAGATGGTGTACAATTCTAACACTTAGGGCTACAATCATTAACGCCGATTCCCTACCACCAAACATGGAAAGGGAGCTGTATACTTATGAATAAACCACAGAAATAACTAACGAGTGGAAACTTTAGTGTAGATGAGTAACTAAAATGCGGTTCGTACGGACACTACTGCAGGAAACTCGTCTGCAAGTGTGGGTCGATAGTGTAGGACTCCAGCCCACTAAAGTTCAGTCATCTTTCCATCCTTCGACCGACTGGGAATTGAATTTGAGCAGAGAGTAAGGCACTTGCGGAATGAAAAGATAGATGACGACGAAACAGCGGGAAATGTTGGAAATGGAGCGAGCGCTAGATGTGATCCGGAGGTTGGCCATGGGCAACCTTGCGAATCTCGAAAGATGGTAGGCGGACTCCAAAAACAAGATTGAAGACGGAGAGCATGTAACAAGAAGCGAGCACCTTTCTAACGAATTGCATTGCTAAATATTAAGGGTGGTAGAATACGGGGTAAGTGGGAGGAATTGTACAGGCTAATAGAAAAGAAAGAAAAAGAAGTAATAGACTGAACACAAGTTATGTGAGGCGGAAGTTCTACTGGGGTTTAATAGATACAATTTGCATGGACCAAATAGAAAAACGGGGAGAGGAGAAAATAGGTCCGGAAGAGTAGGCCTATTTGTAAAGAAAAAAAAGAGTACTAATCTAGGGAAGTGATGGGACTAAAAATGCAACACTTGGTGGTGGCTGAATAATAAAGGGCTATACGGGGCGCCGATCAATTCATAAGGGAAAGGTAGAGCATTGTACTGCAGATTAGCAAAGGCGGTTGCAAGTAATGATGGAACAGGAGCTGTGTGTCGTGGAGACATAAACGCCCACACTCATCAGTTGAACAGAATGCAGGATATAGAAGGAAAAATGCTTTTAAAATGGGTATGAACGATAGGATTGAATATACCAAATTTAGTTAAAATATTGATTGGAAACAACACGTATAGTCAGGGGAATGGAAAGTCATGTGTAGAATCTAATATGGCTAAAGAAAAATACGAGAATAGGTATGGATAAATTTAGATGAAAATAAACAGCTAGTAGGGGATACTATACATATTTAATTAGATGATTCAAAATTTATCTTTCAGTAACATAAACATACTACACATGTGCTCGGTCAAGCCAGCTTATGCAATCGCAAAAATTCACTGCCGGAAAGGAGAGAAGAGACTCGACCCGCAATCTTCTAAAATTACAGGAACAGGCTAGCAATTGAAAATTCAGGGACAAATGAACTTACGAGGGGAACGGAAGGCAAGCAAATATTCCAAAACCCCCAGAGGAGCCCTTAATGAGTTTGTGCATACACATATGTGCTACACATGCAACACGACTTTTAGGTGAAAGCTGGGAGCTCCTATGGCTACGAATGCACTAAAGGAAAAAATACTCTGTGAAAACTCAGAGAGTCAGATTTCCTTGTGAATTTAAGTACGGTTTGCAGGTGTTGGGATAAAACACGTCGGATGGTAGCGGAGTCCGTAAGTGACCCCGACTAAGTCGTTCGAGTGGCACTCTCCACTTCTCCTGATAGCCCATATTACTGTTCTATAGAGGTCTGGGCCATCAGAAAGTTAAGTGGAGAGGAAAGGTGCGTTTAGTGGGGATGGGTCTTAGCGTACTAAAATCCATCTGATGGGTGAGCCCCACACTGCTCCAGAAGGGAAGTGCAATATTTCCGATTACATACTTGCAGTGATATTACGTAACAACATTTAACCCTTTTACAAACAAAAAAAATATATATACATATATATAATGTGTATGCTCAAGCTATACCTACTTGAACTTGGCTAGTATACTTTGTCTGACTCTGGAGAAGTGTGGTCGCGCTTTATCATACAGCTAAGTTAAACCATCCGTGAGAAGCCCAGGCCGTTTCCTCGTGATAAAGTAACGTAGCCTGAGGAGTGTCTTACATTGTACGTCACTCTTAATGTTTTTTTCCGTGCTAGAGGAATTTGACGGACTTTGAACGTCGAAAAATACGGTGAGCATCATCTGGCCTGCTGAGCCACAGCTTTTTGCCATCTACCTAGCGGTTTACCATCCAGTATACCTACAATTTTTTTTTTTTTAATAATGAATGTTGTTATAAATGCCAACACGGTAGCCTTAGTTTATGAGAGATGTTTAAAACAACCGATAGACTTGCTTAGCCCTTTATATAGATGACAACATAGGAGCATTTCATGGCAAGCCTGACGAATGTGCAACACCATTAGCAGTTCCAGTAGCCGCTTAAGCGTAGCTAAAAGTTTAATTTTTTTTCTTGTTTATATATAAGATACACGATTATGAATATTATTAGCCAAGTAAATGAGTGCAATTTGAATTTACATGTGCCCAATTGGTCACGCTAAACAAACTATTTATAAGCCTAAATCTGACTACACCATTTAAACTGATGGATCGCTGGATTATTAGGTTATTGGACCGGGCAAAAAATGTCCTAGCAATTCGCATTTTGTAAGTTGACGCATAGCGGATTTGTAACATTGCTCGAAACACGGGAGTCTATATTACGAACGATATCAGCCGTCACGTTTTACCTGGGCACCTGAACTACAGGAACCTCAGAAACGTATTTTAGAGTTCTCCTAATAATTTTTTATATTTGGCCAGATGAGACTCCGAGATAGGAGAGAAATATGTGAGCTTGGGATGAACAAGCCGCTAACGTGAACGTCAGGGTTCGTTAGTCGAATGAAGTAACGCAAAACTGCATTAATAAGGCGTACAACTTGGATAATGTGGAGGCTAAACCTTGGTTATATAGAGGTTGGAAAATTATAAATCTGCATAACGTTATACGATTCATTTTTGCCTTAACAGAAGAGGAAATCGACGAATGTAGTTGTCCCTCGCACAGACCGAGAAATGCGTATCGCTTAGTAAGTTAATGTCTACATATATTGCCCCAAGCAGGCTGTGCACATGTTCTTACATCACAAAGCTATATCTTGCTACACAAAAATGTATATATATATATATATATATATATATATATATATATATATATATATATATATATATATATATATAAATATTTATGTATATATATATATATATAAACTTAAATTTCTTACCTGAATTATTCCGCTTTTCGCCGAAGCCTTCAAATAGATTAACTGAAAACATTAAACGATGTACGCAGGTAAGATCTATCTGCCGCTTTAGCAAAAACATAACAGGATAAGTGCGCTTTCTCGTTTATAAGCCACCGCACAGTATATGTGTAATGTCTATTATTGGGCCTAGAAGTAGGTTATTATTTTTTAGATTTCAAATAACCAGAAATGTTCTATTCGGACATACTCCAAATGCCACACTCACTGGTTTTTATTTATTTATATGGCATATACATGTATATGCCATGTAAATAAGAACTATATGCCGGATATTAATTATTGCAAACTGTACTGTAATATGAATTAATGATAAATAAATACGCATTGGTGTGGCAAACATATATATTACGGTTTATTAACACCCAGGCTAGGTAAATTATAAACAGCTTTTGATTGAACTGTTGGACATGCTGCGGCGTGGTATGTGCTACACTGTCCTAAGCATCTTGTGCATCTGCAACGCTTCTGAGGATCGTGGAATACTTCTGTGCTGCATAACACGTGGTAAACCCGTGGGCTGCAAACGCCGTCGTTAAATATCTACTTTTGTATCCGGCTGCTCGCCAGGTCGCAATTCTCATATCTACGGTATATGCCTACGTCCATTTCCTTCAAGTAGTCCACTTCATAGTGTAGGCCTTTCATCTACTTTTTTCCGTCCGCTTGCCCTAGATAAACTCCATTGTAGTCGCAGTTGTTCCTACTTGTTCCTTTGTCATTACAGTCCTTCCCCTAAGACATACATTATTCTGTTCATCTCCACAAGAGTTGGCTAACCCCAACACCCGTATCATGAAGAAAATCTAGCTTTATTTAGTAAATGTAGACCTGCTTC
>QVRM01006305.1:0-40000 GCA_003439945.1 Dermanyssus gallinae
TAGACGTGTTACATAGATTTCTAGGTAAAGCATAACTCAGACAGTTTAAAAGAACGGTGATAGGTCGGATGTCGCGAACTACATACATGTTATCCAGTGCTCAATGTATTGTGGCGCTTTTAAAGCAGTACTGTTGTCCCATTGTGTGTTTATTCTTTTACTTACACTCTCGAGATGGCTCAGGAAAACCGCTCCGAGCGGTGTGCTCCAGGGCGGCTGCGCCTTGCCAAATGTATGTTGTACACTCGATTAGTAAAGACTATAATTATACAAATAACACAGTTTTTAGGTGCCTGGCTGAAAAATGAATGGTCAGCAAGCTCGTGTACTGCTATCCCGTAGAAGAGTTTTAAAAAAAACAGTATTTCCAAATTCAACTGCAGCTTATTTGCCTGGTGCAATACATATTATTTCACATTTGCTAAATTTGATTAGCTCTAGAATAGATAGTTAAGTTAGGCCTACAGGTCGTACCTTGCTGGAGTCTGGCCGACCTTTAAAAACCCTAAACTCACTAAACAAATGGATATAAGGCAAAGTCCGCAGCTAGGCGACCCACGATACTGCTAGACGAGGGTGACGATGCAGCAGCCGCCTGTAGCAAAGCACTGCTCTCAATAGGAGCATCGAGAAACCCCACAGAACGACTGACAGATATGACTAAAGCACCCCACTGAACTACTAGACAGCATCCCACCGCCAATGCCAGAGGCCCAGACACCCCTACGGCTTAACAAAAAATTATCTACGAGGCAATCACGATCTCAAGTGCAAGTAGAACAGGCTATGGCCGCGGCATCTCCGCAGACTTCTGCTAATACAAAATAGAAGGAGCTGTATTTATAGCCGTAAATGTCCTACAACAAATTTGCCTGCTGGTTTTTGGTAATTAGAAGCTTGCTATCGCGATATCATCCGATAGATGATTCCGCTCAATTCACCCAGTTTCCTGGCGACGTTAGTAAAAATCAAGTAAGTGATTGATTGCAGCTTTAAGAGAAAAATAATTGCCTTCCACCCAGCATTCCGAGCTATAAGAGCACACGGGATGACATTCCTAGGATCCTCAGTTGGTCCGCTGGCCGCGCGGCCCGAGTTCATAGTCAAACTACTCGAGCTTTGCGCGAAGTTGAAAGGGCTCCGTTTAATAAACTCTTATTCCACCTACTACCTCCTCACACTCTATTTGGGACAGCAAAGATAAGCCACCTTCTCCGTAGCTTCTACCTGGAGTGAAAAAAGGTTATTTTTGAAGAACTAGACGCTACGATGGGAACTACTCTTACGGAGTGTGCATACCTCAAGATAGCGCACGTCAGCTATACTTAAACAGCCCTTTTCCTAAAACACGACGTGGCTATTAGTGGCTACGCCCTAAACACATCTGAAGAAATAGTCTGTCAATTCAACCTTCTGGAGATTCGACTTGCATTTGAAAACGCCAAGAGCCAGGTCGAGTTGAGATTACGGGCCTCATTCGGTTCCACACAAACAATAAGCCTCGACAACAGGATGTATTGGCATCGTAATAATACTGAGATTCTAAGACCCGCTTAGCAGGAATCTGTATCACTCTTGACTAGAAGGTTAGATTACGGGCGGTACCCTGTGAAAGAGCCAAACAGCTCCAGGCGATCTTCTAGTCGACTTTCAGCACACATTTGAGCATTAGATTAACCAATATACAGAGATGGCTAGGCGGACCCTTAGGAAGCCTACGCCCAACCGTGTACCAGTAGGTTTTCTTAGATGCAACGGAAAGTGCCCCGACGGTCTCGCTCTTGTCTCATTCCCGAGCTGAGTGTCTTTGTGTGCGACGCAACGACAGCTGACATATTGGCGCCGTAACATATGAGAGCGAGTGCGGAGGCGGAAGATTCAGTCTTCATTAAAGCCGAAGGGCTCAACACGCCTAAATACACACAAATGGAAGCATTCGTCTTTGAAACTCTTAGATATTTCGACCAGGAAGCATGGACACACCTTGAACACATTTTTTCAAGAGGGTTGAACTCGTCACGGGCGACAAACGGGCACCTCACTTTTTACTGCAACACCTTTTACTGGCAGCAACCCAGAAAAGAAGCCGGAACGATGGATTTCGTGCGTCGAGCGTGTCGTACACACACTATACATAACAAACACCTAAATGAATAACGTTTTTCTTTAAAAGTGTATATATATATATATATATATTTATATATATATATATATATATATATACACATATATATATATATATATATATATATATATTTACATTATATATATATATATATATATATATATATATATATATATATATATATAAATATAAATATATACGTCGTTTTTCTGTGTGTATGCATGCTCGTATCGGAAATGCCATCTTGTTGAAGTGAAGCCAGAGTTCAAGTATGTGGCGAACATGCACGGCAATGAGGTGGTCGGTCGCGAGATGCTGCTAGCGTTGGCCTACGACTTATGCGAGCGCTTCAGAGCCGGCGAACGTTTAATTCGTTTACTCATACAGATAACCAGAATTCATCTCCTGGCCACCATGAATCCCGACGGTTACGATGTGGCCTCCGCCGTCTTTTCGTCAAAGGTTGGAATCGAATCAATTCACGTTTTTCGTAATGGTGTTGACGCTTTCCACATTTTATCTCAGCTATGTATATATTTATATATATATATATATATACGCTTGACTGATAAGCCATAGGACTTTTGGGTTCCCTTGAGGCTAGTGGCGTGATTGGTCTCCAGTCTTGTAGGATAATTCACAGAGATAGATTCTAATATATTAAACTTAAACACTGGATTTTCTATTCGTCGCATGACCTTACACAGCAACACAGGTCAGGCAATACTTATTAAAAGTTAAACTCAGTGTGAAAAAACGGCGAGATTAAACCTTAAGAAGCAGATCGAACAAGCCAACGAGGTTCTGAGTGTTTGATATGGAACGTGCTTGGCCGGTGATTGTGGCAAGGCTTACTGGCACTTCGTAGCTACAAAGGTACATGACGTTTTTACAGCCGTTGTAACACTGCATATTTGTATCGGTATTTATTTCACCATAATATATATAAGTAGCCCACTGAATCATATTTCACAATGCGTTACAACGTGAGAGTAGTCTCACAATATTTCGTCAACCGTTTGGGAACCCATTGGGATGTTCTGCACTTATCGTTAGACACTACCGATGGAACGACGCTATTTGGCCAAGTTGCATACGGAAGTAGACTAGCGTGGAGTCAAACGAATGCGTGAACTCCCGCATTTGTACCGTAGAACATTACTTAATGTGTGAATATTTAAAATTCTCTTTTCAACGTTATAAATACGAACGTAAGGGGTGATCTTTCTATTCGCTCACACATTCGAGATGTGCGCATTATCTATACGGCTATTATTATTATTGTTATTATTATTATTATTATTATTATTATTATTATTATTACTATTCAACCAAGCAACTTCAAACTGTTAGCAGTTCACATAGTAAGTTTTGTGTGATCTGCATGAAGCGACACACGCGAGTGGATCCGTGTGGAGAGTATGGACGGACAAACGCCAACTGCGTCGACCTCAACCGCGACTTCCCCGACCTCGTCAAAGTCTTCCACGACATCAGCTTGGCAGATCCAACGGCTGCGAATGATCATCTCGCTGGCTTTGAACCGCCCAGTCAGGCAAGCATTAGTTGTAGCAATGCCCCGCGCGATGCGCATTGACATAATGTGAGCAATGCAAAACTGCGTGTTTAACCCGCGAACACATTTTCACAACCTAACCTCTCTAAATCTTAGCCAATTAAGCTGCTTCACTCTAAATTGTTTTTTTTTTTTGCAGCGAAATATGTGCTATGATTTGAGTATATATATATATATATATATATATATATATATATATATATATATATATATATATATATATATATAATGTCGTTCATTCAATCTGAAATGCATTTTAGCGGTCTGCTCTTCGTATCAGGCATGCGCTCAAACGTGGAAGTAGGTATGCGTAAAACTCGGTGATTTAAGATGGTACGAAAGTGCGTTTTTGACTATCCTCGTTCCTCAATACGCGCTATTTCAAAGATGAAGCAGCAGTCCATCTTCGATTATTTTCGGAAGAACATATGTTCACCGTGGATACGAGAACTCATTGCAGTATCAACAATTGGCTTGCCCACAACCCAGGAGAAGCTCGGCCCCGTTGTCGGAGAAACCATAATTCTACCTTATGGGCACTTCTTAAATGTTTCGTCTAGTCAGAGACATTCAAATGGGTGAAAGCATATAAAACGTCTTTTGCGTATTCTGCAAACGGTCGTGAAACTGTGGATAGAGACCCTTAACTTTTCGGGCTGATCCTCGCAGCCAAGGTTTAACGTCTACGGGACTGCTTTTCGCATTGCTTCATAAACGGACCCCCACAAATGCAAATGTGCAACGGTAGGGTTCGAATTCGCGTACCAATGTGTTTCCTCTGGTCGCGAGGCGCGGGCGAATGCACCATGTCACCAGACTCGACGGATAGATACTATGTCAAACGGTAAGCAACCCGTGCTTCTGGAAGACGGCGCGCTCGCTCATACGAGCAATTTAGAGCAATGATCGTGCTGATCGCAGAACTTATTGATTCATATTATTTAATAAGGAACTGTGGCCGCCCAACAGTCTAATTAACAATGCTGACTCGCTTACCGTCTCTTCTTGGCACGCAATCGCGAACACCGATTAGCAGTATTGAACGCAAGCTTTGTGAGTGGTTTAGGCCCTGAATATGTTGAATAAACTAAGCACTTGTGGGCACGTATATAGATGTTATTGAAATGTCAGCTTGTATTTAGATTTCGACCTACAAGCAAGCGACATTTTTTTGTGTTTCAGCTTTTATGGATAACCCTGTGTAGATCGCCTTCTGTTGGGCGACATACGTAGTCTCATTTATTCTACATTTTCTATTGATCGTTTACGTTTTACACTGCGTGTATGCGCAAAGCAAACGTCGTGTTTTTAATAATTGTCTGACATGTATACCTAAGTACACATGTCACCCTTTTATATCAGAGGCTATATATATATATATATATATATATATATATTGGGAGCATGCTTAAGGCGGGCATAACGTGCTTATTGTACAAGGTTAATTTCTGCTGGCAAAGTATGGACTGTGCAGAGTATTTGACTAAAACTGCGTTTTGCACCGGTTCAGGAAGAGCCCGAAACAACTGCAGTTCGAGAGTGGATCATGTCGGTACCATTCGTACTCTCCGCCAATCTGCATGGTGGCGCGCTCAAGGCATGCTATCCCTTCGACAGAACCTTCGACGGCTCCTTAAGTGGGTATGATTTGAGTTTGTGACTAGTGCCGTGAAAGACACCCTCGCTACCGTCTTAGTTTCGCCATTAAACCTAGACGAATTGCTAAATGTCATGTTTCAGCACGATCGTCTGCTGAATCTATTCTACGTGAGTTATGTACCTCATTTCTGGAGCGCTACTCAAACTGCTCTGAAGTCGTTGTAGGCTACGCTTGTCCTAGCCTCAGCTATTTGACTACATATATAATATTTCGTTTGCTTTTACGTTGTTGTTAAGCTGATACGTTGGCGCAGCAACTTTTGATGATTCCTGTGTTTGCCGACGTCGCTTAGTATTAAGGCTGTGATGACGGAGCGGTCGACACTCACACATTAGACTTGCGATACATCTCGATACTCGAGATACAGAATTGGACAGAATTAACTTCCCATAGTTTGCCCAAAAAGTTGTCGCTCTAATACGGCTGCACTCACGACGGTTGTTTTTTGTTCATATCTTGACCCGCTCTGGGCATAAAAATATAATGGGAACTGTGCATTTGTCGCGCACCACAAATAGGTTCACGCCGACACCCGACAACAGGATATTTCAGTACATCGCAACCGTGTACGCAAAACACCATGAGAAAATGAAGTTCGAACCGAATCAAGGCAAGTTACTCGTACGTATGCGACGGCGGTCAAGTGGTTGTTGTAGTCAAAGACCAATATTCTATTATGCGTATGCTTGTAACTGTTACTGTGTTTCGAATGTAATTCAGATCATATTTCAATTAAAAGCAAAAACTTAAACCAGTACGTATCCCAGTAGCGTTCTGACCTAGCTTATCGCAACATAATTTTTTATTAAAGGTTTCCCTGACGAGCGTACAAGATGCAACTTTGATTTTCATCATTGTTGTATTTTTATTATCAGCTTTGTTCACCTACAAGAATATAAGGCAAGTAAATCATGCTAAACACGGAAGCCTTCTGCAGCGCAAAGTCGCATTTTTAGTTTTTCAAAACCCATCTTAGGCACTATATATATATATATATATATATATATATATATATATATATATATATATATATATGGAACTTTTCAAAAATCATATTAGGGATAAGGCTAACTCTATTTGACATTACAATTTAGCTGTGCACGATGTGTAAATGCTATAAATATGCAGCTGCAATACGTTTATGCGACAATGTGTAAGAAGTCAATTGTATGCTGATGCAACTAACGTTTATTGGGTAGGGCTAGGTTTACGATTCAATAAACAACGAGTTACGATTATTTGATTCCATCTTGTCTTAATCCCTCATGCTTACACTACACACTATTTGATTCTGCAACGATTGCATACAGGCGTAACGAACGGGGCGGAATGGTACTCTATCTCAGGAAGCATGCAGGACTTCAACTATTTGGCGACGAACGACTTTGAAATTACTTTGGAGCTCGGCTATCAAAAGTTTCCAGATGAGTCCCAGCTAATCGAGGAATGGCATCATAATCGTGAATCGCTCTACGAGTTCATGTGGAGGGTAGTTTCGAATTTTAGATTTAGTATATTGAATTGATAATGGCGACCCTAAGTCTTTGTCTAGTAAGTGGTAAGGTGGCTGCCTGCGATGTGATGGCCAGAAACGGAAGCCGTCTTTGTAATCCGATAATTGGAATCCAAAGCGTACAAAGAATATGCGAACCGAGGTTTGCCAAATGAGTGCTTAAGATAAAAGGCCACCACCACCACCGTCGTAGTAACTCGTTCAACCAGCAAGAACAACAGCAACGAGGTCCCACAAACAAAACCTGAATCGAAGCCACTCGGTCTATCGTGTCGTGTTCCACTCACAAACCATTGTGGAGACAAGATGACGTTACGTGTACGTTATCAGATTACGAGGAACGTAATAATATTGGTGAGAGGAGGGCGGGTGGTGGAAAGGCTACTGTGCTCCTCGTTCCTTTTACCCGATCGTGGCCGATTATAGTCCACGCCGCTCGTGGTCGATTATAGTCCACATGCACCTTCCCTAAATTGAACACCATCAAACATCCACTTAAGAGTGGCCCGTTGGTAGCCAGCCTACTCGATGTGTGCGTTATTTGCGCGCAATGTTTGTGAATGCACTGATGGTGTGCTGCGACTGCTCTTTCAGGTGCACATGGGCATCAAAGGTGGCGTATACAGTATTGTCGGAAAGCCTATCAAAGGCGCACGCATCACGGCCACAGAAATCCTTCGCGATAACGAATCGCGACGCGTGGGAATCGACGTCGTGACAACGCACAGAGGAGAGTACTGGCGTCTGTTATTGCCAGGTATGTCAAAGGTTTGCCAGTTGTGTCTGTCTGCGTTCTTGGGCATCATCTCTTGCAAGAAGTAGGTGAGGATAGCCGGCTTTTTTGGTCATTCCTTCTTATTACAATACAGTTCGCAATACGCAATTCATATATATATATATATATATATATATACTCACTTTATATTTTTATTCATATCAGAAGCGCTTAGAGCGACAGCTATAGATACATACATGCTACACCTGCGCTAGCTCCCTGGCTCCACCACACTAAAGAGATGTCTAGACAGCGATCTGCACGTTGGCAAAAAGCATGACCCGGCTCACAGAATGCGACGTTCAGGTCAACATAAAATGCTAGTAAAATGTTTGCAGTCAAAAAAGAGACGGTTCTTTCCGCCTGATGTCTTGCTCTTCAGTCTTTTAGATTAGCGGCCACGATTGACTGTCACGTTCATATTAATGCTACCATAGCGGCGCATACCAGCTAGGCCACACCAAACAGAAATTGCTCGGGCCATTGTGCAGTCTTGCACCGCTCTGCAAAGAACCAACCATAACTTAGGTATTCGTCAAATTATTGACTTTGGCAAATTAGAGGCCAATCGCTGAACCCGGCTAAACACTACCCCGGTGTATCCGTCGCAAGCTCATGAAAGAATCGCACCTTTAGATGTGAGAGAAAACTAAAAAAATGATATACAAATACTTAAACAACCAAACGGCCTATAAGGTGTGACGCGCCAGAACGATACAGTTGGTAATTATTTGTCGGCAGCGTTAGTTATTTAGTAAAGCTAGTTACCAATAGTTAATTATAGCTCACGTGCAGATGACACACTCGTACGTTAGACCACCAAAAGCACCCAACTATTTATTGGAAACTGCTGCATACAAGTGCAAGTGTAAACTAATAAATTGTGGAAGTATTAGTTGTTAGTTGTTTTAACAAGCACGTTTACTTAAACTTACGGAAAGAATGCCACCTCCATTTGTATTTCTGCGCGCAGGTATTTATAACATTACTGCCAGTGCTCCACAATATCATTCGGTTACCAAGGGACCATTTGAGGTGTTTCCGTTTACAAGGCGCAGGGCGGCACCCCGACTTCATTTCTTTCTGCGCCCAAAAACAAATAGGAGACGCAAAACCATCGTCGAGGAACTAAGGGACCAGGTATAACACGCCGGGAAAAATAGCTTAAAACTAATCGACGGTTAAGGCTGTTTTTTGCGTGCACACCCGGACACTTGACTACTAACCAAGTCGTCGCAATAAGATCCAAATGTCTATAGCTAATAAATTCATGGAGGCTCTGCTTAATTATATGCCTACTTTTTCTCCCTCTAACTCTCTCTCTCTCTCTCTATATATATATATATATATATATATATACGTATAGTCAATACATCATCCGGTAGAATATACATGCAAACACGATTTAATCATGTTTAGCATTCATTTGAGCCCCTCGCGGTGTCGCGGTGAGGGAAGTCTACCTTAATAGGTTTAATGCCATATTTAGAATTAATGGCCAACTGCTTTGACTTCTATTCGTTGCCTAGCTAGACATGCATAGATACCTAGCACGATGAACCGGCAAGTCGCCAGGAATCACGGACGAATGATAAGCTGCCATTTTGTTTTATAGGTTCACTATTTTTGGCGTAGATAATTTGAGAACTTCGTTCATAGGTAGAACGATAGCAAAGTTTCCCTACTTTTCCAAGCGTCATGTGTTACATATGAGGGATACAGACACCCCGCATGCTGTTTGAATTTGAACTTAGCCAAGCGTCTATGCAGATGCATGCATGATAATGCGCGATGGAAAATGTCAGACGCCGCATGGACGTGGAAGAAGAGGAAGGACCAGGAAAACTCTTGTGAATGCAAAAGAGGTTTCAGCCCAAATCGCAGCTAAACGCGGTGCACATCTAGCACAGGTTTTCAGACATTACTATATTGTGAAGCTAAATAACATGGCATGCTAAACATGCTTAGGAGTGTGACTCGATATTTGCATTCAGAAGCTTTGTATACTGCCATCAATCTCAGTCAATAAACACAGTCTCATAGTGAAGAGCGTAGATAAATATCCTCCAGCGCTTTTTCAAAAATGCATCAAGCCTATTTAAGACAGTGGCCACTCATATTCGGCATAGTGGGGATTATCTTTAGTACATCGACCTGTGTTTCCACGTGCTGGTACACTGTTCCAGGACCAAAAACCATCTTCCGCGGCATAAATAACCTGCAGAAAAGAAACCTCAGCCAACAATCATCTATCATCGCTCTGGTTTTGTAAATGATCAGTGAATAAGGGATTCCCCTCAAAACCGTATTCTTTGCTGCAAGTATTTGACAGTTCCGGGACTTTTTAATTAAAAATAAGCTGACTTTATCTAGTCCCAGATTACCTGGCGCACCCACTGATAAAGTGTTTTTTTTATAGAGTACTAACTTGAAAATGCAGAACGCATGCAAGGACGCGACTGCGAGAAGCTCGTCTGCAAGTGAGAGCCGGTAGTGTAGAACTTCAATACACTAAAAACAGTCATGTCCCCATTCCCGCATCAGATGAACAAGTGTAAAAGTATCACGTCGAACGATTGGAAAAATTGTAGATTAAGATCTTAGCAGCCTAGCGACGGCGTGCGGGACCATATTATGCAAGAACGGTAAAAGGCCCATACCGGATACACGATGGGAGGACCTTAAACGGGCGGGCTAATGGTAGTGTCTAACTCGTTGACACCTTTGACACAAGGGCACGTTCATCTACTCCAAAAAACGGGCAAAACGTCCAGCCAATTTGGTTTTTCCTATTCCAGTCGAATTGATTAGGGAACCCCTCTTGAGGTTTTTCAACCACAAGGCGACCAGCAGTGCCTATGATTTGCCTTAATTCTTGCTCAACATCTTCTTGCGTCGGCTCTTACGATAAACCCGCCTAATCTTGCTAAGAGAGGCCTATACACACCATGGTCTCTAATAAAAATATGCAACTGTCAATAGCATATATTTATTTCTTCTTTTTGGAAGTTTTAGGGATATTTGATGCATATACGTCAAGAGCACCTAGCATGACTGGTGCGAGACTTACAAACCACTAAACCCGTATTCTTCCCCAATCTTCTAGTCTAGGTATTACTTTGTCACTACTTCGCATCCCCTGCCAAGCGTTGGACCCCTGTGACCCCTACATTGTATTTTGTTGGGTCGACAAAACTACCTGTGCGCTTAAAAGGTGTTGGCGTAGGAGAGATCATTTTGAAGACGAGGTTCCGCAGCGTATCACTATTGCTTAATCGGCCACCTCTTCGGAATGTTACTGTCACCGTTTCTTTCAAGCTAATGGGCTAACCTGTATTCATCCATAAAACCACACATCTTCACCACTGCCTGTCTAACCCTGTATAGTAGTACTGTTGCTGCGAGTAGTGAAGGGGAAGAGTCCCACTTCGCATCTTGAGCATTCTCTGAAACTCGACCCCAGCGGATGGATGTTAGCTTGCGGAGACCCATACCAATTTAACGCACCTCCCCCCTTAAGCTTCACTCTCTGATGGTCCACATCTCTATAGAACAGTACTACGGGTCATCAGAAAGAAGTGGTGAGTGCCACTCGGAGCATTTGGACAGAGTCCCTTACGTTTGTCCCCAACGTTCGACGTGCCTTGTAGCAATACCTGCGAACCCCACGTCATTCAAAGGCAGGTGGTCGTCTAGCACAGTAGGCCGACATTTTGCTCTTCTGAGCCTTCCCAAGGCTGGCCTGCGCTATAAGCATACTTCTGCTACGAGCATCTTCCACAGGGCTTGAAACCTTGCGTTTGTTACCACCAAGCGGTCCAGCGCGGCAATGTAGGTCGCGAGGCTCCGGCATTGATGGTATTGTAAGGTATTGCTACACAACTCTGATCCCCTGTGGGTGATGGGGAGGATATCGGACTTAGTGGGTGAGAATCCTACACTAGGTGCGCTGCAGGTACCACTAGTGCATAACGCTTTTCCAACACCTCCCAAATAAAAAAATAAAGGCGTCGATGATAGTCATAGCCAATTGCTGGCTGGCTGGAGGTGATGAAGACGAGGATGGCGACGACTGAGAATGATGATTAAATGAGGTGAATAATGATGATGAAGTTGAGTAGTGATGATGGTGGTGACTGTTCAACGACTGCGCGTAGAGCTACTTCGCACCAAAGTGACAGCAAAGTTTCACACTAGTTTACCCCTAGTCAAACCTTGTTGTGCTCACAGATGCTTTATTTTTTGTTATGGGAGGTTTCGCGAACGCTTAATGCACATATATCACGAGCACCTAGCGTGACTGGTGAAGGATTCACCAGTTACCCACCCACTAAACCCGTGTTCATCACACTTCTCTACGCTCCGTAGCGCTTTGGCATTGCTTTAACCATGGGCGTGTCTGCGCCATCCGCCGTCATCTTCACGCATCACCATGTGGGTCCTCTAGATAGAGATCTTGCCAAACTTAACTAGCCTAAGGAGGTGAGTCATGACCCGCAGGGCATAGCTGCTCCGCTCCCCCTTTTGGATACCTCGTCTTGACTGCAGTATTGTTCAAACCTCTCTCTCTCCTGGCTTTTCCGCCGAGTGCCGTTAAGTGCCAAAATGACGTCGAACTAACCCGTCTCTTCCTTTCGCGCTTCCGCCGGCTTCATCATATGGTCTATAATCTCCCTGGCAGTCGCGAGGCTCCTCAAGCGGTAGAACCCGCGTTCCGCACACCTCTGAAGGTGCAAAACAACGTGCTCGTCCGAGAAGCATGTCACGCAGATGCCACTGCTGGACATACTCTCAATTTTATCCTCTTCGAGCCTATATATATACTCTGCTTTCTAGAACAAATGCTTTGCCTGGCAAGCCGGGACATGGTTTTCAGCTTAATTTAAGCATTTCCAAATTATTTATATATAATATATGATCACTATATATATATTTATAGCAAAGCAGGCAAGGTATTTAGAAACCCGCACGAGATATATAAATACACCTGTGAAAAAACAAGTTGCCTTTAAGGTTTGCATTGTTTCCACTGGTTGGCATTTGAAACCATTAGGGGCGTGAGATTTCTGATATGTGTTGCTATGTTGCTACTCACACACACACACATACACAGGGTCTTTCGAAATTCGTGCCACAAGCTTTGGGGTCTAGTACATTTCATCAAAAAGTATTTTTTTACAATGAAAATGGGTCGGAAAATATCGTTTTGAGTAAGAGCAAAATTACAAAAAATGTTGTATCGAGCTCTTTGTCTTGACACATCTGTCACCTTTGTAACATACACATTCTCTCCTGCCATCATACACGATCAGTATCGGTTGCAGAGGTTTCGCTGGACGCGTTGAAATATTGGAGGCATTTCCCTAACCGGTTTCAGAATCGGCGTTTATTATTTATTAAAAGTCGAGTGTTGAAAGGTCGAGAGATTGCGCCGGCTAAGCGATGGGCTCACCTCGGCCAATTCATTCATTCGGCAAGGTCGCGTTTGTGTAGGCTCGCACGACAGTGAAAAGCGTGAATGTAAGACATAACGACAAATCGACTTTTTATGACTTTCTTAATCTGGCTATTCGCTTTTCGCTGCGCAAGCTAGCAAAGTGTCTTCTATTGCGCAGAACACGTCGGTATGATCGGTTTCTTCATGCGTTGACTTGTTCTCCCGCAAACGTAAAGTTTGCACAACTATGTAGGAGAAAAAAGGCAGAATAACTACTTTTATAAGTTTAATTCTCTTTCCTAAGCAAGACGTTTCCGACCCTTCCTTCTAATGAGAAACATTATTTTCTTGCCGAGTTCTATCAAACCTTAAAATAAGTACATATTGTCCATATGCCCAACAACTAGGGCTAGGGTCGCATCCAGCGATGTGTCCACATGAGGTTCTGCTGACGCAAGAGCTTAAGTTTACGGATTGTCAGGAACACCTAAACATCGTCATTTGGTCCTCCAAAATGATGAAGCGTGATGCCGATTTTGTGTAGAAAATTTACTTTTCGACAAAGCCCATTGTCTCTATCTAAATGGAAGCGTGAATAAACAACAACTGTCGCACCTGGCCAACCGAAAACCCTGACGTGAGTCACGAAGAGCTATTACATGTGGTATATGTGAAGGTCTGACACCTCGGGATGATTAAATCTAATTTCTTCCATTTCACGTCGAATTGCGAATTTTATCGCAGCATGATCCTTAATTGTCTTTAGATTAACTTAGTCGGAATCAATGCAAGTGAAGTCTAGTTTCAACAAGATAATACAATAGCCGGCGAGGCAAGTGAGCTCTTAGGTATGAAGTGTCCCGTTTACGGGCGTTCAAAATTTTGCGACTCAACGCCGTTAGGCCTTTTTTGCAGGGTTTTCTGACGAGTTCAGCCTGATTTTTGCCAAAAAAAAGTGCTACAGCATTGGGTGTTCCACATTCAGCTTGTAAAACCCCAACACTATCGATATGTCACTGATATTGTATCTCATTTGAAATGACATTATATCTGTATTAAAATTAAAATAAAAAATGAAAATATTTTAAACACTCCTCTCGCTATTTTTATATATACTTTAAATGATCCAGACTACGGCGAACACCGTATATATATATATATATATATATATATATATATATATCTGTGGATAAAATGACGATCTTAACAAACAGTTTCGCTTAGCGTCTACAGATTAATATTCAACCGAAATTACTATGCGTGTATCAGACGGCCAAATAGACGAGCTTGCGTGGTTTCGTATTTATTCAAATGGCTAAAACGGCTAAAAAAAAGACTTTGGATGACCAGATTAGTTCCACGTCTCTGGTAGTTCACGTTTTCGTTGCGTTGTTAGCTCGTATTGTTTGTTAAGTCATACTAATCAAGGCGTTACTAGTAGCAATTGGTTCAGCTAATCAACCGTAAAACGTTGTAAAACTAGAGATAACACGACGACCCAACCGCCAGTCCGATCGACAACCGGCGGTGCCGTTTTCTTTAAAAGCTGTAGAAGCCTGCCTTGTCGCGACCGGGTGCTATAATAGTATTCTCATTAGGATTATTATTATTATTATTATTATTTTATGGGCTGAGCAATGAGAACACCAAAACAACGACAAGCGCAACAACAGACAACAACAAGCAACAACGACAAGCGCAACAACAACAACAACAACGACAAGCGCAACAACAACAACACAACAACAACGACAACTACAACAACAACAACAACACAACAACAACAACAACGACAACAACACAACAACAACAACAACAACAACAACAACAACAACAACAACAACAACAACAACAACCAACAACAACAACAACAACAACAACAACAACAACAACAACAACAACAACAACAACAACAACAACAACAACAACAACAACAACAACAACAACAACAACAACAACAACAAACAACAACAACAACAACAACAACAACAACAATCAACAACAACAACAATAACAACAACAACAAAACAACAACAATGCAACAACAACAACTCGTTACGTTGTGGAAATGCGTAGGTGTCAAAAATGCACCATTAGCTCGCGCCAGCAATCTGTTGCTGTTCGCCGTCGTTCCTCATAGTCCAGTCTGGCTGCCTCGCACCGGCCGTCTGGCTAAGAGCGGCTGACCAGGGAGATTTTGAACGTGCGTATCAGCAGCCAGACGCAGAGCAGTAGAAATAGTAGCAATGCAATGGGGCTAGCTACTACTATTATTAATAGGGCTAGTTACGGGGCTAACACTGCTAGTATGCCACGAGCATAACTAACGCTAACTATTACCATCGTAACTACTAGGGGTGTCTAGAACGCCCCTTACACTTAGACGACTCTGATCTCCTTGGTTTTGGCAACGACTCAAGCTACGAACATTGCGACATCAGCATTGGGATTAGTGGCAACAGCGGTAGCAGCAGCAGCAGAAATCACCAGCGGAGAGGCGTGGTGGTCGCCAGGTAGTTATCAATGTGAACATGGGTCGATATCCTTGCATTTTTTGCGTGTGTCTGTATATAGATTTACGCCGAAATAGTCTGAATGGTGGTATCTCACTGGTATCTGGCAGCCGACACTTGGCTTCGTCAGCAAAGTGAGTGTTTATTATTATTATTATTATGATCGGTCGAGCCTGGTGGTGTGATGGGTGCATTCGCGTGCGCCTCGCGACCGGAGGAGACGCATAGGTAGGTGCACATAGGTTTCGAGTCCCACCGTCGCACATTTGTATTTATGGGGTCCGTCTCACGAAGTCATGCGAAAGTAGTTCCGTGGACGTGAAATGCTGGCTGAGGGTCAGCCCGAAAAGCTTCTAGGTTAGTTGATCGGTAACGAGTGGTTTGAAGGCGAACGGCGCTTGTCAGTAAGTTAGAGGAACCTTGTGAGATAGCGACAAGTACAGACAGAGAGATAGAGAGGGGAACGAAATATCAAAATAGAGATACAAGAAGCGTATTTCTATTCGTAGAAGCGACAGTGCAACACTCCCTAAAGCATTCGGATGTCTGATTAGTGGTGTTTTTACTCACCAACGTACAAATGCATGGACACTTAGACCTCACATCATTTCATCATCTTAGATGGATAGCTGTTCCATACGTACAAATATTAGTAAGGAAGATTCTGTGCACCATCATCACAATGACCGGGCAGATTCAGCAGTGGTTTGGCTGGTTGCTAAAGTGAATAAATTTCTCACCGTCGTAATCAAGCAGTTTTCGGGGTGCGGCAGGCGTCCGCGCAAACAGAGGAATGTATAAGACACTACTGCATATATCCACTCAACAGCTTTCTAGTAGATAGCTTGGCAAACGTGTCGAGTCTAGTATTTTTAGCTGCCATAGTGTAGTTTAAAAATACACAAGCTTTTTGCTCATCATTGCTTGTAAAAGTAAACAATAGTTATGGCTTAGTTTCCGAATACTCATCTAATTACGGGGAATCGCATAATATCGATATCTGCACTATCGTCGTCGTTGTCTACTTCCTCCCTCTCCGCTATTTACTAGCGACCATGGTCGTCGCAAATCGCTTATTTGTTTGCTGAAACCCTCGCTGAGGATCGGGCACGGTGCCAACTATGTGTGGTGCTGGTTACGGCTCTGTAAAAGGCCTGTGAAATGACATGAAATGCCTGCCGCTGTGGCACGGACCAAAATGCGCAATCACTGGCGAGAACAAGGTCTGTTGTGGTGGCACGTTAGTCATTGATTGAATTGTTGTTGGGGGCGAAGCACGCCTGACAACGGCAAGCTGACTGATTGTGCTTATGGAAACGAGAGCAGCACCAAATGAGCGCCACTGTCGTCGTCGTACGTCGTTGTTGTTTTTATTGTTGTTGTCGTTGTTGTTGTTGTTGTTGTTGTTGTCGTCGTCGTCGTTGTCGTTGTGTTGTTGTTGTCATTGTCGTTGTCGTCATCGTTGTTGTTGCTGTTTTTGTCGTTGTTGTTGTTGCTACCGTCGTTAGAGCTCTAACGTTAAACTGTACAACGGGAACAACGGAAGACCGTAAAAACAAGAACAACAACGACAATAACAGCAGCAGCAGCTTCAGCAACAATGACAACAATAACTGCAGAGATACAGCCAACGAAATCGTAATCAAGTTAAACTGGTCATCGACATGGCCGTAGTCGCGTCGCGTCGATTCAATCAGTCAGAGAAAAGAGCCATGGTACTTTTAGCCAAGTGGATCAGCGGCTTTTCTATTCACATGGCCTCTTATCAACAAGCTAATAATCATAAGCTTGAACTCTCTCTCTGTGTCTCTATGTGTTTGTCCCCTTCTCGCTTTATTTATTTTTCCCTCTTTCGTCACTTTTGCTCGCTCCTTCACTCACTCGCCACGAGTTATCTTCCCTTTGCATGCACGTGTACCTCCTGTGATAATTATCACTATCATCATCATCATCATCATTACCGTCGTCATCGCCATTTTCATATCATCATCCTCATCGTTATCATCGCAGACGGTCTATCTAATTATCTATTAAAGCCTACAACGGTTTTTTTTTATCGCTGTGTATGAAGTAGTATGCTGGCGGCAGCGGCATTAGCAGTCGCGGCGGGGGGAAGCGGCGGGGGGGGGGGAGGCTGACATGACATCTTCACTAGTATAGTCTATAGTTCGGCGTCGCCATTGCTTGATTGATCGGCGATATTAGTCAATTCAGCTGTTCGTTGTCACTTTGATTTAACAGCATGCAGCAACTATTCAGCAATCATCAATCAACGTATTACCAAACCAATACATATACATATACACAGACACACACACACACAGACATCCCCCAGCAACGCACTGGTTTTCACTGCGGTCGGTCAAATCACATTTTGCCGGGAATTATGGTGTTTAGAGTATTTGGCAACTCTAGACCAGCGGTAGCGGTAGTGGTCACCACCTGTCACTCACTCATTCACGGTCACTATCACCGACACACGATCGAACAAGCAAAGCAGCAACAAATCAAGAAGAACAAGTGGAAGAAAAAGACTGGCGGAGATGGAACATCTCTCAACAGCGCACATCTCTGCCTGACCGCCTCGTGCTGTCAAATCTGTCCGCTGTGACCGCTGCTACTAACCTGACGTCTCGCGTTAGTCAGATCCACACTTATGAATTGTGCTCTCGTTTATTTGTGTTTGTGTGTGTGTTTATTTGCTTTTCTAGTAGAATTCCGTGTGCGTAGAAGATTGCGTTACTTTTTTTTTTTCGTAAGACAATTGCCTGTGTACGGATGTTTTCATGTCATGGCTAAGTTTACTCCACTCCGGCATTTACCTAGTCTAAATTGGAAACCATGCAAACCAATTTAAGAGTGGCCGGTCTGGGTCTCGAACCCGGTCCTCCCGAATGAAAGGCAAAGGCTTTGCCACCTTGCTCGGTTACTGCTGTTGTTGTTGTTGTTGTTGCTACTACTGCTGCTGCTGCTGTTGTTGTTGCCGTTGTTGTTTTTGTTGTTGTTGTTGCTGCTGCCGTCGTTGTACTATTGCTCTTGGTTTTTCGGTGTTGACGGTTGTATGTTGACGCGATAAAGCAGGACTTAGCAAACACCTATTCTTCCCTCACTCACTTTACAGTAAACTAAACAGCAGTTACTATACAAATCGGTCTGTCTGCGTCGTTTGATTCGGATTCAAAAAATGCCTTCTTCTGCCATACTTCATTGCATATGAATAAAACGGCCGGGTTGCAGCAGCGTAGCTAATCATACAGCCAACTGAAAAAAAACTGCTCACTTTACAGACGGCGTAGCAACGACAGGTTTGCACCCAGCTGACCGCCATAGCCTAATTCATTCGGACGAGAGCCAATCCTAGTACTGACTGTGAACTAGCATAATAAGTACGATCGCCTGTAGGATATATCGGACATTCCGTGGTTTCGATCATTCAGAGTGCGTCACTTTCAGTGCGTCAAATTTTCTGAGCATGTTCACTGAACAACCAAATAAAATAGAGGTACCTAATGTTTATTTGTCACGCTCCAGCTGTGCCAGTGATGCACAGTGTCCGTATCTGTCCAGATGATAGAGCTGACATTGTTCGTTGCAAAGTTTCATGCAGCTGCTGTCCGGCCCCGGGGGTGTGGAATCAAACCCCGGGTTATCAGCTGCTTCGTGGATTGCAGTGAACCCTTCCAGTAGATTGGCAGGTAATCTTCGCAACAGACGTTTGCAAGACGTAATCTTCGCAACAATGAGACAATCTTTGTGTCTGATAACATGATACACTGAAGCAATAGCACCCGTCTACAACCGTGCGCTGGTGTAACCGGCCAATTTTGATTTTTTTAAACAAATAAAGTAGGCCATTGCTAGAATTTAAGCTACAATCCAACGGCCAAAGGTAATTGCTATTTTATTCGGACGTAAGCATTATCAGTGTAACGCTTACCGGTCAAATCAAACGGTTTAAATTGCCGTAGTGGACATGCGGTAGCCGGGGCCTTATGCGGGCGGAGCAGCTCTGCGGCACTAACCAGCAATCTGTTAGCAATTATAAGAGACGAAATTAAAAATAACTACACAAATGTTAAGTCTAATTAGATCGTGATATAAAGGAGACGTCAAGGGCAACTTGCTAGTCAAGGGCAACGTAACGGGCTAAAACCGTGCCCAGCTGTCGTGGTCCAAGTGCAACACCCAGACGACCACCAGTATCCACTAACAAGCCTATAATAAACTCCCACGATCTAGAGTTGGTCACGTATGATACGAATGCAACTAAAGGTCCGACTAGAAAAAGCAGACACTCTACTGATTATTAGATGTACTTGCCAATTCACGGTATGGTACAAATCCGTGCCGGCTGGGGCTGTACGTTCGTGTCAGCATCCCCAGCCACGCCGGCTAGCGTATAGCTATCCGATTTCCCATATAGTGGCTCTATATTATTATTAAAAGAAAAATTATTTATTTTTTTATCGCCAAATAATGACTGGTACAGCGCTCGTTTATCGATCTGTCACACTATCAGTGCTGACAGTATTGATTTATTTGTTCATTGATCCACTCAAGATATGGCTAAAACTGCTGCGGGAAAAATATCGTCTAAGATGACAATGATGGCCTGTTGCAGAAGAACAGCGGTAAAGACGGTAGTTAGTCACGGGTCCACCATTGCACGTCGACTACTGGTGTTCTCCGTGACGTATTGGCGAAGTGACGCGACATGTTGTAGAATCAGCTGTGCAGTCGCTGCACAGTTGTCGGTGCACTACTGTCGAATATGTAAACCAGAAGTACACTATACTGATAGAGTGAGAGAAAGAGAGAGACTAGAGTGAAAGAATAAATACGATTATTATTGCTATATTGAGCTATCTATACCCGTGTCCACGTGTACAAACGAAGAAATTCATGCATAAAGTAATGGTTGGATATATACACATGCTAGCGACGTTACGGTGGTCAGCGACGCTACGCTGTGGCAACAATTGGCGAGGTTTAACCACAGATTACTTGAACAGTAGTAACAGCAACAAAAACAGCAACAGCAGCAGCAGCTAACAATGCGTCGCGCTGGCCTATTCATTGCTCATTGAGCGGATAAGGATTCAAGCGGTCCATGGGATATGTTTTCTCCATTAATTCATTCGCATACTCAATCAGTCAGCCTATTACGCAACACTACGACTCACTATCATCATCCCCATCACCATCATCATCAGTAGCATCAGCAGCATCTAATTGTTGTTCATTTTCCTTTTCATCATTGCCGCCAACGTCTTCGTGCATGCTTACATCGTTGCCCGGTCCCGGTCATACGTTTCTTGTTTTTCTCTTAGTCTTCTTCCTTTTCACCACCCTCACTGTTCTTAACCAGCATCATCGTGGCACGTGTGATGATTCTCATGATGATGATGGTGATGATGATGATGGTGATGGCGGCGGTGTCGATACGAATAAAGGAAGCAGCGCTTTTTTCTGCTTGCTATTCAACCATCAATATACATATATATATATATATATATACGGGGCCATTTATTGACCGCTCGTGGATAGCCCATTCTACAGCCGTTGCAGGAGCAGAAACACCCCCATCAACTTGGCTCCGAATTCTGCTTAGTAGTGGCCGCCGTATCCGCCGTGGTGGCCGTGAGCAACGTGAATCGCGCCCGACGGAATCGAGTGTCCAAAGTCCGAGTGGTAGGGCGCGAACGCCGGCTCGCTGGTCTTCGTGCCCGGCTCGTTGGTCTTGATGGAGGCGCGGAAGCCGAGCTTGTCGGCCTGGTACGAGACGCTGCGGTGGCGGCCGTCAATCTCGCCGAGGTAGTACGACCCGACGACGTGGCCGTGCGAGCCCTTCTCCTCGCGGCCGTTCACGTTGCCGTAGCCGTCCTTGATGTCGTACTTGAAGCCGTAGTTGCCGAAGTCGTCCTGGTGGCGGGACCCCCGACGACTGACCTCCGTGGTGGCCGTAATGGCCGCCCGCCAACGCCAGCGATACGAGGCACGTGGCCGCAACAATGAGGACCTGAATTGAACATTTGAGTTTAATATATATATATATATATATATATATATATCAGCAAAAACATATGTAAACTTATATATATATATATATATATATATTTATATATCAGCAAAGACATACGTAAATATATACGTATTGATGAGCACAAAGATGCAGATATGTTGTCGCTTAGAAATAAATTCGGAAACAATTGGCCGATTGTCGTACAATTTAAGTCATAAAATCGTTTATATAAAAATGACAGGTCCCTATATATTATTACACAATAACTCCTGTCTCGACGAAAACGGCCGTGTTCGGACATGCACAGCCGACACACACAAAAGCGCGACAGTAAGCTGAGGGTGGAACTCTGGAGTTCTTGAGTGACGTGAATCATTAGAACGAACATTGCTCCACACTTTTCAGGCAGTTGATCTTTTTTTGTACTGCACAAGTTGTAACACTATTGATTATTGAGATACACATTGACACATAGAGATGACTCCCGTCTCTCAGTCTCGCGTCAGATCCAGAAGTAGAGGAACCGGCTACAATGCGGACCGGACTTGTCTGTAGCCACACTAATGAGTAGCTACACTAGCCCAAGTCTTAGTGGCATACTATGCAGAAGTTGAGCAAATCCTCTAGTGGCACAGTTGGCGTTGTCAGCAGCGTTCTTCTTCGGCAGCCGTCGTCGGTATCCTACAAAAAGTGCACACTCAGTGAACGTTTAAGGAATACCACTCACTCGGAACATGTTTGCTGTTGTTGTTGTTGCTGTTGTTGTTGTTGTTGCTGTCGTTGTTGTTGCTGTTGTTGCTGCTGCTCTCGCTGCTGCTCTGTCTTGAGTGCGTACGGGGGAGACACTACTGCTGCTGATGCTAATGCTGTTGCTCCTGGAGTACTTCAGCGGCACGCACCTGACCTGTAAGCCCGTCGACCGACACCTTGACTGACGACGTTAGACAGACAGCGTTTATTTATATCGAGACATAGGCAGATAGATACAGATGCCGCCATGCTTGCTCGTGTCGCTCGTGTCAAGCTGGTAGCCATCCCCCGGGGAGGGAGGGAGGGAGGGGGTGCCGGGCTGGCCTGTGCACGAGAGGGTGTGGTGTCCGGCCCTACAACCCTAGATGGTGTGTGGGCGGATTGTCAGAGGCGACTTCGGTGATAACCACACAGCGGGGGGTAACGACGACGACAACGACGACGACGGCGGCGGCGGCGGCGGCGGTGGTGGCGGTGGCGGTCGCCGCGGCCGTGGGGGTACGGGGGGAATCGTTTGTCGTATAAACGCATATTGTGTCCGTCGAGCGGATTCTGGCCAGCCGCACCGCCGGTAGGAGCAAAAACCGCGTCTTTATCAAAATTACGTGAACTAACAACAACAACAACAACAACAACAACAACAACAGCGGCTGCCACACTTGTTGTTGTTGTTGTTGTTGTTGTTGTTGTTGTTGCTGTTGTTGTAGCTGCGGCAGCTGTAACAACAGCAACAACAATAATAGTTAGAATAACAATTACTACTGCCACCGCGCTTGCTACTGCTGCCAAGATTGGCACTACCACCAGTAGTGCTACTGGCTTAACAAACAAAAATTAGACGAAAAACGCCGCCGAAAATTAAATAACCGCCCGCCCCATCGGGCCCCAGCCCAAGTCTGTTGCGAAAACTCGAACTAATGAAACCGCACTGCAGTGGCTGCATTTGCGTCTGTTGTTGTTGCTGCTGCTGCTGACGTCTTAGCCGTATTGCGCGTTACATTGGCCTAGTTGAATCTAGCTCAGCTTCAGCTAAATACCCGCTTTGCAATTTGGTCGAATTTATTTATTTGTTTTCTATAAATATATAGAGCCGCATACCACCATAAAATTCAATACACCTCTTGAATTACATAGGCGATCTGTGTATGAAGCGATCACAGCATTATCGCACCGCATTGTCGGCGCAATAAGTCCACAAATTTGATACAGTACCAGCATAGTATATTGCTTGGTCGTAAATCGTGTGACGTCACACATAATAAAGGCTCACATAGTAACACTGCATAGGTGAGACGCGTGCCGCTTCAGTGATGTGCGTCCAAAATGGAAAGTCTCTATCGAACGTATGGAACACCGAAGTAAAGATCGACCTAGGAAATGATTCGCCTGTTGAAGTAATCCCGTCACATTAAAACCGCGCATTTGGGATCTTACGTGTGGTGCACCGGTACCGATACGCAGTTTACATCTATTTGGTTTTGTTTTCTGTCGTTTCTGCCAATCTGGATCCCCATATATTATCACTTAACATGAGATCATCAACACACATTTTTGCAGGTAATGCGAAGTGTATAGGACAGAAGCCTGAGTCAGGTAAAATCATTGTATACAAGAGTGGATCCAAGACTATAGGCCGAGTAAACTTTAAAACGGAAGAATGCTTGTTCAGAACAGCTGTTCCTAACAATTACTAACAATTTACGAATGGCGCCAGTGCTGACTATAACGGTTAATCCATAGATGTGCTATATTTGTTAGTGAAAAACTGAGATCATCCGATCAAATACGCGCAGGAAGTACATATCGTACAAAGACCCAGTCCCAAGCAACTTGAATATATATATATATATATATATATATATATATATTTATTTATATATATACATGGTCATTCAGGGAGTATTGTACTTGTTTCGAGGTTTGATAGAACTCGGCAAGAAAATAAGTTTTCCCTATGGAGGGAAGACGCGGAAATGTCTTGTTTAGTAGAGAGAGTGAAGTTTATAAAAGTAGTTTTTCTGCCTTTTTTCTCCTACATAATTGTGCGAAATCTACGTTTGCGGCAGAACCAGTCATTACACCGGCGTGTTCGGAGGAAAATTCTGCACAACGGGGGACACTTCACTAGCGTGCGTAGCAGAAAGCGAATACCCAGATTAAGGAAAGTCATGAAAAGTCGATATTTTACGTTAACGCTTTTTCATGAAAAATCGTAAAATGTTCCCATTGCGACCAAAAATGTACGTCCAAAAGACCACTCTCACGCAATAGCAAATTTAATGCCCATCATTCTCGTACCAAGGTGATGGTGCTGCGTTACGTAGTTGTCAAGTAACTAAGCGTTTTCGACAGTCATAGTTGTCATGTTTTTCGTGTAAGTTTTCACGTTCTGAACCGTAAAAATTTGCCAAGACGTTTTCGCCCCCTCCTTCCACTAGGAAAAATTATTCTCTTGCTAAGTTCTACTGAACCTCAAAATATGTACCTAACTTTCTCAAACGCCCTATGGAAATATGCATGCCTTCGCTTTCGATATGGCTATCGAAAAAGCTTAGTGACTTGACAACTACGTAACGCAGCATCATCACTTTGGTACGAAAGTGGTGGGCATTAAATTTGCCATTGCGTGAGAGTGGTCTTTTGGACATACAGTTTTGATCGTAATGGAAAAAATACGATTTTTCACGAAAAAGCGTTAACGTAAGACATAACAACATATCGACTTTTTATGAATTTTCTCAACCTGTGTATTGGCTTTTTGCTACGCAAGCTAGTGAAGTGTCTTCCGTGTGCAGAATTTTCCTCCAAACACGTCGGTGTAATCGGTTCCTTCATGCGTTGACTGGTTCTCCCGCAAACGTAGATTTCGCACAACTATGTAGGAGAAAAAAGGCAGAATAACAACTTTTATAAATTTCATCCTGACTCCTAAACAAGACGTTTCCGCGTCCTCCCTCCATAGGGAAAAATTGTTTTCTTGTCGAGTTCTATCAAACCTCGAAAGAAGTACAATACTCCCTGAATGGCCCTGTATATATACACATAAATATATATATTTATATATATATATATAAATGTGTTTAGTGAGCGCATCGAACGCAGGTCGACGCTATGCGGAAGACAAGTTCGGGCGCACGCACTCAGACCGACAAGACGCCCACCACCTGACAGTGCTGCGATAACCAAGGCGTCTCGGAAGAACAGGAAGAAGAAATGACTAGAAAGATCAAGAAGACTCTCTCTCTCTCCTCAGAACATGGTGGTGACGTCCACACAATGGTGGGCGCCGACAAAAATGCTTCATAAGTCTTTGCGGGACTTATGACCGTGATGTACACGAATAGGAGTATATGGCGACGAACTACTATTGTCAATCGACGTTCCACTCAATGACTGTAGGCTCGAGCCTAATCATTCCTGTCAGTCGGATGCGTGCTGCCATGGTTTAATAGGCCTAGCGAGCAAGTGACTATTACACGAAACCTGAACCGCAGCCGGGCGACGCACGATTTGCTGAAAGGCTAATTGCGTGTCGACAAACAGAGCAAGGTGGCTTAGTGGCAAAGCCTTTGCCTTGCATTCGGGAGGACTGGGTTCGAGACCTAGACCGGCCAGTCTTAAATTAGTTTGCATGGTTTCCAATTTAGACAAGGTAAATGCCGGAGTGGAATAAACTTAGCCATGACATGAAAAATCCGTACACAGGCAATAATTGCCTTACGGGAAAATCTAAAAAAAAAAAAAAAGGCTTATGCCTATTCGTATAATGTAGCCATCACTAGGAGTCGCGAGGGCTAGATAGCCGACTTGGGAACGCGTCATGAAGTGCAGTATCCATTACCCCCGAATTCTCTCACAACTCCCGAGAAGCACTTATTAAACCCCCAAAGGCCCTTACACATTACTGCATTTCTTCCTCTTTCAGCCTTCTTCCTCCGTATTGTCTCTTCTTCCTCTAAATAATCATCCCTAGTAGTCATTGTCAACCCAAGATACTCGTACTGACTTTTATAATCCAATTATTTTCCCTGTACTACAAGCTTACTTGCCCCCCATACTTCCATTAAATGCTAAAACTGTGCTCTTTTTTCATTTAAAAAAAAAAATATATATATATATAAAATATGGTGATGGTTTATTAATCATTTTCAATACGTTTGCACACTCGGTAGTGCTCGCCTTCTATATATATATATATATATATATATATATATATATATATATATATATATATATATAAGCGACATAGGGAATTGTAGAGCTCGTTAAAGTAAATATATTTTTTCAATGGAACATAGACTCTAAGAAGTCTTGTTTCGGGAAGAGAGTGAAACTTATGAAATCCGTGACGCTGGTGTTGTTATTCAACATAGGAGCATAAAATATGCGATTGCGAGTCAACTAGTCCTCCTGTAATGAAACAAAGCACTTCCTCGTGTTCTGCTTCCTCTGTTTTTGAGTGAATTCGCAGAAAATAAAGTTATTTTATAAGCTTTTACGCCCAATACCTCAAAATTTAAACCTTACGACCATTTACAGCGCTCAAATCTAACACAATCCACATTTCATGACAATTAGTTTGGAACCAAATATATGACAATGCGAGCCGTGATTGCGCAGTAATTAAGATTTTTCAAAGGGCATGTCGAGATTGAGCGCATGCATAAATGACTAAGAATGATTTATTTGGTGGAGTAAGTAATTTATGCATGCACACAATCTCGACAGGCCCTCCCAAAAACCTTAACTGCTTCGTAACCACTGATCAGATCCCCGCAATTTTAGTACCAACATGGTCGTAATGAAATGCACAACGTGGGCGCTGTGAATTGTCATAGAGTTATGATTTTAAAGTATTAGACGTGAAAGTTGATAATAGAACTTTAGTTTTTGCCGCATGTCTTCTAAATGATTATCTCAGATATTCTGGCCGGCGTGATGTGTTCTTTAGAGGAGGCATATCTCTGTATATCTACAAGCACGGCGATATATTTCGTTTCTGTATAGAACGACTGCTTGTCTTCTTGTGTGTATATATATACATATATATATATATATATATATATATATCATTCCGAAGTAATCCTTCATAAGATGGAATTAAATTACTTATATATATATTTGACTTGTCCAAATATGTGACAGCGTTATAATTGAATTCGCGACAACAGCGCCATCATGCAAGGTTGCACCGTTGCGGTTCTCTTATAGCCGCATATATATGTACTACATATAAGTGGTAAAAGATGGAGGCGTCCACGACGGAACGGCGCCCAGCAGCACGATTCTTAGGAACAGAACGTCAAATGGTGGCTGGTCGAATGGTCAGACCTGTTTAGGCCTAACAGCTGCAAACAAATGGCGCACGAGCTTTCGTAAAGCGCGCAAGCCAACACCGGATCTTCCTACACCAGATCAAGCAAACACCATGATAGGCACCGAGTCCATTGCTGCTATCGAATAAATGATTAGAAATAGTAGTCGAAGGGTTGCGAGTTGAAAAATACAATGTACAGCAGTGAGTTTAACTGAAGGAACGGTGCAATTAATCACCCACCAACACACGCAGTACGGTAACGTGTGTGCGCCGTGGGTATCAAAGCATCCTAAACCTAATCAGAAGAAGCAACGATTGGGCCGTAATAATCTGTTATATAATAGGAAAGTGCTGCATTTCTGAAACGCATTATTGCGGCAGACGAGTTCAGATTCATACCGAGAATTTAGACCATTCCGCAGAATTCAGAATTAGGCCAAATGCGGTGCCGACTCCAGGACAGCTATGTCAATGTTTTTCTTGGATCACCTTTTTATGCAGATGCAGTGGACTTTTTCAAACAACAACTTCAATTGTACAACATCATTGGCATTGACGTGCTACCGAAAGGGTAGAACCAATGTTTAATCATAACACCAATTTCTAGTAAATCTATAATCGAGGTAGTACTTTTTCCTACCTTGTGAACTTTTAATTTAAAGAACGTCATATATATAGTTATGATATAGCAATCAGATGCGGAGTCTTAATCTGGCATACTAATCAAAAAGAGCTTTAAAAATCGTATATATATATATCACGGCACTGGCCGACTAGGCGCGATTTCTAGCAGTCAAATCCTAGTAGATTTACCGTCGCGAAGGCGCTAAGTGGGGTTGCCGTTACTTAGCGATTTCAATTCTGGCATGACAAAAAATTGCAGACTAATGTCTGCATCACAAAAATAGATGCAAGGCAATGGTAAAATCCGTCAAAATTTATTCTGTGTGCGCTGCCAACTAAAGTAGGTAACGCTCACGCAGTTACGAAATAATAGAACGGTACTAGACTAAAAAAAGGCACATTATCAGTGCTTTAGTCTACTACTTTATATAACGCGTGTTTTAAGATTTTGGATATTTGGTAAATCTTTATAATTTAAAAGCTATAGTAAAAAAAACAAGCAACCAGATTATTTATGCCGTCAGAGTACATTTATATCAAGCAGATGTGGAGAATCCGCATGTAAGTTCTCTTAAATAACCGACAGCGTGTCACCATTAAGACGCAGCTGTTAATCATTAACCGTTCTCGATGCAAACGCTCCAATCTTCGGCTATAACCTATTCAGCGCTGATTCTTGCATGAAGCAATCAGATGCGGAGTCTTAATCTAGCATAATAATCTAAAAGAGAGCTTATATATATATATATATATATATATATACCGTAGTGCTGGCACACTCAATCAAAATGAAAGGACCGCAAATTGCTAAATAACATGTATAAATAGTGCGTAAGCTCAGCGATGTACAACCGATATCTATGCCGCCTGAAGGCCGGCTTGCAATAGCTTTTTCTGTGGCTGTGATTATATATTCTAATTCTATCTAAAAATCAGCCTCCTTTAGATCAAAAGTCTTCATGCCGGAAGGTTGCCAGCTGAAATTGTGGAAACTGAAACTTTCTTCTATTCCCATGCGTAAAAATCGAAGGACACCAATCTATGTGCAGGAATCCACCCTAGGATGAACGAGGGATTTATCGACGAAGTAATATTCCGGTGTTTAATATTCATCAAAGTATAGCGGTTGCTCTGCGAGGCTGGCGAGGCCACAGGGGCAACTGTTATACTTTTAGCGAATCGGGCTCATCCCCTCGGTCATCGTGCGGAGCACTGCTGCCACATTTCCGCTCTGTACATTCAATGGTACTTGTTGCAAAAACAAACACACTTGGTTGACTCAAAAGTTTCACCATCTTTTTTAACAGCTGTTTTTTTTAACGGGAATTGGTCCTCCCAGCGTCTCAAGCGCCAGCGGCAAGAACACAGGTCTGCGCTAAACTTTAGGGTATTTTCATACATTCTTTAGCTCCGCTTGAATAACCGTATAGCGAGCACTATGCTCGACAATAGCGGGTGTGAGAGTCGCCCGAGCTTTCTCGAAAGGAATTAGGCTCTGCCCATCTGGCCTGGGCCCGTCGGTCCTTAACTTGCCCGGGGGCTCACGGATGTCAGGTACCCAATGGCTGAACGAATGGAAGGCTGAACGCATTGTTGATAGCCAAAGGTCAAACGCACTCCGCACGCAACGCAGCACATGTCGGCAAAATGCGCCCACCGGACGACCGGATCTATATCGATGTGGGGCGCAATCAGATTACCAACAATACTAAACTGGATTTCCATTGGGTTACCTACGATTTGAAGAGATGTTTTCATAAAGACCAAACAAAGCTTCCGGTTACCAAACGTCCACAGTGTAAGCGTTGCTTCCAGTAAGTGATTGTCGCCTCATTTCCTCACTAAGAGAGATAGAGAAAGATTGTCAACGAGGCTTCAGTTTGTTGACACAGCGAAACCATTAGGTGAGCGTCATAGTAGCGACAAAGCGGCGCACTGGCTCACATGAGCAGAATAACACAAAACTAAACGGATGAAAGGGTAACTAAAATGTGGACGGGTTTAAGTTTAAGAACTTCGGCCTTCCCGAATCATACACCCTGCTATGTGTAGGGCGTTGTCAAACGGGTCAACAGAAATCCAGCCACGCAAACGCGGCATCTATTCGGACGGCCGTTGACGCAGCATTTACAAAAACTAGCAGAGATTATCTTTAAATGGTCCGCTCGCGCTTTAGTGCCAAAATTGACGCAATGACCGAAATCAATGCTGGTTGCGTTGACTAACTAGATTCAGGAGGCTTAGTTCTACCAATAGGCTAGCAAAAAAAAACAGTTTTTTTAGTCAATATATATGAGCTGTTTTGGCGTACTAGATTATAGTGTACAGTAAAATACGATATATATATATATATATATATATATAGAGTTTACAGTTACCTAAAAATATATATTGGAATTAAACAGAAGATTCCTGCTAAATGTGTAGTGCACACAGTCCGTAGTGGGCAGTAGAATTGCAGGTTGCAGATCTGTATCATTCCTTTTCTAAGCTTCGAGTCTACCCTACCATTACTGCGATAACTGTGAATAGATAGTGATTAGGAGGCAGCAATATACATTTCTGCAAGCAAGGTAATCAATCTAATTGCAGAGCCCTTACATTGCTTACTACAGTCTATAGGTATATTTGTTAATAACAGCTATACAGACTTCATGGCTGTCCGTAAGATGCCACAGTAAAGCTCTCTAGAGAGCAGGCTCTAGATATGCATACGGCTGGCTAGCACCTGCGTCCTGTTTACTTAATTGACTGCACGCAAATCCATAAATATATGGACGGATTTATTATTCCCTTGACATGCGTACTTAACTACGCGTGTCACCCTTTTATATTAAGAACTCGTATCCACAATAGATACAGCGAATCGACAACTCGTTTAAATAAGCATTTTCTTAAGTGACATGGGGCAGCAGGAATGTCTTTTTTTAACGTGGCATATGAGATCGATAGCACAAATTACAAACAATTGACATATTTATGTAGCTAGCCGAATATGACTTTACAATTTTGCAACTTTGAGAGATCTAGCTGTCCGATAGAAAATAGTGACTAGCGTATATATGCCAGCGTATTCAAGAAAATTCAGCTTTCTTTAAACATTCGACATAATTAGCGAGAGCGAAGTAGTCGTAAAACGAAGAGTTTACAAGCGTCGAAAGTTCGTGATGCCTATTTTTTACCCTTTATCTTTTAACTGTTCCATTAAGCTCGTAAGACATATACATTGAGAAGAAAATTTTAGGAAGATTACTTGGATGCCAAAGCGATGGTTCTATTCGTGACATTCTTGTCGAAAACTATTACGCTCTCCCTGACATCGAATTCTCATAGATCGGCGGTCAGATACACTCCGTACACTGGCCGCTAAGGTCCCCTTCTCTGTAGGGATTTTAATATAACGTAGGATTTTATAGGGATTCGATACCGGAGTTAGTGTGGGCTAAACGGCCTACGGTAATCGTATTGCGAATCAAAGCAGCATCGATATGATACCAAGATTATCCCTATAAAATGCGAATTTTCGTAAATGTGTGTGTTGAATGAACGTAATAGCAAAAATTTTAAAGATTAAATTTGAAAGCTTAAACACGATCTCTTTTTTTGCAAATTTATTCAATTGGACCAGTTCTCTCGCTAGCCAATGCTGGATGTCTTCCAGAAAAAAAATAATATTCTTCCGCTGCTATTGGTTATTTGATGGTAAGACAAGTTCCTATCCTTTATGTAAATCATGCGCGTATTCAAATATATATACAGGGTATTACAGGAATATTTGATCAACGATATATGGAATTGTAGAGCTCGTTAAGGCAAATATTTTTTCTAATGGAACATGGTCTCTAAGAGGCCCTGTTTCGGAATGAGAGTTAAATTACTACAATTTGTGACATTGGTGTTTTTGCCCGACATAGGAGCATAGAATGTGCTGTTGCGAGACAGCCAATGAGAGACAGCCATGCAAAGCCGGTCAGAAGACGCGACGTGGTCGCTTAGAAGATTCGCCAAAAATGAAGTTCTTTATTAGCGTTCACGCCAAATACTTTAGAATCATAACCCTACAACCACTCACAACGCTCAAAACGGACATATTCAGCCAATGCGCAATTCATGGCGATCATTTTGGTACCAAACATATGTCAATGCTAGCTGTGGTTGCGGAGTAATTACGATTTTTCGGCGGGATGTCCAGATTAAGTGCATGAAAAATGACGCGCGCGGCTGTCGCGCGACACGTCGGCGGTAGTGAACGTCGCCACACAGTCATTTTACATGCACTTAATCTGGACATCCCACCGAAAAATCGTAATTACTCCGCAATCACAGCTCGCATTGACATAGATTTGGTACCAACGTGATCGTCATGAAATGCGCATTTGCCTGAATATGTTAGTTTAGAGCGCTGTAAGTGGTCGTAAGTTAATGATTTTGAGGTATTGGGTGTGAAGGTTAATAAAAAAAACTTCATTCTGGCGAATTCTCTTCTAAGCGACCATGTAGCATCTTCTGACCGGCCTTATGAGTTCTTCGAAAGAAGCAGAATTTTCTCACGAACACGGCGGTGTGTTTAGCTTCTGTCTAGGAAACCTGGTTGTCTCGCAACAGCACATTCTATGCTCCTATGTCGGGCAAAAACACAAATGTCACAAATTGTAGTAATTTAACTCTCATTCCGAAACAGGGCCTCTTAGAGACCATGTTCCATTGGAAAAAATATTTGCCTTAACGAGCTCTACAATTCCATATATCGTTGATCAAATATTCCTGTAATACCCTATATATATATATATATATATATATATATATATATATATATATACACAGAGAGAGAAAGCCTGTTACATAATTGGTATATACACGGGGCAGTTGAGTTTATTTACAGCTATTTACAGCTTAGAAATGAATGGCATGTACAAAGCAGTGAGTTTAGGCATCAGCATACTCAGCGCTTAGCTCGATATCGATTGCTGCGCGTGTCCCGCATAGCCGTGTTTGGGGACCTGAAGTATGGCGTGTCGAAGAAGGCTTTGAGAAAAAAAAGTCCTGAGCAAAATAAGGCAATGTGAGAGAGAGCGCGCAAGAAAGAAATCAAAAAGAAGCGCACCCGACAAGAAGCGAGAGGGACAAGAAGCGAGAGAGCGAAGAGAAATGGAGGGATAGGGAGGGGAGAGATACAGAGAGAGAGAAAGACATACACGGACCGAGAATCTAGAAAATCAACGACAAAGCGTGAACCGACAGAACGTGCGTGAAACTTCTGCTCGCTGCAAATCTGTGTACGCCGCTACCCCATGGCGGGGCAATGAATCAGGCGCGTAACTCTTGACGACGACGACAACGACGACAACGACGACGACGACGCTCTCTCACACTAGTAGTGTCCCCCATATCCGTGGCCGTGACCGTGTCCGCCGTGACCGTGCGCCACGTGGATCGATCCCGAGGGTACCGTCTTGCCGAACGCCGAATGGTAGGGCGCGAACGCCGGCTCGCTGGTCTTCGTGCCGGGCTCGTTGGTCTTGATCGAGGCGCGGAAGCCGAGCTTGTCGGCCTGATACGAGACGCTGCGGTGGCGGCCGTCAATCTCGCCGAGGTAGTACGACCCGACGACATGGCCGTGCGAGCCCTTCTCCTCGCGGCCGTTCACGTTGCCGTAGCCGTCCTTGATGTCGTACTTGAAGCCGTAGTTGCCGAAGTCGTCCTGGTGGCGGGACCCCGACGACTGACCTCCGTGACCTCCGTGGTGGCCGTAATGGCCGCCCGCCAACGCCAGCGATACGAGGCACGTGGCCGCAACAATGAGGAGCTGCAATCGAGCAAGCGATGCAACCAGCCAGCAGATTAGATTAGATTAGCGTCACTGCGTTTGCATCTCACGGGAAATAGAGGTAACAGCTCGGCATATGCCGATTTGTGAGCGAAACCGAGCATGATGGTTTAGTGGCAAAGGTTTTGCCTTGCATTCGGGAGGACTGGGTGTGAGACCCCGACCGGCCACTCTTAAATTGGTTTGCATGGTTTCCAATTTAAACAAGGTGAATGCCGGAGTGGATTCAAATTAGCCATGACATAAAAAAAAACGTACACGGGCAAAAGTCTTGGAAAAAAGAATCTTAAAAAAAATATGCGCGGCACCTATTTAGCAGATTTAATTCAGTGAAAAATTATTTCGTATGCTATGTCGCCAAAGGGATGGCCGCGGCCGTGGCTGTCAAGCCGTTTCTAATATGACTGCTGCGTAAGTTACGCAGTAGCTGCGTAAATAACGCTTTGTTAGTACGCTGGCTGCAATTTGAGTTGGAGTTTCTGTAGCAGCACAGCGAGTGGTAAAATCGAATGCTTGAAGCTGGTATGTATAGATCGAGATGGGCCACGCGCTTAGACCACGCGCCGCTAGATATGCTATGCGGTTAAATGACGTTGGCTGCCAGTGTAAAGAAGGTTGTGGTTACTTATCTATCCTGATATTACAATCACTCCTTCACGTCACGGTCGATCAGCCTACCACAGCGGAAAGATACATCTAGCATTGATTTCACATTTTGTACTGGCGCCGAAAGGCGGGCGCATTCAAATTACTTTTTGACACAATGATCTCACGACACTCAAACACAACAAGCTTTTGCAACGATCTAGCCGAACGGCCAATAAACCAATGACTGGCAACGAATGCCGTTAGCAGAGGTTGCAGGACCGTTGCTGGTCTTCGCAAGACAAAGCAGGTTTGATCTTTGAGCAGGATCTCTGGATCAAACCAACACGGGACGTGCGTATATTAGGTGGCTGTACATTACATAAAAATCCGAAATGTTTCACTAACAGCGCGCATCTACCGGCGCACACACGCCTGTCGGTACAAGACAATACGTCACGAACCACGGCGACCAAAGGCGCGCTCAAAACACAAACACGCGTAAGCTCCTGCGCACGTAACAATGCGATATGTATGCATAGGCAGGTGTCGACTGAGCTCAACGTAAACGTGGATCCTGGTTTCACCAATCTCAGATCAACTTAGCACTTGCTTGCTTCCAGCAGCTATTCTCAATCTTCCCTAGCAGACGTTCTCATGTAGTCGTCTTAGTCGAGGTCGAATAGAGGTAGAACGTGAAGGTCCACGGCCCTCCCCCCTCCCTCCTCGGTCTCCTCGGAGGTTAGTGCAGCAATTCGTAATCCCTGCGGCGATTGGGGCGCAGACCCCACAAAACGTACACCCGTAGCGGGGCAGCTTTAGCTGCCTTGGGCTAGGCGCCGGGAAACGCTGAGACTCACTCGCAACATGGTGTTGGTGATGGCTAGTTGCTGTCGGTTAGCTGGTTGGTGTGTTGTAGTTAGTTGAGGCTCAGCTGTCGCCCAACAGAAACCGGTGACCGATGAAGATGCTTTGTGACTCGCCGTAACTGTCTTTATATACAGATAGATAAATAGTGTTGACGGGCGGCTTCTGCTGCTGCTAGGGCTACGCCAATGCCCGCCGTGCGTTCAAACAAGAGACGCCAAGCTTTTACCCCACACTTCAACCTCCTCTCAGCTGCGCGTCAATGTCGTCGCTGTCAATAGACAGGGAAGAAGAGAGAGAGCGCGCGCAACGCCGCGAGAGAGAAGGCTAGGCGCCCTGCCGGCGAATCTGTTTCTGGCAGCTGCAAAAAAGCAGCTTCCAGCCAACCTGCTACCACCAGCTGGCTGACAGGCCCGGCGGTTCGGTGGAGCTCTCAGAACCGGGCCGGACAGAAACGTGGCCGAATTCCGTTGTTCTAACACGGAAAGGTCTCAGCGATCAAAAACACAATCGCTCCCAATGCAAACATTCGACATCGCTACAGCGCGGTAAGCAACGCAGAAAGTAGAATGAGCATAACAATACTATACGATATAAACAAAAAATAGATCACATAAGCAACAACGACATTCATAATAAGAGCAAACGTGGCAACACAACAATGCCAGTAGTTGATCAGTAAAATCTCACAAACAGTAGCAATAGCATGTAAGAATTAAGAATAGCAACAACAACAACAACAACAGCAACAACAACAGCAACAACAACAATAACGACAACAATAATAAAAATTATAAGCAACGGGTGTACGCGCTATTTTTAAGGTGCGAAATCGTCAACGGGTTCAGCTGTCGTTAATCGTTACGCGGGATGGTGGCCGTCGAAGCGGGCCCCGCCGGCTTGAAAAAACGCCAGTCCAATTTGAGACATCTAACTTAAACAGTTATAACTGATTAGCGCACACAAAAACAGAACCGCTTGAAACAGAAGCCAGTATACCCGACGCGGGCAAATCAACAACCATTCACTCGAGGTATCGTATTCGACCGTAGAACCCATTGTTTTTGCGTTTGGCTACATACGCATAAATAAATGTTATTTTTTCGACGCATATATATGTATATATATATATATATATATATATATATATATATATATATATATATATATATATATATATATATATAGAGAGAGAGAGAGAGAGAGAGAGATTGTTTAATCGTTTGATAAAGTAACTGGGCGTGTCGTCGGTTTTGCTGTCGTTCCTACATCATTATATGTACATAAATATGTATTCATAAATAAAAAATGCTTTGACAAAGTACTTGCATGTGCCGTTCATTTTGGTGCTTGCTTGTTGCGATTTAAAATTAACGACTAACCGATAGCATCTACGAACAAAGCAAATGGGGCATTTTTCCATTTTTAGTAATTTCTAGTAGTAGTAGTAGTAGTAGTCTTTAGATATTTTATATTGCTTCTGGCCATATTTTAGTAATTCTTTTCAGGTTACTACTAAAGCATTTGGGCTCGTACCATTAATGGTCAAAATAGTGTGAGACCTCTACAGATGTTTCTGTGCAGAGCTCCAAAAACTATTGCTGAAAATGGCTCAAACATGGATGGATCGCTTTGCCAATCTTGCAGTTAAGATATTTTCTATTGCACTATTTCTTGTTAGCCGCACAACCAGGTGGCAAAAAAGTGTGAAAGATGATTTTCTTGTAGTAAAAAAAAAAAGCTAAACAAACATTTGTGTTGGATCTACTTTATCTGAATTTCTTCGATTGATCCTCTCCTTGAAAGCACCACTGGGACGATTAGGCTTTGGTCTCGATGTCGTACTCTAACCGTAAACTTGACTCATATAATTGCTTTCTGAAGTAATTCAGGGTCTTCTGCTACCGCTTGAAAGTTCAACTTGTACATTTCCCGGGTGGCGTAAATTTACTGGAAATTCGACATTTATAGAACAAACTTTGCTGTCAGGCTTCTGACGCATAAAATATCAGTTAAGGCTGTTACAACTGGTCCATAAAAAATTCTAATTCCGCAGCTATCCTGATTGTAATTCAGCAATTGTTGAGATATCATAAACTTTTTAACGTATTTTTCTGTTATTGATGTCGAAGGCCTTCCCGAACGGAGGCCATCTTCGGTCTCTTCAGGCCCGTCGCAAAATGGACGGTACCACGTATACACAATATTTCTGGACACTTAATAACCATAGGTAGTTCGTACTATTTCCATTACTTTAAAACATATGATTTGGTTCTCAACACAGAAGATAGTGCAAGTTCGCTGCTTCTCCTTTTTTGGCTCCTTAAAAAATTGCCGAACTTTGTCTTCTTCACTTTATTGAGCCAAACTCAAACAATAAACGTCGCCACCAAATCTTTGCCTGTTTGTCCATTATGAATGACGCTTCTAAGCAAAACAAACCGAGAAACTTTGGTGATTTCAGTCTGGCGGGAAAACTCAAAGTCGTAAAACACAGGTAGCTACATGGAACCTTTATTAATTTTTTGTATAGACACACCTATATATATATATATATATATATTTAGTGGGCCACCTCCAGCGGCTTACTTATATCGTAACATTCATACACAATGTCCAGAATTTTGAAAATATTTCTTAGTGCACGAAAACACCTCTCCAGTACTCAACTATTTGTCGCCTTTAAGGTAGTCTCCCTTAAAGGCGACAAATAGTTGAGTACTACTATATAGCCGAACTCACGCATGAAGAATTCTGAGTTTTTGACACCTTTCTTAAATTTTGAAAATCGTTGTCATCTTTCGATCGTAAATACCCTTTTTATTTTGATTTGTTTGCTATTCCGTACGGTTTCGATAGAGTTTGTTCTGTAATTGCTTTAACACAAAGAGTGAAAAGAAGGCTGGCTTGTACGTAGCAACGAATTCAGGGATTACCTCGCGGTCAAACCCAAGGCTCGAGACTCAAGTCGTGTGGCAATTAGACTCAAGGCTCCGGCACATAGGTTTGTAAATATACTCTTCAGTGAGTATGGACCCATGTGGTTTTGCAGACATACATATTTCAAACAAAGCTTTGCCTAGCTTGATATATAGTTTCTGTAAATTCCTTATTTTTCTGTTCCGTAGCAGTAGTAGTAGTAGTAGTAGTTCGTGCATCAGCGAGTATACATTTTCTAATTTCCCGTCTCGTTGCCTGTAACTCTTGCGCTGACGGCAGGCCGTGAAGAATGTCGTGATTATTGATCTCTTCGGTCGCTAAACTGATTATACCACTCCAATATTTAGGTGCTTGTCTTGACTTAATAGGCAAATGCCTGCTCTGTGTTTTCCACCACTGAATACACTAAACTTCTGAGAAAATTCGTTCTAGCGCAATACTTTATGGGAGCTCATTACTCGTACATGTCATGTCTATCGAGGCTTGCCTAGGTTTCTCGGCCTCTGCTCGCTGAAAGCGCTATAACCAATAACGTGGTCCGATTCTCAATTTTTAAGCACTCAGTGAAGGTACATACAGCGACAAGCACCTCTTCTAAAAAAATGTGTTGCCTAGCGATTCAATTATTAGGGTTGGTCCGCTAGATGCGGATATATATATATATATATATATATATATATATATCGCGAAACACACACATATACATGCATCTATATATAAATAAATATATATTTATACAGGGTGTACCTATTTGTGTACCCAAAACGCTAGGATATGGTCAAACTCGGTGAGAAAATCATTTTTGCCAATGAGTGGAAGCCGGGAAAACGTTTTGTTTAGGAGTGAGGATGAAATTTATAAAAGCAGTTATTCTGTCTTTTTTCTCCTACATAGTTGTGCAAAATCTACATTTCCGGGAGAACCAGTCAACGCGCAAAGGAACCGATCATACCGGCGTGTTTGGCGGAACATTCTGCACAATAAAGTATACATTACTAGCTTGCGTAGCAAAAAGCGAATAGCCAGATTAAGGAAAGTCATAAAAAGTCAAAATGTTACGTTAACGCTTTTTTGTGCAACATCGTAACTTTTTTCATTACGACCAAAAATGCACGTCCAAAAGACTACTCTCAGGCAATAGCAGATTTAATGCCCATCATTTTCGTATCAAGGTGATGGTGCTGTGTTACGTAGTTGTCAAGTCACTAAGCTTTTTCGACAGTCATAGTTGTTATGTTTTACGTGCAAGTTTTCACGTTCAGAACCGTAAAAATTTGCCAAGGCGTTTCCGCCCCCTCCTTCCACTAGGAAAATGTATTCTCTTGTTGAGTTCTACCAAACCTCAAAATATGTACCTAACTTTCAGATACGCCCTATGGAAATATGCATGCCTTCGCTTTCGATATGGCTATCGAAAAAGCTTGGTTACTTCGCAACTACGTAACGCAGCACCATCACTTTGGTACGAA
>QVRM01006306.1:0-35891 GCA_003439945.1 Dermanyssus gallinae
GACGACGTCGTCGTCGTTGTTGTTGTTGTTGTTGTTGTTGTTGTTGTTGTCTTTGTTTGTTGTTGTTGTTGCTGTTGCCGTTGTCGTTGTTGTTGTTTGTTGCTGCTGCTACAGCAGCATCATAGTTTTAGAAGCATACATGCGTGTCCTTACCCTAACTAACTTTCGAAAGCTACTGTCGCACACTATCCAGTTTCTGGTCTGGTTGCTGTTGCCGCTGCCGCAGAGATTTCGCAGAAGCGCAGTTTTTTCTGCCTTTGCCGTTATTATAGTCCAGCCGAAACATAAGCCTAGACAAGTCGCTACTCTGTTAGTCGATACCTAACTTTGACAACGTTAGCGTGCTGAACCCATTTCTCTTAAATTGCGAGGCGCTGCAACATAGTCTGCGTTTTCGTCGTCGGCCGCCATAACCTTATCCTTTTACAAGCAGCACTAATTCGCATGTCGGTTGCACTGAAACAATAATCATAGTAATAATAATAATAATAATATAACATTAACATGATTTAAACGTTCATACCTCACAATTGTATTAACTAAATAATAAATAATAATAATAATAATAATAATAATAATAATAATAATAATAATAATAATAATAATAATAATAATAATAATAATAATAATAATAATAATAATAATAATACTAATAATAATTGTGGAGAGGGCGACTGACAACGACCCGATAGATCTAAACAGTGAGGATGACGATCAACCGTCCGAAACAGATGACAGCATCTCACACGCTGCCGATGAGAGAGGAGTGTGGAATCACATCCCAACTCGGCAAGAGAAAGCGACAAAAGTTGCCGCTAAGAAAGTAGCCAAAGAGATCGCCTCCGCGGCTACACAAAGAGAGAGAAAGACAATCTCTTCGACGGCTCTGCCAGAATTAATTTCCACTCGCCAGATAACCCTGAAGCACTAAGACCGCTTAGTGTTTTTCAGATAACTGTAGAGCTTAGCAAGGTTTTTCCGGGAGCCAAGGCACGAATAACGACGCACGGGAAATTGGCAATTTGCCTCAAAGACCCAACGCAAACGGTAACAGCAAAAAAGCTCGATAGTATTTGTGGTGTGAAAATACAACACTGCCCAGACACATCAGCATTCTGGGGCAGAATCAATGGAGTTAACCCTCAATTCACCGAGGAAGACATCCTAAATTGCCTTCGAGATCAGGCGTCGACGAAGTCAAAAGAGAAAAATACGCCATTGCCGCACGCGATAACAAAGGGAACACAATAAAAGCATGGAAAAATTCGGGCAGAGTGCGACTACGCTTTGACGCAATGCCAATCGCTGAAGTACACATGGTTGGTGAGGTATTTAAGGTGACATTGTGCACAGGGTCCCTAATGCAATGTTTACGATGCCATAAATATGGACATAGAGCCACAGATTGTCTAAGACGAGGAGATCCTACCTGCAGGAAATGTGGTAGTCCCGGGCATGAAATGTGGGAATGCCAAAATAAGGCTCGTTGTGCCAATTGTGGGGGTGCTCACGCATCTAATGATAACAGTTGCGGTGTTAGAAGGGTATATAAAGAAGCGGAACGAGTAAAGCTCTGCGAAAAAGTGTCTGGACGCCTCCCTGTCTCAGACGATTTTCCATTGCTTATCAGAGCGACACAGAACGTCAGCTCTGAGCCCGTTAAGGGAGATAAGTCTTACGCAGATGTCGCCAAACCAAGCACCGTTCAAGCCCCCACACAAGTTCTACATAAAGATGGTAAGACTGTACTATGCAATCTCCCACCACCCATTGCTCCCAAAAAACCGTCCGATACAACAAAAAAACAGAGCTCAGAAAATACAATAATAAAGTCACAGGCAGGGAAAAAAAACAGATCATCAATGACTCTTCACATATTGTCATTGCAATCCTAAAAATATGGAAGAAAATTAAACCTATGCTCTCCAATTGGCTAGATCATAATCCAGTTATCAAGACTGTCTTGTCATATCTCGAATCCGAGACTGGGATTGCTTTTTTAAAGACCGTTCTGGACGGTACTGATGACCCACAGCTATCAGCATTGCCCGGAACGGTTGATCAGAGTCCCGCGAAACCAACTTTAAATGACTAGCCAACAATATCAGAACAACTCGAGACGCCACCGAGAACGACTCGGAAATGGCTTTACCCCTTTCCCAGACACCATATGTTTGCAACTACTGTGGTCAAGCTGTACGATCTGCTAAGGGCCTAAAAATGCACATAACACGTAAACATCCTCTGGCTCCTTGTCGAAGCCTCCGTACGATTCACAATCCGGGCCCGAGCAATGATATAGCCAACACATTAAACACCGATACGCAACCTGACGCAAAGTTACTAGTACAAGTCCTATCATATGCTCGCAGAAATTTAAGACTAGCCAGAATCATACCCCGTGGGGCTAGAGAAGTCTGTGCTATAGCATACACGACAGCATTAAGCAATTTTAACACAAAGCTCGACCTTGAAAGTTGGAATAATCTTATGATGCTTCCGTCATTGATGTTTACACTGCCTCGCCAAAAAATTCAGGAAAAGACACTAACAAAAATTATTAAAAGTAATGTAGCACAAATAGGTTCTCGAACACTTCAAACTCTCCCTGATTCGATCACACCCAGCACAATCGGCAATAGGTTTCATATCACTAACGACCAACACAGCGTGCGCCAGGCAGAGATGAAATTAGCAGAAGGCGATATTCGTTCCGCTGCTCGATCGCTACTGTCCTTAGACACATTGGCACCCCACGATAAACATACCGAGTCTGAACTACGGAGCAAACACCCAGTTAGTCCACCCGGGTGTCAAGAACAGTTAGATCTTCTGCAACAGCCCGCCACACTAGACCTAGATAGAGTTGAAGGATCTCTCGTCTTTGATACCATTCGATCTTTCCCCTTTGCAAGTGGAGCCGGCTTAGACGGCTTACGGCCTCGACATCTTCGAGACATGCTAAGCCAAGCGATTCCATCTTCGGAGCGCTTACTAACCGAGCTGGGCATTTTTATGGCCAGAGTGCTAAATGGGGCTTTGCCATCGTTCTGCCAACCCGTTTTCTACGGTGCAAATTTAACTGCCCTCCGAAAGAAAGATAATTCCATTAGGCCCATAGCATGCGGACTAACTCTACGAAGAACGGCTTCAAAGATTGCGATGGCCATGAACAAACAAGCAATTGTTGCGGCGGTTTCACCCCACCAAATGGGTGTTGCCATTAGAGGAGGAGCGGAGGCTACTGTACACGCTACACGCGCTTTTCTGGAAGCAGAAGGACCGACAAAAGTACTAGTTAAACTAGACTTCCGAAACGCATTTAATACAATAAGAAGAGACAGAATTTTCGACGAAGTAAAGAGAAAAGCCCCACGACTCTATCCGATGATATGGCAGAGTTATAAAGATTTCTCAATTCTCGCTTGGAACACAGATATAACCATAGAGTCACAAACTGGCATTCAGCAGGGAGACCCATTGGGACCAGCTCTGTTCTGCCTCGGCATTTCGGATCTGGTATCAAGCCTACAGAGCCCTTTCAATGTCTGGTACCTAGACGACGCTGTCTTGGGGGGTCCCGCAAATGCCGTGGCGAGAGATCTGCAAACTATACTGAATTTTGAGGAACCAGGAGGACTGACTCTCAATGCAGCCAAATGCGAAGTTTTAGCTGTCGGAGGCACCCTTCAAGATCAGGCGCAAGCTATACAAGAAATCATGGAAGCACTTCCTGGGATATCTTGTGTAACTCAGGGTAACCTAGATGTTCTAGGTTCTCCCGTAATGGCCGAAGGAATCCCACGCGCTCTCGATGCTAAACGAGAGACCCTGGTAAAAATTCGCCCACGACTGACCAATATGCACCCACAGGTGGCTCTGTGTCTATGGAGACACAGTCTTGGTTCACCAAGATTCGTCTACATGCTACGAACATGCCAGACCCTGAAATACGTGGAGGGTCTTGCAGCCTATGACGAGACCATCAGAAGCATTCTAAGCGAGGTACTTAACATTAACTTAGAAGGAAACACGTGGGAGAGAGCTAGCCTCCCCATCGACAACGGAGGCCTTGGAATAAGAAGAGCTACGGATCTTGCTGCAGTGTGCTATGCTGCATCCCTGAATCAATTTGGCTCCCTGGCAGAATCACTTCTTGGTGAGGAAGCAAAGATTGAACTGAAAAAGGCAACCGCGCTGGCAGACGCCACAATCAGGAGTCAACTCGACCCTGGCTCTCTGAGAGAGCACGTGAGTCAGAAACTTCTTGACGCGTACAAAACTAAGAAGTCCGCGCGAGAGATAATGAATAACCTTACATCAGCAAGAGAACGTGCCGTCTTTCTAGCGGCTCAACATCCTTTCAGCGGGGGCTGGCTTCAAGCGCTACCCTCCCGTCAGCTTGGCACCATGCTGGATCCAAACCCCTTCCGCATGGTGTCAGCTCTTAGGATAGGCGCCCCCGTCTGCCAGCCCTTCACGTGCCTCTCATGCGGCCAACCGGTTGACTCGGACGGTCTACACCCGTTAAGCTGTCCAAAAAGCCCCGGCAGACTTACAAGGCACGCTGAACTCAACGCCATAGTGAGAAGAGCTCTTAGAAGGGCAGGGATACCATCTACGCCCGAACCAGTAGGTCTTAATGGCAGCAGTGAGTTGAGACCTGACGGGGTCACCATCCCGCTGTGGTCGCACGGAAAATGCCTTGTATGGGATGTAACGGTTTCATGCACGGCGGCGTTATCATATTTACGTCACAGCGCAGTCGAGACGGGATGGGTAGCAGAACGTGCGGATTCTGAAAAACGGAGGAAGTATCTAGAACTATCTAGAAGCTACCACTTTGCACCCATTGCATTAGAGACACTCGGCCCCATTAGCACAGGTACAGCAAAACTCCTGCAAGACATCGGAAAACGAATCGAAGACGTTACGGGCGATCGACGCGAGGCCATGTTTTTGAGACAGATGATGTCTTTGGCCGTGTGTAGAGGGAACGTGGCTTCCATTATAGGCGCCATGAACTGACAGAAAGCGAACAGAGCAGGATAAACATGATTTAAACGTTCATACCTCACAATTGTATTAACTAAATAATGATAAATAATAAAAAATTATTATTATTAAAAAAATAATAATAATAATAATAATAATAATAATAATAATAATAATTCACCAGCGCGCTGGTAATAATAACGATTAGACGCAGCAACATCTGAAACCTAGTAATAGGCGAGCTTTACTCTGTGAGACGACCTAGTTAAGCACGATGAAACTTGGCGGAGCATGGTGTGTGGCAACTATTCGACCTCTGCTGCTTATCTAGATCGCATCCTCGTCAACACCGTCATCACGTCGTTGCGTAGCCTTCTTCTAGCAGAGTGACCGACTTTTGAGTCCCGGATGTTTCGGAGTCTTATCAGCAGGCCGGCCTTACGGCGCTTATCGTCTCGAGCAGCAGAACAGCTCCCAGAAAGCCGCTTCCGGTTTTGAGAGAGCTGAAATTGGACGCACTAGTAGCAACGCGTATGAACCGAGACGCATAAACTAGCGGATTGAGTACTCCGGCAAAGTGAATATAAACTAATTGCGGTTAGATGATGGCGGTTAGACAACCATGGCGCTGATATTCAGCGACCATGCTATTGCTGGCACAAGGTCTGTTAGGGAAACCCTATCATCTATCTCAACGTGTCTGGCCCGATGCTAGTATGCAAGAATTATTTAAGGAGGTTGTTTTTCAATCCAGGTCGTTAGGCTCCGTCCCCTATTCGACGGGCTTGGAACTCACCGGTAGGCATATCCTCAATGCACCGAACCCTAATGCTATAACTGGGTACATGATGTCACGCGAATAGCAATAAATCTACTTATTTATTTGTATACTTAGCAGAAGAAAAGACAATCGATAACTGAAATTGTCGTAGCCAGTTTCCACTTGACAACGTATAGTGTGGTTGCTACTCATGATTTTTGCACACAGAGTTTCGTTTTTGTTCTCTCGATATTGCTTCTACCTTAGCGATAAGTCACAATACAAATAGAATACATGATTAGGAACTGAAGGAAATCGCGAAATGTTATGAGCGAAATTAGTGGGATCACAAATAAAATTAATTGCGTAAGGGATACACTTTTGCATCTCGATAGTTCATTTGCAACATTTTTTTCAGTTTTGGTCTTCCCGTTTTGCCGAGAGTTATAAAGAGAGTGAAAAATAAAATCATATATCTAACGCGTTTGCATAACAGACAGTCCTCACGGTTTACTCGCGCAAATAAAAGACGATAGCCCGTGAAATAGTATGGATAACACAAGTCATAACAGACTCACGATAACGACACTGGGGCACACAGTGTAACGGTGATAGAATTGTGTCGTGTGCGTATCTCACATTAACAATGCATTCTACATATGTCAGCTACATGATGCAGATCGAATCCGTACGTCCTACTGCCAAGGTCGCCGGTAATCTCCTTTACTGTGCCCTGTCGGCAGTCAACTAACTTTAGCATTGCTATATGTTTTCCTAATCTTCACCTTGCTTTATATAATGCTATTTCACTTAACTTTCTAACTCGCCTTGTCTGTAACATATTCTGGTAAAGATAAGCCTGGTTTGCCGTACCTCTTACTAATCCCAAGGCTGTGTCTCTAGTAGTAGAAGGTATACGGATTGGTTGCTTGTTTACCCATTGTTTATTTACCCAGGTGATCGTGCGATCCGTTCGATCATATGGCATTTTATATAGCGTAATTTGAGATTGCGAAAAAACCGCGAAAATCCTCTTATCGCCGTCCTGAGACAAACAAGCCTAGAACACTAAGCAGTCAGATGCAATGGTCTATTCTAACAATCGTGTAATAAAATATAGCTTAAATCAAAATGAAGATAGGTATATACAGGGTGTTCCAATTTGCGTGACCAAAACGCTAGGCTATGGTCAAACTCGGTGAGAAAATCATTTTTGCCAATGGAAAGGGGGAGCGGAAATGCTTCGTGCGCGCAATGACTATTGTGATATTAAGAAGAGATTGCAAAACTATAATTTCACTTTTGCATGTTTAAACTTTAACGCCCAGGTTCTAAAAATGTTTCCATTACGCGTGCAAAACTAATACGTCCAGACGAACATGCATCTCTAGTAGATCATTTTGGTACCAATTTGGTTGAGCTGGCGTCTGTAATTGCAGAGTAACTCAAATCTACCTAGGACCATATCGGGTGTGAGTGCACACATGCAGCTACTATGTTTGTTTTCTTTGTCAATCAAGTCACTCGTCAAACCTGTAGAAGCTCAAAAAAGATTTATTTTACTTTAAATATTGCTCGAACGAATGCCCGCCAGCCAATAAGCACACTGAGCTGTGTGTCTGTAAGATAGCAGCCTTCGTTAAGCAGCGCGAGCATACATAGCGTCGACTAGAGCAAAGGCAAAGCAAGCTAAACCCATGGTGGGAAATAGAAAATGCCTGTACGCTAGTAACAAAAACGCGGAAGTTCACTAAATGCTCAGGCAGTTTATGATACGGTGACGAAGTTATACACAACGTATCAACAGAACAGCTCACTACTGTATATATATATATATATATATATATTGCAGGCACTTGGTATAGAACTCTATGTTTCAGTTCTCTTTTTTAACGTCAGGTTTTTCTTTTTCTTTCTCTTTTAGCTGCGGCTTGCCTACTTCGTAGTACATACTCTCGCGTATGTAACTACCGCACTTTGCCTGAGGGTACTCAATTTAGAAATGATAAACGTTGTCATAATTACATTTTACAGTTTTCATTGTTTCGTGCGGGCTGCACGGAAGAATGCATTCTTTAAAAAAGCCTTCGAAAAAGAAACTTCTTAATTGAGAGATGAATGTCTTTATAGTATTAGCTAATTTATTTTTGTTTCGTAGTACTTGTTGCACGCGGCGGTCGGACAGAGCCATAATGCCATTGATTTTGCCAGATGATTAAATAAACTGACACTAGTTGCTTCTCTGAAGAACCGAGTTGTTGTGTTAAATAGCAAATTCCAGCGTTAAATCTAAAATCTACTTGCAAAACAGAACCAACACACGTGGATATTAAAGTTTTGATGATTGGCAGCAGCTGACGACTGACAGCTGAAGCAAGAACGCTCCTAAGCAAGAACGCTCCTAATGAGGAAAATGCTACAAGAGCTTAAGGGGATAAATGTTTGTGTTTCCCAAGCGGCCCTCATTTGTAGTAATGATAATACAAATAATATTAGGTTGTGCAATAAGTTCGTAGCGTTTTTTTTTAACGATTTGTTCTGTTGTTTGGCGTTATGTGTCTATGTGTCTGAAAGAGCTTTTCCTGCTCTGCAAAACTGTGTAGTTTGTTTATCAATAATTTAACCCAATTTTATTATTTTTGAGGCTTAGAATTGAAATACCTTGGAGGCAAAATCGGTGGGTTCGACACCTGCTTTTCTTCGCTCTTAATCGAGGTCAAAAAGTTGCCGAAGCTGCTCGGGACATTCGCGTACCGAGATGATGTCTTAGGCAAGTCTGCAACACGGAAATTGTTTGTGAAGCTCAAAACAGGCGACTTTGACTTGAACGATATGCCTCGCAGCGGAAGATCTTCGGAATTTGACGAGGAACGTCTCAAGGCGCATTTGAAGGAGGGCGGTCGGCAAACAGCTTTTGAACTGGCAGAAAAAATGGACTGCAGTGCGATTATAATCTCCAGCCACTCTCCATCAATTGGTTTTACTCAAACTCGAAGCTTAGGTGCGTCACAAGCTTAACGGAGAAACGCCTTCAAACTGCGGCTCAACATCTCGCCCGCCACCAAGGATTTTTGTACCAAATTGTCACGGGAGACGAGAAATGGTGCCTATGCGTCAATATGAAGCAAACGGGAGAGTGGGCGGCTCCAGGAGATACGCCAAGGCCACTCAAAGGAAGCCACTCAGGATCTCCACTCAAAGAAAACTATGATATGCGCTTAGAAAAATAAGATAAATGCGTGAAAAGAACGCCACGGTCAACAACAGATATTTATTGTCCAACTGCATCGCGTAAATGAAGTTATTCGACTAAAAAGACCCAATCGACCAGACCAAACCATACACTTTACGACAACACCAGGTCCTACGTTGCACAAGTCCCGCACTCCAAGAGCTTTAGCACCCACCAAACTCTTCGGACTGTGCGCCAACCGATTCTCACATTTCCGCTTTGTGTCGAATCGTAGGAGAGTTTCTTTCTACGACGAAGTGGTTCTCAACAACTGGCCTAACAACTTCGTTGACATTAGATCGGGCGATAACTGTTTTGTTGGAATTGAATTAACAACTTGGTGGTGGGACAAGGTCCTAAACAGCAACAAAGACTACCTTATTCATTTATTTATTGTTTTATTTATTAATTTTGTTCAAACAAATCCCTTTGATAAAAACGCTACGGACGCATTGCACAACCTAAACGTCGAAACGTTTTTTTTATAATCATCTATACAAGGCTTACAGTAGCAGAGATCGTTCGGATAGGCTATGCACACTTCAAGCTCTAAATTTGCGGACAGCGAATAATCCAGTCTATTCTATTAGTAGTTATAAATGAAACATATGGTTATATTAGATTGCGCAACAGAGCATTTGCATATACATATATATATATATATATATATATATATATATATATATATATATATGCAAATTCTCTGTTGCGCAATGATTATATTAATTTGTGCAACAGAGCATATATATATATATATATATATATGCAAACGCTCTGTTGCGCAATCTAATCTAACCATATTTTTGATTATATATATATATATATATATTCTGGTGGCTAACATTGCACAGAGCAAAGGCGCAGATCACTTATTGCTGGTTCACTACTCTTGTCCACGGATAGCTCTGATGTTGTTAACGTAGATGTACTAAAGCTGCGTTTGCTGGACGCGGCTTGCTTGCTGGTCGGTTCCCAGAGCAGACCATTATTATTATTATTATACATCGATCTGGTCTATAGCCGGTATCAAGTGTAATAATAACCGATCCCACCATAATCCGCGCGCCGATGACCGGACGCTACGTACAGGCTTGCGACGGGCAAAGCTAATTAGCCTTAATAAGTACGTCTCATTCTCTCATTAGTTGGACAGAAGACCGCGTTGGGCCGACCTTGAGCACCTCCCATCTACACAGTTCGGAGGCCACAAAGCGCTCTCTTCGGGCGACGACGATTTTCTGCGGGCCAGTTCTAACTGTCGGCTCACTAGGTCGACTGCAGCTGTTTACGAAACGCTATATAGCATGGTTGCAGTATATGCACGTTCGCGTCAAGCAGCAACCATCCATTGTGTTCTATTAGTGTTCGACATGATTTTACCGTGCCTTGCAGCCAAGAAGATATCCCATACCTTATCGTGCGTATATATATATATATATATATATATATATGCACGTACATAAGAGCTATTCGTACCCAACGACAGATATTCCTCCGCCGCTATGCTGGGCTGATATCTATATATATATATATATATATATATATATATATATATTTGATTCTTTCTTAACGTGTCAATTTACGTAAGAATGACAAGGATTATTACTCGAAATAAACAACTAAATCCGACCTGTCTCAGATAGGTGTGCCGTGACAGCACAATCAATCCTTATGAAGGATGTTGTTGAGGCGCGTATTTTATTCACCAACTGTTCTCGAAGTGCTTTTGATAAAGCGACCTTAAGCTACGGAGGGCAGAAACTAGGGCAGTTGCTGCTCGGTGATCGAGCAACAGTCGCAGAAGGCACGTAGAATCTTCGCAGCACGGTGCACTGTTGTGCTACATCAAAACCTATGAAACTGGCAGTTATGGAACGTAAACGGCGTATACTGTCCTATTGTATAGGTGAGGTAAAACTCGACTAGTTTCCAATACCCCGTGGATATCTTCTTCTATCTGACGTCCCAGTTTCTTTTCTAACGCCTCATACAAACGAGCGTGCTGAGAAACACCACCATTTGAAAAAGAGACGTGGTAATACGTCTTTTGGGGTCTACTGGCTCATCTAAAGACGTTGGGGTCTCCTGGCTCATCAAAGGACGTCGTGCAGCATAGGTACAGCGTATTTCTTTGTGGCGGCTGCAGGCAAAAGTAACGCTTGCAGTTTTTGTTGAGTACACAGTTGTTGAAGAGAAAGATTCGTGTCGACTTTCTTCACTCCATATGACCAAGCGCAATTGGTGTCGCACCACTGAAACTGGCGTGGTTCTGACGCGACGTCTGATCTGCAACAAACACGCACGGCATCGACGGTCTAATGGCGTCAACGGTCGGCCAGCGATTGGCGCATCGGCTGATCAAGCTGAGCTGCCTGATCTGCGGAGTTGATCTAAACTGCAGGCCGCCGCGAGTTGATACCGGCATCGCTCATGCGTCGTTCGCGGCATCCGGCAGCGTCGCGAGCGTGGCGCTTCTCCTAGCCGTTCGTCTCGTGGTGTTCGCCGTTACGCTTCTGTTTATCGCGGGCCGAACGGTGAGTCTGGTCAACGACTTCCCCACGATGGTCAGCACCAACGACCTCGTCGACGTCGTGTTCGAGCTGAACTGTTTCGCCATCTTTGCCGAGGCCATCTACTCGTTCTGGACGCGACAGCAGCTTCTGCGTGCGGTGCTCGGCGTACGTGCTGCTGGTGGTGGTAGTGGTGGTGGTGGTGGTGGTGGGCGTGGCGACGTCTGTCGTTACCTGGACGAAAAACGAGCTCTCGCATGGGCTGCCTGCAGCGTCTTCTACGTGTACAGGAACGTTGGCGTCGTGGTCCGGCTCGAATCGGCGGCGACTCAAACGACGGCGACGCTCGCAGCGGCCACCTCGGCAGCGGCAGCGCTAGCTGACACGACTGGTTCGGCGACATCGAGTCCTGCCAGGCCAGTCGATCATCATCAGGCCAGTAGTGGTCATCGCCGCCGAAGTGTCTCGCCGACCGACCAGCTCGTGCAGGTCGCTCATTACTGCGGCGTGTACGTGTGGCACTTGCAGAACATCGTGTTCATGCTGTACCAGCAGGGCGAGCTGGTCATCTGCAACCGGCTCGTCGAAATCGAGCACGCCATGTGTTGCTCGGCGCTTACCCGTCGTTATCATCACCACCAGCGTCGTTCTCAATGTCGTCGCCAGCCACGGCGGCCACCTCTGCGATGCTGGTGGCTACGCGACCTCGTGCGGCGAAAGGCCGAAGTGCGCAGGCTGACGCGCTGCTTCAACGCGACGTTCAAGCGTATGCTGCTGCTGCTCTACGTGAAGATCTTCAGCCAGGCGAACCGCGGGCTCGTGATGGCGCTGCGGGTCGGCGATCCCGACAGTCGTTCGGCGCCGTCGTTGGCGTCCATCATCATACCGTGCGTTCAGCTCGCCTGGCTCATCGACATGGCCTCGATTGGCAGCCGCATCATCAGGCAGTGCGCGAAGACCGAGTGGAGGCTTCTGGCGAGCCAGCAGCTTACGCACGTTCCGACCGTCGATCTGTGGAAGGTGAGCGAAAGCGACGAGCCTGCTGTAGACCTGCTGAAGGTCCTCCTGCTTACGATGATATGGCTAGTGGTGAGGGCCATATTTGTTGTCGTTGTGTTGTTGTTGTTGTCGTTGTGGCTGTTATTGTTGTTGTTGTGGTTGTGGTTGTTGTTGTTGTAATCATCTGACTTTGTTGATCAGTTATTGTTCTTGCCTAATCATATGCAGTTCTCAACCCGCGCCGCACGTTGCGGCGCAGTTAAGTTTTAACATTGCTTTGTATCATTTTGAGACTGCTGATAACACAGTAAAGCGTTATCTGTCGCTCTCTATATAGGTTCCTATCATAGACTAACGCTGGCTAAAGGAGAGGACAGGTGTCAGCCATCTCAGCTCACTAAAAATGGCTTTAGTGTAAAATGGTTCCTGTGTTGTTGTTGTTGTTGCTGTTGTTGTTGTAGTTATTGCTGTTGTTGTAATCGTTGTTGCTGTGTTATTCGTTCTCCACTTGCAACGGACACGCATTAGAGCACATATATATGCATCATACAAGCACTTTAAGGACGTGACGTTTTATAACGGAAACCCGTTTATTGCTATAATTCAAACGACAACTGCAGATGTTGCACAAACCTAATTGCGGCATGGTCCTAACTGATGCAATTTTTTTTTATTAATTTGATTATTTGAGGTTAGCGCGAGCATCAATAGACGTATCATTATGTGGAATAATGACAAAGACATACAACTTGCTCCTAGTTTCTCACAAGTTTTTAAAAAATAATTTGCTGGTTTTCAAAAGCCCTTCTGCAACTGTAATTTAGGACTGTACAGTCGCGTAGAGTTCTCTAAACCAACGGATTGATTATGCGCGATTTAGGTACCATTTGTGCCGCTTTTTCTGTTATCTTTGTTACAACAACAACAAAGTAGCATTGCTCTCGTTATGCAATTTAGTACGTGGATTTGCCGAGCCCAGGTTAGCGCCCAGCTTTCTGTTAGGTCATGCCAAGAGCTCCATCTTAGAAGCTAGTGTGGACAATTACACTCGGCAGATCGTTCCAACTACAAGCTTCCAGTACTATTTTAACAGAATTTTGCCCGAATAGCGCTGGAGGGAACAACACAAACGAAAAACGTAACGGGAAAGTATACGCAGTCGATGCAGCTCTTGAGCTTTTAGGCAATTTTCTCGCGTCTGTTCAAAAATGTATGTATAAATCCGTATGTTTGGAACAATGGATGCGATGTTCCTGAAGTTTTGGAGATTTGGGTTAAAGATACTCTAAATAAATACATTTTGTACATTTAATGAGTCATTGCCAAACTCAAAAGATACTAGCACCCTATTATCGACAACGGGCAGGAAATAGATGCAATACGGGTTAGAGCTAAAAAGTTTCAAATTTAAAGTTTCCCAAATTAAAATGCACAATACACAAATACTACTAATATTGTCTACAGCTTTAAGTGCAAGCAAGAGTAGTTTTAACATTAAGTTTTCTCTTAAAACCTCTGCTCGATTTTTAGACTGTTCGTTGTCGATGTGTGTTTAATAGTCTTACCCAAACATTTCTTAGACACGTACATATGCCATTTTGGGGGATGGCCTTATATAGCCACGCTACATATATATATACTCGTATATATATAAATATACAAGGTGGATCAAATATTTTATAACATCGCCTGTCTACAATTTCAAAAAGCTCATGCTGACTACAGCGCAGGAGAGACATGTCTTCGGAAGTAACACAAAGAGAGTATCATGTGTTTCATCATATCGGCTTCGGATTGCGTTTGTAGCAAGACACGCAACTGTAACGCGCCAGACTCCCCAGTGACATCTCTTTAGAACAAGTACCATGCTAGAAATAAACATTTTCTAAAGGCTTAACTGCAACGTAAATGTAAATAAAGTCAAATAAAATGGTTTACAAACTAAATACGCCAGCGTGCAATGCCGTTTATTAATTTAATTAAAATGCACCCTGTTTGATTGTATACATTTGAGCATAATGTGTATGACAAACATGGTAAATATACTTTATGAATATTCTTGCTAGAGCTGATAGCGCGACACGGATTTAGTACAGTCGGGTAGGAAATATAGGAGGAGCTTTCTCTGGGTTCTGCAGGAGACTAGCATAGTATAAGATGAAATCCGTGACCAATGTAGCGAGTGATGAGGTGTCGAAATGGGGAAGAGACTCCTTCCAGGCCTGGTTAGTCATAGCTGGTGATAAATAAAACTATCTGGGAATTAGAGACATTTTTTGATAATACTTGTACCGAAACGATTCCAGGGCGGTTATTTGCGGTAAGTTAAAGCGGTCTACGAATTCATCGACAAACGATACTGAACCCGTGATCATGTATACTAATCGGCTGCGCAAATTAGGCGGAAGGCCAACTACTCGCCGTAAGAAGACTGGCTTTGCCCTATCCAACTTCCATAAATACGAAGTGTTATGATTTAGTATTAGATGTGTTTGATAATTAGCACTGGATGCCGTAATAATGGTTAGCGTTAGATGCCGCTACGCTTGAATAATGTCCTGGCCGTCCGAACAGAACACTGTGTCGGGTTTCTGATACCAGCTGCCTCGATGAGAGCTTTTTTACAACGCTCGAAACGAGAAAATTACCCCGAGAGAGCAAAACTTGTCTGCACTTGCTCGCCATGAAATCGCAGTTTATCTGCGCGGGCTGCCCGCCACGTCGTAACTTATCAGCCCTTGCTTTCTTTCAGCCAGCTTCTTCAAGACAATGTCACGGGGTGCAATGTCGAAGGCAGATTTCATATCAATAGAAACCTCATCAATAACCTCGAACAAGGGATTTCTTTTATTTTATTTACTAGATCTGCTCAAGAAGTACTTCACACGCTGAGATAGTGAAACACCCAGTCCCAAGGTCATGCTTCTCCTCTGAACGAAACGTCAGTGCTGTCAGAGAATCCGTTAGGCGTCTTGTTAGCATGCTTAAAGGTAGTTTGTAGACACAACTCTTTTTTGATATCGGCCGCCACGCGGAAGGGTCTCCTTTTACACTTTGGGACTACATTGAGAAGTCATTCGTACTACTAAGCTGGCAGAGCGCCCTCAGAGAGGCATCTGTTAAAGAGAAACCGCCATATGGGCACGAGGAGATGTCCCTGCCGAAAGGTGTGCCGAATCTCACAAGATTTGGCCCGAATACCCTGTCTTCGTATACAAGCGAGGGCATAATTGACTTCGTCTAGGCTAAACGGCTCATCAAGAGCTTCAGTGAACATTTTTTCTGGAGCTTCCAGCTCGTAGGAAGTAGAATCTTGACAGGTACTGTATATGCGTGCGTGAAAGCTGCTTGAAAGTGGCCCAGGAGCTTCTCAGATAAAATTGGAAAGTTCGTAAAGTTTTGAGGCTGTTGTATGATGAGGTGAAGTTCTCGTTGTGCTTTTGGTATTTAGAAGCATTCCTGTTGATCGGCAAATCATCGCTCTTTGGCACCTTTAAGCTTTCGACAATGCTGTCGTGCGAATGAGTACATAGCCGCCACAGCTGGGTAATATGGCGATTGCTGGAGGGCTCTAAGTAAGGGAACTTGCCTCCGCGCAAAGCAATCTCTTGTATGCAATGTCGTACCAGCGCGAAGAGCGCCGCATATTTAGTAGTGATTTAGAAGCTGAGTTTACAAGGGCGCTGGTGACCTTGGATATTGCTTCATCAAGGAAGTCGTTCTTGTCTAATAAGGTTAATCCGAGTAAGCAGCGAAGTCAATATGTTGCTATCAAGGCGCTACCCTACGCCAGTGCGTCGTTTCATAGTACTAGTCGATTTAATAGAAAGTCTGAGAATTACGAAGAAGCCAGCCCTTCATATGTCATACGGTCCGTTTTTAAACGTCTGAATGTCTTTATAAGGCATGCACTTCAGGAGGTTGCCGTCAGAGAGACTCTGCAGATCTGAGTTGGCTTTTTGACAATACTCTGCAGTTGTCACAGGCATTAGAAGCACCGTGATTTTTGAATCAGGGTGTTTTGCCTTTAGCCACTCTGCAAAGCCACGCACGGCTGATAACATTTTGGTACCTTCGGTAGTTGCAATACCTCGTAGTCGCCTAGATGAAAGAAGACTGCGCTAGACTTCTCGGTATCCAAATGTCATTGCTCTTTTTTGTGTTCCCTCCGCTGATTCTTCTGATGAGCCGATAACTTTGATGGCTAGCTTTTGGAAAGGAGGGAGCGGAGTTTATTCTTTTATACAAGTTAACATCGTTTCCGATAGGGAAGGCACGCTTATCCTGCTTTCCGAGCAGGCTTCATTTCGGCCTCAGTTGGTGAGGCAGCCAACGATGGGACTGGAGCAGTTTGTGCCGAGTGTTGGAGTTCTTCAATAGGTTAATTTTGTTAGATCATCTTATTTTCGAGCTGAGCGATGTGGCGAAAGATAGACGATGACTAGCAGGTTCATGCATTGATATATCACGCCGCCGCCATGGTCCACAATTGTAGTCAGTCCGCCGGCAAATCGACAAATTGGGCAATTCCACGGTTGTGATATCGGGCCTGTTAGCTGTGTGCATGATGTATGAAACCAATTCGTGCACGAAGCACATTGAGGTGAAACCGGTTCGGATTCTGCGCCTGTTCGGCAGATGAAGCAGATATCACCTGCGTGAGCCGCTGATCTTATTACTGACTGGCTGCCACTCGTAACAACGTGAAATCACTGCAGCCGCAAGTATTGTGTTACTCATATTAGGCAGCATAAAAACGTTAGAAAAGAAACCACCACTAAAAAAATAAAAATAAAATAAAACTTATTATCTTCTTTACATGGTGTTCGAACCAGAGGAACTTTCTTTAATAATCTGGGGCTTTACCGCTCAGCTAAATCGTCATATGTCTTCGGTGACTGACGACATCCAATCAGCCCCTTAACCAGACACTTTTTTGGAAATTGTGCTAAATTAATTAATTCCAATCGCTGGTTTCTACTCGAAACGCGCACATGCACACACTCACGGACGATCATGTCTTATTATTATTATTATTATTATTATTATTTATTTGCGCTAGTACGTAAAAGAGTATGCAGGTCATACGGCAGTCAAGCGGCGTGAAAGTTTCGCATTTGCTGTTGGATGTTTCCAGGGGGGGGGGGGGGGGGGCAGTAAGAGCTTCGGACCTTATCCAGAACGCTCTAAGAACTGTGTTCGGTTTTTGCGCGGTACAGCTTTAGAAACGCCGACTAATCACCGGACTGACCATAAATCGACGGAACAAAACGACGCAAGACACGGCAGACAGCGCTGCAGCTGCTATCAGATGTTCACTGTACTTGCACGACGTCCTTACGAAATAGCTTACCTCATTTAAAAGAGGCTTCATATACCGAGACCGAGGATGCGCCACGTTCGGAACGGCCAAATGCTGCTTCAGATGACAAACTGCGCTAGGTAAAAAGAAAACTACGCCATGAACTCGTGATGACTGACCGCCAATCGAAGCTGCGCGAAATACCTGGAGGATATGAGGGCAATAGCGATGAGGCACATTAAGTAAATATATTGCCTCCGCATTTATGCATGAAAACGATGACGCGTCCAAACGAGCTAACAATTGCGCAAAAACTGACAGACGTCTCAATTTCGGATAGCAACAATAGCATTTTTAAGGTGAAATTCGTAGGATTTTCTGGGATACAAAAGGTATTCTAATGATCGAACTACACCTTTCTATAGAAAGATCGATAATAGTATGTACTACTCTTGGACCAGATGAAGGAACATATCATACGAAGCACTACAGCCCACGGCAGAAGATCGCTCAGCTAAATCACCACGATAATGCGCCCGCCGCCCTCAAATCTCTTCTTGCCGTGGCCAAATTAAACGCAAACTCAAATTCCAAATTGTCGAGCGTCTTCGATTTTCTTCGGATCTGGCCCCGTGCGACTATTAGCTGTTTCAAAACCTCAAGAGGTACTTCTCCGGAATGAGATGTCAAAGCAACGATGATGTGACGTGTAGACGTGTATCTTAGGTCTATGGATTCTGAACATTTTGCTGTAGTATAAACTCTATTGAGGATCGTTGGACAAGACGTGTTGAGCTTCTGGGAACTATACTGGAAAAGGTACGTGGTCTTTGTCCGTCTATTGCTTGAATTTTATGCCACGAACTTGTAGCAAGTGGTATATATATTTTTTTGTTGAGCGGTGTTAGATAATATACTTCTAGGATAATCTAATACTACAATAACTAAATTTGGATCTATCATGCCATTTACGGTTTTTGCCTTGCAGCTGGTATTTGCTTGCACGCGGGGACCGTGGTCACATTGAGATCGATATGTATTTTGCATAATGTCGACAGCACAAGAAGTATTGTTTGCTACATGATTTTTTATTATCGTTTTGGTTTGCTAGTTCCTGTCCGTGGTCTATCATTCGGCTGTACTTTTTGTTGTTGCGCGATGGTTATCGCCTTAACGTATCTAAGTCTATATATAATGCTGACTTAAAAACGATCTAACATATTGTTTAGTAAACCACTCTAATGTTTTGTGTCCTATGTTTGCTACTGCAGTTTGCCTTGTTGTTTGTGGCTGTAGTGGTTTTATTGTCTCTACAATAGAATAGCGTTAGAAGCAGTTAAGGAAATCTAAGTGCAATTGCAATGGGCCTCTATTTGCATGCTACTCGTTAATGGGTCGCATTAGAGTGGTATTTACTTGTACCGACAAAGCCAAGTGCAATTACCCCACTATCTTTTGCTAGAAGGCCTTATGTCTTGCGACTTGTACCCTTGACGATCGAGGAGAATCGGCAGTAACTATTCGACATGCTCTGAAAGCTTGGCCTTTTGTCTAGAATCTGCAATGCTAGACAAACCTAGAGTTGTTTGTGCATTTAGTCAATTTAACAGCATTAAGTTCATTTAAAAGTTCAGTCTATTTAACAACTAAAATCTATATTGTGGCTTACTAAAGAATTTTAAGAAGGAGGTTCTATATATGTTAGTCTAATAAAGTGTTTGGCCTCAACAAAGCGCAATCAACCAATATATAGATAATATAAGCTGCGAATAGACTACAGTAGGGTAGCATTTATTAGGCAAATTCATGCTCAGTGTTCAGAGAGCTCAAAGATTTCCAGTCAGCATGCGGAAGCCTCATTGTAATATAAATACAGTTAATTTGTACGATCGTTTTGATAGATTTATTATCACACTGCCATATGTGTCTCTGACGGTGTAGTCTCCCTTGTGTGGAGTTTCATTATTCATTGAGCTAGTATAGCAAAATGTTTAGAATTATTTTTGAATATTGATGCAGCAATACTTGTCTAGTGATACACATGCGAGCAGACAACAGATTCCTAGGAGCAATGCATCACAGTTGGCGGCAAAACCCCTCGTACTCTATCTAATTGACTTATTGAAATAAAAATTACGAGTTCGGCATTATTGCCACGCGCTAGTGGCACATCTGCACCCATTACGTGAACGGGCGGCTACGCCTTTGGCCCTAATTGCCGATTCGCGTTTCCTTCTTCTCCTTCTTTCTTGCATGCAAATAAATAGAGTGCACTTTCGCTCTATTTTTCTTCCCGTCTCTTTCTGACCCCCCCCCCCCCCCCCGATCTATCCCTCTTATTGTTCCTTGCCGCACTTCTAGTCTATGCTTAAATTACGGCCGTTGCGCGGCCGACAATAGTAACGCTAACGATGGTAATCACCACACACCGCAGTGAAAGAAGTGCCCCCTGCCCTTTTAGGGGTTTGACCTCGATCAATTGCCTCATCAAGTGCCAGCATTGCGGCTTTTGCGCGCCGAGCGCACAGCGTCCTAAGGGGGGCGTACATATGTGGCAGAGCTGATTGCCATTGGCCAACTTGCTTAAGTGTCAGCAGCGCGCTGCTCAGTACTGAGCTTCTAGCCCAGCCCACATTAGTTCTTCGCCCCTGTAACCACCTTCCTCTATTAACTGCAGGCTGCAATTCCTGCAGAAAACCTTCGACGGCTTTCACACCTCAAGCGTGTTTTGAGCTCTTTTCTAGAGAACTACTATGCTCAGAAAATCCTTCTACCACGAAAATCAAAAATGTATTCGTGTTGCGGCAAAGGAACAACACGTCACTTTTGCTTTCCATGCTACTGCGGTGTATCACTTTCGTCGCTGTGGAAAACGGTGGTGGCAGCGGCCTCAAAAATGTACAGTTCAAGTGAGCCGTAATTGTTTATATCAACACGGTGATGTTCATATTAAGTAAAACTCTGCTTCGATACATTTTGTGCGAACGTATTTACTAGCATAAGGCCGGCGGCAGCAATGAGCTTTGGTTCAATGTAGTAACCGCATCAATTATTATTATTATTATTATTATTATTATTATTATTATTATTATTATTATTATTATTAGTCATGACAACCCGACACACGGAAACACGCTCTTGACTTGGCTGTTCCATTGTTCCAGGTATCAGAGATAATCAAGTATGAAAGCGACCAAGATGCTCTGACCATTGGCGACAGTTTTCTGCACGAACGGAAAACGCTCTTCTCGTACGTCGGCGTGCTTATCACGTGTATCGCTGTCCTGCAGCAGTTTGATTTTCGAGTGTTGGCCAGATTCGATCAGGACAAACTGGCCTATGCGGCGAACGCAGCATCTACCACCATCGACTAAAGCCGATGATGCCTATTGCCCTAGGCTCCTTTTAAACGAAACACTCTCGAGTAATATTAGGTATATCTCACGGAGTAATATTAGGTTTTCTTACATCACATATTACGTCCTACTCTTTGTCCCTCTTAAGCGTGTCATTGCGGATGTCCTGAAATTTAGTCGTAGTTCTGTCGGCAAATAATTGCTTTGCATGCTTGGCTTTTGTTTGTTGCTGAGAAAAAATGGCCAAGCAATTAAGGTGAATTATTACATAATTTAAGTTAGTAGTTACATTTGACGTTGATAAAACCAAAATCTATACGTATCTATTCAACAATAGCTCTCATAAGAGTTTTCGAATCCTTACGGTGCTGCTATTTTTCTGCCTTCATCTACGACCCACAATGTACGTAAAGTACACGTTCAACGTTAGTTTATTCGGCTCTAAAACATACGTCTAAGACAACAGCGTAAAACACTAGCTGCGGTATACATGCTTGTTATGCACGTGATTGCCGCGATGCACGTGACCACGTAAGTCACTACTCCGGAACACAACATTCATGCATAATTTGTAGCTTACCGAAATACCTACATGTGTCATTGTAATCGGCAATCCTCAAGTTCAGGACCTACAGGTCTATATAACGCCAAGCATGGGCATCCTGTTTTAGATCATCTGTGTATCATTATATGCTGGAGCGATGAAAACTTGGTACTCTCAGTGAGAGTTTTAGAAATAATGCATAATGCGTGCTCGATGATTCTTGTGATCTAACATTTGCTCTCCTCTGTAGTTCATTATCTACATAATTACTTATGGTCCCGAGACAACTCGACTTTTTATATATCGATAAATCATCTCGTTCGTGAAAACTTTGTATTTGCACAAGAAATACGCTTTCACGAGGCATTTACATCTTTTTGGCACTTGTCTGATAAATTTGGCCTGTAATTTTTCAATGTAATTTATATGTTTTACCATATAAAAAGTTCAACACTGGCTGTAGTAAAGAAATTTGAATAAGACTAGGCTCTTGTGTACAAACATGCAATTATTAGTTTTTCCATTTTCGACTACAACTGCAAACAAATGAATACCTCATTAAATCTCTGTTATGAATTTGTTCGCTGGTGCAGTCATTATAAAGATGGTTGTTGTTGGGATCGTTAGTGGTAAATGTTGAGCTATCTTCAGGCCTGCAATGGTCAACAGAGCTGTATGTATATAAGGCCAGCAGTCAAAAGCTGAAACTTTTCGGGCAGGTGGAGGGATTACGAGGCGTCCATTTACATTTCCTCCCTAAAATCCTGTATGCGACGATTATTAGTTACGCCATCCTAGCCAATACGTCCACAATGTTGTCTTCCTGTTCCCGGCAGCAAATCCACACCCGCATCCTCATCCCTCTTCCCAAAAGATTGCGCTCTGCCTACCTAAATGCCCTGTCCATCCTCATTTAAAACAGTAAAAGGAATGATATATATATATATATAGGCTTCGTCAAACACCATCTCAATAAAAATTCTACTTCCAGAAATGCTCGTTTTCAGTGCAAAAAGTGGTCATTTTAACCTTCAAACGTTTAAGCTTTGTCTTGTCAAGAGATTCTGACGTGAACGGAACGGATGATAGTTTGAAGAAACAGGTGAGGATTATAACGTGGGTGCCATAGAATATCCCACGAGATATCTACCACCATGCGATATCCCACCACAAATATATGCGAACGGGCGTTGTCAAGTTAGATTAAGGTACATTAACGACTGCAGAGATCAGGGGCGCTTTTAAACAGGGGTTTGCTTTAACTTATCGAGCTGCTGTACCACGTTTTTCCAATATTCCAAATGCGTACTACAACCAATGAGAAAAACGATCTTATATATATCTAATATAAAATGTCGACTCGTCCGTGATTGGTCTATAATATCACAATCTCCACTACGAACACTAATAAATTACCGCGTTACTGTATCAATCAATCAACAATCATATCTTATCGTTGATTGCTGAATCATGATTGCCTTCCATTGGCACAATCTCTCCTTGGTAATTTCGACTCTTTCCTGGTGCCTTCTAACATATAGTCCTAAAGCTAAGGCCTCTTAAAGGTCTATATTACTAACCCCCCCCCCCCAACCGCAAAAATTGAAATTTTTTACCGTCTTCCCTCCTCTATATAGTTACCTCTCTGCATCCTTGTTTCCAACATCCCTGCCCTGACAATAGCCAGTCGCTATTGAATGATCGTACACCCATTCTACTCCGCTCATTTCCTGCTTTTCCTTTTTATATGACTTTATACATTCCTGCCAATCTTTTGCCGAATTTCTATTTGCCGCAGTTTACTTTTTACTCTCAATTTTACCATTTCCTCCGATACCATATAATGCAAATTCCCGGCCGGTGTTTACGTTCTGAGTGTGATGTCCAGTAAAATAGTCAGACGGGCGAAACCATTACAAAAGAAGTTTACTCGCGTGTCTTACAAACTGTCCTGAAACCGTAGATTCACAAAGCAATTAAGGCACAACCATACGTTGTTCAGCAAGATGGCTATCTGAGCATATAAGCATGTTTTGGAACAAAGGCGTTTGATCAGTCGAACAGTCTTGATTTGAATCCGTTGGACCACTGTACATTATGATTGAGCGTGATTGAGCATGAGTCTAAAAAGCATTGATATTCTAACGTAAATAACATGCTTAATTAGACTCGTTCCCTGCTGCTGGTGCGCCGTATATGGCGGTCGAGTCTGTCATTTGGCCAAGAGAGATCAGTCAAAAGAAAAAGCGATTTTTTTGTAAGAAGTGCCATAAATCGGTCACTCGTCACCTCTCAGAAGATTCATAGAGGAACGAACTCAAAACAACTGAACAAGTAACATCCACCTGTTTGTAAAGTGAAGGTCGCCTTAAAGAACCACCCCAACTGTGTGGTGTTGTATAAACCAACTGTTTCATTCTGTGGTATTGTATTATTGTTGTGTTATTGCTGCATGACCGCCAGTATATTTGCATTATTTGCATTGTCGTCTGTTGCTATAGTTACCACTAGTGAGAACCTTTTTACATTGATTAAGCTTCCACGGCAATATCACCAATTTTCACTGGCGCCACTTGGCATGAGCCAGGTGCCCTGGTGGTGCACTTTCGCGTGCGCTCTGCAATCGGAGGGGACACAGAGGTGCACGGGTTCGAGCTCCACCGTTGCCCCATTTGTATTTATGGGGTCCCTCTTACGAGGCAATGCGAAAGCAGTCCCGTGAACCCTGGATGTTGGCTGAGAGAAGAGGTTTTTTCGGTATATATACACAGCTAGATAAACAGACAGACAGACATAGTTCATAGGAGTCTTTACATTGGGGGTCGTTCTCAAGAAAACGAACGGCGTGGGATCTGCGGTGTGCCAGGCAAAGGAGCAATCGTGCAGCAACCAATGAGTGGTGGAGGCGTGCCCCCATTACGCGCCAATTTGTGATCGATCCGATTCCTGCAGGGGGTGTCGCAGTTCGCGTGCTTGTTTTCGAAGGCTGTCGAAGGCGCTGGTCTTTCGGTCGGGTCACAGCCGGTAGTAACAGCAGCAGCATTTGCCAGGATACATTTTCTGACGCCTCGGGGCTCTAGCGGCTTGTTGCAGCTTGATATAAGCGATGTGTGAACATCTCGTCCTCGTTGTTGTTGTTGTTGTTGTTGTTGTTGTTGTTACGGTTGCTGTTGTTGTTTTCGCCGCCGTCGTTGTCGTCTAAAACTCGATGCCTGTAATCAATGAACCGCTCCAGGCAAACAATAACCTTGCCAACGGCAATATTCGCTCACACCTTCGCAGCCGAGATGCAATTGTTTCATTGCGTTTAGCATTTCCTAAGGCTATATGTCCATTTTAGCTATCGAGACACAATAATAAACAAAAAATGAATCGAATTTATTTATTTGATATATATATATATATATATATATATATATATATCCAGGCTCTGCATAAAGGATCTAAGTGACACCATCTTACTTTTGCCATCAACCGTTAATAATGGCACCTAGGCTTCAAATTTAATAGCTATAAGATAACGTATATCCCACTCGGACACGAGTGATAGATGAGGAGTGAGCCATCGGTGCCGTGGATTTAAACATTCACATATATATATTAAATTCCTAAATAAATAGATAACGTATATATTATATTATTATTTAGTGATACTAGAAATAATGAAAAGGCCGATCAAGCCGGCTTAGGGGCAAAGCTTTTGTCTTACATTCTGGAGGCCTGTGTTCAAGACCCAGATCGGCAACTCTTAAATTGGTTTTCATGGTTCCAAATTTAGACACGGTAAGTGCCGAAGATGACTAAGAATCGGCCATGACATGTAAAGCCCGTACACAGACATTAGCCTAACGGAACATGCGGACAAAGAACATGCTTTTGAGATAGATGATGTCTTTGGTCTTTTGTAGAGGAAACGTGGCTGCTGTCATAGGCGCCATGAATTAACAGGAAGCGAACAGAGCATGATAAATCTGGCCTAAACGTTCATACCTCGCAATAATAATAATAATAATAATAATAATAAAAAAAATAATAATAAGTATTATTCTTTAAACTGAGTACCAATAAGTACTAATAACAATATAGATAACTGAAATGACAAGTAAAACAATGTATGAAACACGGATATTCTGTGAGGAGCGTGTGTTTGAAAACAATAATAAACTAGACTGAACTAATAATAATAATATTAGTCGAAAGCTTATTTTGGCGCACCTAGAAACTCCGCATGCTGTTCGAACTCTAACCATTGACAACTAACTCGTTTACTCGTTAAATGCTTAAATCGTTTTCTACATAAGGAGACTGACTTGAGCTTGACATGGACCTGCGCGTAAGCTTTGTGTTCCAATGGCTCAATGGTGATTATAGCAGACAAGTCAGCAGCTTGTTTGTAGCGTTCTCAAGAATATCAATGCAATATACGCGCTTAGTACACAGCACCCACAGCGATTATTAGACTCATGTTCATCATTCAAACAGGCATCAACCTCAAGAACCCGACGGCTATTTCCAGGCAGCATTTTCCCCTCAGAGTTGCCCAAGAATAATACAAATTTGGCTGAGACTCTGTAATGCTCTGTCCACCTTTTCCTCGCAGTCGTATGATTATCAAGCTGCCTTTGCTGCGTTTTTTAAGCTTTACCTCGGTACTACACGGCACGGCACTTTCTAATCATCGGCGTGTGTAATTGCCAGCGCACAGCTGCGCGGTATAACCTGTTGGAGACGACTTGGTAATGGGTGATCTTCTAGACAAGTTGTGATTTCTCGTTACCATATATGTATTTTCCTCTTAACACGTTTGTTAAAATGATAAGAATCTCCATTTTATGAGCCCGCTGTATGATGTATAGATAACTTTTTGGGAGGAGGAATTAAATGCTGTACGCACTTATGCAGTAGGGTAAGTAAGTACATTCAGCCCTATGCAGTGTGGAGTTTACTCACGACAATTGGACCTTATTCCGCCGAGATCAAACCTAAAATAAAACAAACAAATGTATATATATATATTTTTTTTACACCATGTTTTCGACTCTAGATTACTAATATTTGCCGCGTCGCATAACTCAAAATGGAGGCAATTTCATTCAGAATAGTGCAGTATATCACCTCCATCGTTTTCAGCCTACACTCAAAATATGCTTACATAGGCGATCCGCTGCAGACGAGAACTGGTGGTCATGCACGACGTGCATGCGCATCCTACTTCCGAGGATCCTCTTACTGCAGCTAAGGAACGGACTCAGCGCGCCATAACAAGTACTTGGAGGATGATATAAGGATGTATCATCATGTCTCTCTGTTTGTGAACACTTGAGTCGGTTATTCCAGTCCTGCCGCTGCCTCGATCGGACTCGTCTGAACCCCTTTCGATGCAGGTCACGTCAATGCGACAGATCAGTACTGGCGGAAAGAATTGGCATAAATGAATGCTAACCAGATAAGCAAAACCCACGTTCCCCGTACAGTCACTACGAATGTCTAACAAGAAGTCTTACCATAATATTGAGGCCTGATGTTTGCCGGTGAGATGAAACTAGAGGCAAGAGATAACTGGCAGCGTACGTTAGAACAAACTGAGTCCAAGACACGCAAAGCCTTCCTGACTCTGAACTCTATTGCTGAATTCTGTTTTGATTCAGCACAAGTAAAGACCGGGATGTCGTTATCAGCGTTTCAAGCTGACCGACAGAGCCGCCTCCTAACCGAAGCAAGCAGCAGGATATTTGTATTCTTTTGTTGATACACTCTATACGACTATATATGAAATTACGGCAGGTACGCCACGTGAATACATCTGCAAGCAGGTACCAAAAACATAAATTCTAGCAATGTGCGCACATTTTTGACTGCTTATTTAGCATGTCAATTCCGCTTAAATCAAAGAAAGAAGCTTTACACACAAATGTTGGACATAGGCCACCGTTTGCAAGAGCTTTCAACAAGCTTTCTGGATCACGTGTTAAAAAAAAACATGGACCTTTGCCTGCGTTTTTCCTTGCAACGTGTCGGTGTCTGAACGTCAAGCCCACCGCATACACAGCCAACAATTACTAGTTAACGGCATAAGCGTTGATCGCCACTCGCCGTCGTCGTCGTCGCCGTCGAAGGTTCCACCTAATTGCTTGTGGCGGAACGATCATGTTTGCACATGATTTCGTACATTTATGCGGCCAAAACAGCACGCAGATTGCTACGAGTCGCAGCGGTGATCGTGTTCAAAAAGCAATACGACTTTAATAGTTTTAGAGTCTCTCAGATATTGATGCACACAACACGGAATTCCCGCCATCACAGAAAGACAGCGCCGGCAGGCGAGGCCGAGAAAGGCGGACGAACAGTGGAGTCTTTGTCTGTCAGCTGTAGGATGTTTTTGGCTGGTTGTTTGACCACTGGCGATCCGAACGAACGCCGCCACGCCCGACCGGCCGCCGGGAGGGTTTCGAGCGTGACGCAGCGACACGCAATGTTTACGGGTGACGCCAAACGTTCGGACTGACGCAGGCTGACTCAGACAACGAGCCGAGAGGAGCCCAGGCAGGCGGCCGACGCAGGAACTGCTGGTTCTGGCGCAGCCAATGCCGATGAGCAGGAACGCGCGGTTACGCGGGCGCGCCTATGGCGAACTTGGCCGTCATGATGGTCGTGGGCTCTGCTGCCCTCGAGTATAAAGCCGGCACACCAAGAACATTCATTGTTCAGTAGCTCCGAGGAACGAGCCATTGACGGACGGCGTTCACCACACGTATTAAGACCACCGCAACCTACGTCTGCTTGACCGTCCACCACGAGAGCAACATAAACAACAACAACGACAACAACAACAACCTCCGAACACGTTGCTGGTAGTGCAAGTTAACGCAAGGCGTGGAAGCTCTCTCGGAAACTTCATTTACAAAAATCGGAAGAAAGAGAGAGATCACCCAAGTACATCTATGCGTATGTGCAGGGAAAACGCGTGGTAAACCTCTCGCTGCTTTTCTCTATCTCTCTCTCTCTTCGCCACTTCACCGTCGGTTTCTTGGACCCTTATCAACGTGCTACACCACGATCGTCAGGGATGTTCAGCAGCGTTCCAGTGGAAACCAAAATCCTCTTCTAATGTTACCCTGATATCGGAGACATGATATCGTGCTGTTGAGCTGCCGCCAAGTTTGCATTTTGGCATCGGTAGATCGACGACTGCGACGCCGCCAACAACAACCGCTGTAACAGCAACAACAACAACAGCGGCAACAACTGCAACAGCAACAACAGCAACAACAATAACAACAACAGCAGCTGCAACAGCAACAACAATTACAAGGACAACAACAACAGCAGCAGCAGCAACAGTAGCAATAACAAGAGCGAGTGTTCGTAAACCGATTCAACACTACCTTTGTTACCCTTAACGACGCAATGCGGTGGTTCGTAGTTGCGATGGGCGTCGGTATTGCCGCCACTCAGGTCAGCGCTGGCGTCTACGCCGTGTCCGGTGGTGGGCTCTATGGGGGTGGCGGTGGAGGTGGGGGTGCCGGTCTTGGCGTTTACGGGACGGGCTATGGAGGTGCCGGTAGTGCAGGCAGCGGCTACAATGGTGGTGGTGGTGGTAGTGCTGTCGGTGCCGCTGCCGGGGGCTACAGCAGTGCGTACTCGATTGGAAACGCTGGCATCGGAACCGGAACCGGCTTTGGAGGCGCGTACGGGTCAGCAGACGGCGGCGGCGGAGCAGCCACAGCAGCACTTTATGGGGCTGCCGGTGGTGGATACGACATTGATGGCTACGGGGGTGCCGGTGGTTATGGGGGCGCTGGAGGTGGCGGAGGTTATGGGGGCGCTGGAGGTGGCGGAGGTTATAGGGGCGCTGGAGGTGGCGGAGGTTATGGGGGCGCTGGAGGTGGCGGCGGTTATGGGGGCACTGGAGGTGGCGGCGGTTATGGGGGCACTGGAGGTGGCGGAGGTTACGGTGGATACGGCGGCGGCGGCTACAACACCTTTGGCGGAGGCGGCCCTGGTAGCAGCGGCGGATTCGGTTTTGAAGGCGCGGGTGGCTACGGAGGCGGAGGCGGCTACGGAGGCGCAGGTGGCTACGGAGGCGCAGGTGGCTACGGAGGCGGAGGCGGCTACGGAGGCGGAGGCGGCTACGGAGGCGGGGGTGGCTATGGAGGAGGAGGGGGCGGCTACGGAGGAGGCGCGGGCGGCCTGGCGGCTACCGCTGGTTACGGGGGCGGCCAACTAGGTTTCGGCGGCAGCGGCGGCTACGGGACGGCAGGACTCGCCGCCGCAACAACAGCAGCCGCCACCACCACCACCACAAACAACAACAATGTGGCAGCGACAGCGACGGCCGCGTCATTGGCGACGCCTGACAAAGATGGACAGCAAACAGCGGCCAGTTCAGCTACGAGAAGCGAGGTCAAGAAGGACGGCCTACACGGCAGTCGGGTCCAGAAGCAGCAGCAGCAGTTCAGCAGACAGGAAAAAGCCTGACAATAAATGTATAGAGGAGAAGTGGTAGTAGTAGTTGGAGCAGTGCTAATTTTTTTTAGTGGTAGCTGTAGTGGTTTCTGTGGCTGATAGTCGACCGAGTTTGCTTTGCCTGTTGTCCTGTCTAACTAAAACCTTTGAGGACAACAACCTTTTTCCCTGCTAAAGAAGCGTCGATTGGTAGCGGACACGTTCCACACGTTCTACGCTAGAGTATAAAAATAAAGTATATAAATAAACACTAAAGTTACGTTGATGAATTGTTCGGCCCCTCTTGATGAATGATTGTGTCTCCTATTGTTTCTACCCGCCACTACCTGCACCTCTTCCTCCTTCTCACTTAGAAATTGCATCTCCTATTGTTAGCGCACAGCAACTCGACTCTGAATTGACGAGCCCCAACGGCTGTATGTGTTTTTTTTTTCCTTATATCGTGGCCACGATATTGTGTTTCATATATGCAGTCAAACCGTGCGCTCCTGCTACAAGCTCGGCCGAAATAGGATCTCTGACACCTAAACGATCGTCGTGGCTTTCTCGTCTTCTTTCCATTTGATTCTACACGACTATATTTGTGTTGACAATAACTTGTGCGTCTTTGACAAGATATATATATATATATATATATATATACATGACAGATCATCAAATGTTTGTAACACGCATACTCGTTACATACGTACCCCAAAATATTTTGTGGCCGTTTAACAGGCGTGGATAAAACATTGACATGTTTATATTGATCTATTCATGATATTCAATAGTATACACATCAGAGTACGCACATACAGTGATCATAATAATCAACGCTAAGCGCAATAAAACAAAACTGATAATGATTGGACGTGTCTCGTGTTTGTGTAGTAATATATACCGGTTCTGCCGAAATAAAGCAAAGTTTAACTGAACATATATATATAGGGTGTTGCAAGAATATTTTTAAAGCGATACACGAATTATAGAGCTCGTTAAAGCAAATGCTTTTTCCAATGGAACATGGTCTCTAAGAAGTCTTGTTTCGGAATGAGAGTTCAATTACTACATTAAATCATTATCCCTAGACCTATTGCATCTATATATATTATACCTCCAAGAACGTATGCGTAGTAGGGTGGAAAAATAGAGACAGAACGGTTCTGCCGAAATAAAGCAAAGTTTAACTGAACACACACACACATATATATATAGGGTTTTTGCAAGAATATTTTTAAAGCGATACACGAATTGTAGAGCTCGTTAAAGCAAAGGTTTTTTTTTCGATGGAACATGGTCTCTAGGAAGTCTTGTTTCGGAATGAGAGTTAAATTACAACAATTTGTGACACTGGTGTTTTTGCTTGACATAGGAGCATAAAATGTGCTGTTGCGAGACAACTAGTCCTCCTAGACAGAAACTAAGCACACTGTCGTGTTCGTCCCCCTGCTTCTTCTTCTACATATAAGGCCGGCCAGAAGATGCGGCATGGTCGCCTTAGAAAAGATCTTGCAAAAAAATGAAGTTATTTATTAGCTTTCACGCAAAATACCTCAAAATCATCACCCTACGACCACTTACAGAGCTCAAAACTAACACATTTAGGCAAACGCACATTTCATGACGACAGCCCGACATAAAAGCATGAATTCTATGCTCCTATGTCGGGCAAAAACACCAGTGTCACAAATTGTTGTAATTTAATTCTTATTCCGAAACAAGACTTCTTAGAGGCGATGTTCCATTGGAAAAAAAAACCATTTGCTTTAACGAGCTCTACAATTCATGTATCGCTTTAAAAATATTCCTGCAACACCCTGTACATACATATATAGGGAGGTATAACGTGTAAGTAGAGGTATCGAAGTTGGTAAAGATCTTTCCTCCGCCGCCGCCGCCATGCTGGGCTGAATTCAAACGCGTCGGCATTGGCAACTCCCTTGCCCTACCGAGGTCGATCGTCCTTCATACCACGACACTACAGGTGAGGTATAGTAACTTCAATAACATCGCCACTAGCACCATTAGCGCTATGGTGGCCATCGTAGTCATCATCAGCATATGAGAACATTGCTGCTGTTGTTGCTCTTATTGCCGGTGTTATTGTTGTTATTGTTGCCGGTTTTGTTGTTACCGGTGTCGTTTTTGCTTAGTTTTCTTCTGTCAGTATTGTTTGTTGCGATTTCTATTGGGGACCCGCCCAACCAGGGATTAGATTCCGCCCATCAACTCACAGACTCACAGATACTATCTGTTCCTACCGACCTAAATTTTAAAGCCTCAAAAAAGGAGCGTGAGAACGCGTATAAGACACACGCACATAGCATCATTCCGTCAGTTCATTCTCCGTAGTGAACGAACGCATGGAGAATAGGGAGCACATTCGTCGCGGCCGAGCATGTGAGGCTACGCAAGAGACACACTTTGTCGCACTGTCTGCCCGCTTTGCATTCACTTTATGAGCAAAAACCAGAGTTACAAGGCCGATACTCTTCTTTCTGGCTTTCTTTCTCTCCTCTAGCTCCCTGTAGATCTCTCTCTCTCTTTCTATATATATATATATATATATATATATATATATATTATTATATCGCGTTAACGTAAAATGCTGCTCATTTTTTTATCTACTTACCCTTTGACTAGGTGCTGGCGATAGACTGAGTTGCACAAGTCGTGCAAAATCGATTATTTGTGCGCTCGCCGGTTCGATCCCTGTTGTTGATCGAATTTTTCTTAGAGCGATGCTCATTGAGAATAGATGATAAACCATACCGCTGAGAGTCAGCGACCATGCTGCTACAAGGACTGCTGAGAAAACCCTAGATATCTCAACAAGTCTGCCCCTCGGTGCATTGAAGACATACCTCAGGCCAAGTTTCAAAACCCGTAGGGGACGGAGGATAGTCTACAATTAAAAAACAACCTCCTTAAAAAATCTTTCAAGCATATGCGGCTTACCGAACCAACCGACCGAGAGACCTTGCTGCCTTCTCAGAGATATACGACGGTACCGCAAGAGACAAGCAGCGCTGTGTTTTTCGCCGAGATATCGCCGAGATCATCCGAAGAAAACAGAAACACGACTTTGGCAGAGTAAGTTGCCCTACAAGTAATGAGCTTACTGGCCAACAATACGACCGGGTGGTCACTCATTGTCTGCCGTCGCCGTGAACTTGCCATGGCAAGAAGAACAACAAACAAAAACGACCCAAAGCAACGTTAATGAGGTCGTATCAGGTTATACTATAGGCCATCGAACAATGAGTGCTACTCGCTAGCTTCAGTGCGTAACATATCCGCACCTGATCCCGCATTACATATCCACATCTGATCTCTCCTCTCATACAGGCACATCTCTACGGGATTGTACTATATACACCGACCGATAAGTTCTACTTGCGCGATATTCCCACTTGTTTCGTGCCACCCAAGTAAAGGTACAACCCCTAACGAGGTGAAGTTGTCTAGAAGGGTAGCTGGCGAGACTACAGCCCAGCTGTAACACTTAACATAAAACGAAACGGCAACCTTATATGTATGTTATATCTACTGAGTGGTAACCAAGTTTATTTTTCTCTACAACCTGAAAACCACACTGTTCGAAAAAGACACAGATAATCTGATGTGAATTTTTGTTTGGAGTAACTTGTTATTTTAGAGGCAGGGAAAATACACACAACATACACGTGACGTATCATATATATATATATATGATCTGTCAGTAAACCTTCTGTAGGCCGAAGTGGAAAACATATGCAAATGACTGTCGGTTTTCTTCGCTTTTAACTTAATTTCTGTTGCCTCCACGTACATGAAGGGAAAAACCCAGCAGAGGTTTTCCTTGACTGGTATATAAGTAATCCTGAGTTCAGCGTCATTATTATTTATCCCCTTCCTGGCGCGACAGTTTATGTTCTAATGCAATTTAGTTTTTTTTTATTGAAAAAGAACGGGTGCACCTTCTCCTTCTTTATGTTGAGTATAATACAATAAATATCTGTTGTTATTTATTACCTTTTAATTTGAGTAGCTTTTGGCAACCTTTATATACAAAAATAAACGAATATATATATATATATATATATAATATATATATATATATATATATATATAATATATATATGGCGCTCTCTTAACAGGAAAGATTATAACCCAAGGTGCATTACAGATTTTGCTTGTTAAGATTCTCCGCCAATTAGATGCTCTCACAGAATGCTAGCTCCGTCAGCGGCCACTACTGAGGTATTTTATACCCACGGCTGAAACCTCTCAGTTTTAATGTTTCTTGCCTCGCGGCTGTTACTTCGTCAAGGGGCTACATTCTGGCTCAATCGAAGGCTATTCAATTTCCATAGCTTCTGGGCTAGTTAAAACGGAATTTGTTGAATTTCTCGGAAGATCTCTGCACTTTAGAGAAATTCAACAAATTCCGTTTTAACTAATTTAGGTAACCGAATCGGCATTATAAGGCGAGGTGACAAAAAAGAGTAAGCTCTAAGAAATTTGACGTCATGAAATCACATTTTAAAAAGCGGTACACAGGCTCTGCCGAACACGTGAGTGACGTCGAGAAACTTGTTGCTGTTGTTAAATCAGACGTTAAATGCTGCTTAATTGCCATGTCACTTGTCAAACGTAGAAGCTAAATTTATGCGTCTTTGCTTTAATAAAAGCGCGTTTGACTTGATCTGGATGACTTAGCATGCAAATGTCGTTTATGTCCTTATTTGTTATTTGTCCGTGTAGTTACGGAGAAGCGAATGTCAACATTACGGATGCCTAAAGACATAATTGGGCAATAAAGTTTGCGTAGTCATTTGCGTTCGATGTCTCATCGCGTGAGTTAGTAATAGGCACCGACGGTTCGAACCAGTTGTCAGTAGAATACTGATCAACGAACATGCTGCTCTAAACATCTGGTGTGACTTGCCTAATTTGGGATAAACCAGTACGATACGTTCTGCAAAACGCTTCCCTAGAAGCTGTCCGTTACATTTGCAGTCAGGCTTGCAAACAACACACACGTCACTGGCCGTTTTGTCGCGCGTACGAAACATATCGGCAATGTATTCTCTAGGCGTACGTCATACTGGGGCCATAGAAATGGCCCTCTTCAGCTTTTATTGTAACTGGTAGTCAGTCGCAAAAGGAGTGATCTTCTTTGTGCGTCGCAGGTTTTCTATAGGCAGGAAGCGTGATTCGTCTTGATAAGGTGCACAACGCATGAGTCCTTAGAAGCAGTCTATAGAAACTCAATTCGATTCAATTAAATTGTTAATTTATTGTGTCAAAGGAACATATATTATAGTTGCGTTTATTTTCAATATAATACATGATGTATATGCTACACATACGTATCACGATGATTAGCTAAGCAAATATGGCTAGTGGGCGCGTATTGTGGCTGTCACGTGTTCGTTTCGATGAGGTCAGGCACCGATACCACTTCAGAAGTGTGCCCCAACGAAGGCAGCGTTTCCACGTTGTATGTATGGGAAGATCCAGACGTTGTTTGGAGACGGACTACGACCTGTTATCAGATGACAGGTTAACATTGGCGCCAACTTTGCGGATCAGCTGCTTGGTCCGAACGCCAGGACCACCCAGGGTTTCAAACGCGAGAGGGCAGAAGTCGTGGGGATACCCGATTGACGAGTATTTTTTCAACTTGCTAGTCTCCGCAAGGTGGGCTGCATAACCAACTCCGGATACGCCGCCACCGACCATAAAATGGGCTAATGAGAT